>CM059799.1:11717325-11724825 GCA_030435695.1 Brachymystax lenok tsinlingensis
GGATGTTGGAAATCAGGATGTTGGAACTCAGATTGTTGGATATCATGATCCCACGGTCTTATTGTGCGTACTAAAAGCAGGGTCACGGCATTGTTTCGTTGACATTCCATTTGTAAATGTACTCTACTATGCGTTATTGTGGGGGCACCTGCCAACGTTTACATTGTACAGCCGAGTGGAAACATTTGTATTCTCAACAATGAGATTACTCAGTCTCTGCCAAGACGGTTGTACAACATGACGCGATTCCAATGTCATGCTTCACTATGTCTTCCTGCAGATGTTGTAGACTGCTATGCACAGTATGTTTGGTTGGCAAGGTTGACGGATGTTTTGTGTTGTACATGTGTCTAGCTCCAGAATGCAGTGGGAATAATACTGTCTTGAAGGACAATACACATACTTTATCATCAAGAACAGTACAGTGCCTTTTTGGATTAGACTATGGTGCTTTTAGAATGTATTTATTTTTTGATAAGGTTCAGTACAAATTAACAGACTAATCAACTGTCAGTGGGTTTGTTTTCCGGCAAAGGCAGTAAACTGTTACAACCTTGTTTAATTTATACAATGATCATTTGATCAAGTGATTTTGGCCATGGACACACAAAGGTTGTCTTCAACTCAAAGTTCTGTGACAAGGACATACTAACAGAATTTATCTGTGTAAAGCAATACACATATTTCTATATCCAAATCAATTCACAGCACCATCCACGTTTTATTTATGACAACCAACCAGTGTGAGAACCAGACCCCGCCCCTGTCCTCCCTAGAGCTTAAAACTGTATTTTTGTTTTTCATCTAAACTTTAAGAAAGTGCCATTACATTTCATAATTATTTCACAAGGGTACTATAACTGTCATCTCACCACCAGTATTAACTCTCCTTCTCTGACTCCAGATGCTAAAGCAAGTCCTTAAAGGGGCAGTCTAGGAATGGAAAATCCATTTTTGGACTTTTAAATTAGTCATATATAATTTATGAATGTTTCACGACATTAGAATCAACTGTCTAACCCCCATCAGAACTTGTTGACTCAAACATTATTAAAACTATCACTTTGATAGATGGATGGTAAATCCTTACATCCATATATTGTAGCTCTGTGCATGAATTTGAGAGTGGTTGCAGTTATCCGGCCCCATCCCACAGCTGTTTAACAAATTTGTAGCCGGGTGACCGCTTTGTTGTTGTTTAAATCCAAGATTGGGCCTTTAAACAGTGTCTCCTCACTTTAACTAAACAAACCTCTGTACCTCCACTCCGGTATTAATAGCTGACGCTCTCCCAGTCCCCGAGCATTGCAGCGCGCGAGCTGTGAGCAGCAAATGTAGAGTCATAAAATATTCAACAACAATGAGCAAAATCAAGACCAAGTCTGGATATATATAAATACATGTTTTCTTTTTGGGGGCTGTGGGGGGCTGGATTGCTCAGACTGCTGAGTTGACAGGAAAGAGTTCAGGGAAAATAAACCCAATAAATTGGTCAAATATGGTGAAGCTTATGTAATATCTGTAGAATGGGGAAGCGTATATAATATCTCTAGAATTGGGAAGCTTATGTATTATCTCTAGAATGGGGAAGCAGATGTAAAATCTGTAGAATGGGGAAGTGTATGAAATATCTCTAGAATGGGGAAGCTTATGTAATATATCTAGAATGGGGAAGCTTATGTAATATCTCTAGAATGGGGAAACTTATGTATTATCTCTATAATGGGGAAGCTTATGTAATATCTCTAGAATGGGAAAGCGTATGTATTATCTCTAGAATGGGGAAGCTTATGTAATATCTGTATATGTAATATCTCTAGAATGGGGAAACTGATGTTATATCTCTAGATTGGGGAAGCTTATGTAATATCTCTAGAATGGGGAAGCGTATGTAATCTCTATGGAATGGGAAGCTTATGTATTATCTCTAGAATGGGGAATCTTATTTAATGTCTGTATATGTCAAAATCTCTAGAATGGGGAAGCTTATGTAATATCTCTATATTGGGGAAGCTTATGTAATATCTCTAATATCGGGAAGCTTATGTAATATCTCTAGAATGGGGAAGCTTATGTGATATCTCTAGAATGGGGAAGCATATGTATTACCTCTAGAATGGGGAAGCTTATGTAATATCTCTTGAATGGGAAAGCTTATGTAATATCTCTAGAATGGGGAAGCTTATGTAATATCTCTAGAATGGGGAAGCGTATGTAGTATCTCTAGATTGGGGAGGCTTATGTAATATCTCTAAAATGTGGAGGCTTATGTAATATCTGTAGAATGGGGAAGCTTATTGAAAATCTCTAAAATGGGGAAGCTTATGTAATATCTCTAGAATTGGGGAAGCTTACGTAACATCTGTAGAATGGGGGATTGTATGTCATATCTCTTGAATGGGGAAGCTTATGTAATATCTATAGAATGGGGAAGCTTATGTCATATCTCTATAATGGAGAAGCTCATGTAATATCTGTAGAATAGGGAAGAGCATGTAATATATCTAGGATTGGGGAAGCGGATGTATTATGTCTAGAATGGAGAAGCTTATGTAATATCTCTAGAATGGGGAAGCGTATGTGATATCTTTAGAATGGGGAAGCGTATGTAATATCTATTGAATGGAGAAGCTTATGTAATAACTCTAAAATGGGGACGCTTATGTAATATCTGTAGAATGGGGAAGCTTATGGAATATCTCTAGAATGGGAAAGCGTATGTAATATCAATAAAATAGGACGCTTATGTAATATCTGTAAAATGTGAAGCTTATGTAATATCTGTAAAATGGGGAAGCTTATGTAATATCTCTAGAATTTGGAAGCGTATGTAATATGTCTAGAATGGGGAAGCTTATGTAATATCTATAGAATGGGGAAGCTTATATCATATCTCTATAATGGGGAAGCTCATGTAATATCTGTAGAATGGGGAAGCTTATGTCATATCTCTATAATGGGGAAGCTCAAGTAATATCTGTAGAATGGGGAAGAGCATGTAATATATCTAGATTTGGGAAGCGGATGTATTATGTCTAGAATGGAGAAGCTTATGTAATATCTGTAAAATGTGAAGCTTATGTAATATCTGTAAAATGGGGAAGCTTATGTAGTATCTCTAGAATTTGGAAGCTTATGTAATATGTCTAGAATGGGGAAGCTTATGTAATATCTATAGAATGTGGAAGCTTATGTCATATCTCTATAACGGGGAAGCTCATGTAATATCTGTAGAATGGGGAAGCTTATGTCATATCTCTATAACGGGGAAGCTCATGTAATATCTGTAGAATGGGGATGAGCATGTAATATATCTAGAATTGGGAAGCGGATCTATGTCTAGAATGGAGAAGCTTACGTAAAATCTGTAGAATGGGGAAGTGTATGTAGTATTTCTAGAATGGGGAAGCTTATGTGATATCTCTAGAATGGGGAAGCTTATGTATTATCTCTAGAATGGGGAAGCTTATGTAATATCTCTAGAATGGGGAAGCGTATGTAATATCTGTAAAATGGGATGCTTATGTAATATCTTTAAAATGGGAAGCTTATGTAATATCTGTAAAATGGGGAAGCTTATGTAATATCTCTAGAATTTGGAAGCTTATGTAAAATCTCTAAAATGGGGAGGTGTATGTAATATGTCTAAAATGAGGAAAGTTGCATAATATCTCTAGAATGGAGAAGCTTATGTAATGTCTCTAAAATGGGAAGCTTATGTCAAATCTCTAGAATGGGGAAGCTTATGTAATATCTCTAGAATGGGGAAGCTTATGTAATATCTCTAGAATGGGGAAGCTTATGTAATCTCTCTAGATTGGGGAAGTTTATGTAATATCTCTAAAATGGGGAAGCATATGAAATATCTGTAGATTTGGTAAGTTTATGTAATATATCTAGAATGGGGAAGTTTTTGTAATATCTCTTATATTTGGAAGCTTATTTAATATCTCTATAATGGGGAAGCTTGTGTAATATCTGTAGAATTGGGAAGCTTATGTAATATCTCTAGAATGGGGAAGCTAACTGGGATACCAACACATTTATATTTTAGGAAGTACTTGAGTTCAACATTTCAAGTTAAGTGTTGCCAGTTTACGGGGCATTTAAAAAAGTAAAAGTGTATATTTTCAAGTTTCAAGTGTTAAATGTCATGTGCACAAGTACTGTGAAATGCCTTTCTTACAAGCTCCAAACCCAATAATGCAGTTATCTATATTAATGTATCACTAAAAATAACATAAGTTAGAACAAAAACATAGCAGAAATAAAAAAAAGAAATATGAACAGGAGAAAGTAAGAAGCAATATTGTATTTGCAATTGTTTGAACATTTTACGTTATGCCCCAGGATGCATATTCATACAACTTCTCAGATTGCTGATCTAAGATCAGTTTCAACTTTTAGATAACAATGGATAAGGTTATATGGCCCTGAGGGTGGGGGGGGCTTTTTTTATTTTTTATTTCACCTTTATTTAACCAGGTAGGTTAGTTGAGAACAAGTTCTCATTTACAACTGCGACCTGGCCAAGATAAAGCAAAGCAGTGCGACACCTACAACAACACAGAGTTACACATGGAATGAACAAACATACAGTCAATAATACAGTAGGAAAAAAAGTATGTATTCAGTGTGTGCAAATGAGGTAAGATAGGGGAGGTAAGGCAATAAATAGGCCATGGTGGCGAAGTAATTACAATATAGCATTTAAACACTGGTATGGTAGATGTGCAGAACCTGGTCCTAGACCTGGTCCTGACTAACCTAGGCGGTCAGCTAGAAGCTCTGCATGGTCATGAAAAGGTTCTCTGATAATAGCAATGCTTTGAAACGGAAGCTCAGTTTGGCATGTCATTTGACCCATTCCAAAACGGTCGATATGATGCATTTAACAAAGCATTTCCATTCAGGAAAAGACTGGAATATTTAATAAATGAGGCCTAGAGATGAGTCACCAACTGGTTTTAGGAGGGCAGGTGGGATAGTGCATTTCCGTTTTGTTGTTTTTTGTAGAGGAGGCTATAACAGAACGTAGAAAAAACGAAACTTAAAGGGGATGCTTATATAAATAGTATGCTATTTTGCCTGTCAATGCGTGAGTCGTACACTACGGAAATTAAACTTTTTTCATGTGCTGTATTTGGAACCTTTGCGCCGAGCTGACGTCAGCAACAGGGTGCGCGCCTGCAGGGTCCCCGGCTAACAAGAGAGAGAGAGATGGGACCGCGCATCTCCGTCCTCCACTGCTGAAGCGACTGCGGGGAGCCAGATTCCGACTGTGAGACGCTGCCTGTGGATATCGCGGATGCCAGTGCATGAGAGAGCTACAGTGGAGAGACAGACCCATTTACACTCAGCCAAAGCGAATAACGGAAGGGGAGGCAGTGGGAGAGATAAGGAGAGGAGGTATTTCAGAGTGGTTTTCAGCTTCGGAAGAGGAGCTATGGTAGCGGAGGAGGACTCGGAATATTGAGCACCACGAGAGGAAGAAAAATCGCGTTATTCAGTTCTGCTGCGGCTAGTGAGCGCATTCTCTGCTCGGTTTGGAATAGCCTACCGTGTGTTTACATGAGACCATGGAGATACGGCTTGGATTTATCAAACGGCACTTCGACAGTTTGTGAACAAAACTGGACCTCTCATTTTTCAACGGCATTTTACACTCTTTTTATTCGTTTGGATTGTGTTTTTTAGTGTATTTATTCTGTTGGCATATTTTTTGTTTGATCCATGGTGTTTTATTATTTTATGTCGTCTTTTCATTCTTTCCCAATTTCTTATATTTTTTTCATCGGTTTTGGAGGAGAGCTCGTAGTGAAGATTTGTGGAGAGAAGATTCTGCGCTGCTCATGTAAATGATATTCTCTCTCCCCAACTGAGACGTGCCATGGATGGAAAACTTAATTTGCATCTACAAAACCGATCGGGAAATATCCTTTACATCGAATAACTACTGCTGACATCGATCAGGTAAGAATACATATCGCATGTGTAATGTGTGTTTAGTAAACACTATGCTGTATATGACAGCTTGGCAGTATGCGTAGGCTATAAGATATTGCCATGGACAAGCTTTTGAAAGTGTCCCTGGTAGAAATCCTGTGTGAATGATTCTGTGTGAATTATTTATTTTGTGTCGAATACCTTGTTTTAACGTTAATCAGTAGCATGGTAGAATTTGTCCAAAGTTGGCAGGCGACCTTTTATCCAGCAAGTGCATCTGCAGTCAGTCGCTGGGATGTAGCTAATGACTTGTGTGCTGTGAACCTGAACCAGAGTACCGGTCACGCAAAAACACAAATACGTAAAATAATGTTTATTTGGCCTAACACGACACATGGCACTGGTCTCTCTAATTCTGGTTTTCGTGCGAGTGGTGTTATATTGACGTTTGCCTCTCAACCTATTCAGTCAGACATGTAACTTTGCGCAGTGTCGAAATGCACACAGACTCGCTCTCGTCAAGCTGAGTGGTGTAGGCAAGGGATCCTATTCCATGCTTTAGAGATGGGTTGGGAATCACAGCAAGCCTTCTCCTCAGCGACTCAGGGGTTGTCTTTTCGCACTGCATGTGTTCAATAGACACATTTCCCAGCTAAAAATAAGAATATGTTTTGTTGTGTGTGTGTGTGTGCGTATGTCTTCTCTCCCTCGCGGTCGTACATGTGTGTGTTTGAGTGAGTCCATTCTCTTGTGGAATGCTAATGAGGGATGTGTCATGTCTCCGGTCCATTTGGGGGGTCGTTATTGGACTGAATCATTTCATGAATATCCATCACAGTAGACTAGACTAGACCAGTGGTCTCCAAACTGTGGGGCTCGGGCTCGGGCACAAGCGGTTGGCAGGGGGCTATGCGAGATTTGGTTGGGGGCACCCATCTTGCAGGTGGAGAGAGAAATTACATTTTTTAAGTTATTGCAATTCTACCATGGGAGCATAGAGAAAATGTTGCATACAGTATTTGACAGTACTAATTTCAATATTCTAAAACATTACAGCATCCCTGTACATTTTCAGCAGGGATGCTTCAATATGTTTTATAGTAAGGAAAATGGTACTTTAAAATACATTACAGCATCTCTGCTGAAAGCGAAATGACAGTATTAAGTTGGCAACACTGGTACCAGTATAATGCTGTAAATGTACAGGTAAAAGTTTTACAGTGTATCTTCGCGCCGGTCCCCAGGTGCGTTGCTTGCCGTTACCAACGCAAACAGGTGGCTCTCATGACGCTGAACGGTGCTGACAAACGGGACGTGTCGGTGGCCGCGTGAGGAGCCTCCGAGCGCTCGCTCTCCCTCGGCCATCTGTTGAGCGTGCCTCGTCTTGCGTTCCTCCACATGCGCTTTGCCTGAACACAATTTCCCATTGGTTTTCATCACATCCGTTGAATAATAGAATGTAAACACAAGACTTGGCTCAACCTCATTTATTCAATTCAAAACAACATGACATGCCATATGTGAATATTATATCCACTGTCTTGCAAACCACAA
>CM059799.1:11727325-11797325 GCA_030435695.1 Brachymystax lenok tsinlingensis
CCATCCCACCCTCCTTAACCTCTCCATCTCCCTCCATACTCCATCCCACCCTCCTTAAAAGTGTGTGTCTGTGTATGCGTGTCTTTGTGTGTGTGCATGTAGTTGTACTAGTATGTGTACCTGTATGTGTACGTGTGTGTGTTCGTGTCTGAGCTCTGTCTCTGCTGTGTTAAGGCTGATATTTAAATTCTTTCTTGACAGGGCTGTCAGAAATGATCTGGTTGGCTGGCTGGGTCCTACTGAGCAACACACACTGACCAACAAGCTTAACAGACTCATAATCACATCTACAGGCTCCCCTGTCAGAACCCCTCACATCAGAACACACTACAGTATAGCACCACTACCACTTCCTCAAGCAGAGAGATGGAGAGGGAAGAAGGGGGAGAGAGAGATAGGGAAGAGGGATCAGAGAAGGAGAAGGGGGAGACAGAGAGAGAAAGAGAGAGTGATAAAGAGGGTGGCAGAGAGCTATGAATACTGTAGCAGCATAACAGTGCAGTAGAGGGAGAGACAGACAGACAGATCGAGAGAGAGAGAGAGAGAGAGAGAGAGAGAGAGGGAGACAGACAGATCGAGAGAGCTAGGGAGAAAGAGAGGGAGATACAAATATATGCATAGATAGCTATAGATACAGTGTATGTATATATAAATATATATATATATATATATATATATTATATAAGTCGGAAGTTTACATACACTTAGGTTGGAGTCATTAAAACTTGTGTTTCAACCACTCCACAAATTTCTTGTTAACAAACTATAGTTTTGGCAAGTCGGATAGGACATCTACTTTGTGCATGACACAAGTAATTTTTCCAACAATTGTTTACAAACATATTATTTCACTTATAATTCATTGTATCACAATTCCAGTGGGTCAGAAGTTTACATACACCAAGTTGACTGTGCTTTTAAACAGCTTGGAAAATTCCAGAAAATTATGTAATGGCTTTAGAAGCTTCTGATATTCTAATTGACATAATTTGAGTCAATTTGGAGGTGTATGTATTTCAGGGCCTACCTTCAAACTCAGTGCCTCTTTGCTTGACATCATGGGAAAAAATCAAAAGAAATCAGCCAAGACCTCAGAAAAGAAATTGTAGACCTCCACAAGACTGGTTCATCAACCTGAAAGGCCGCTCAGCAAGGAAGAAGCCACTGCTCCAAAACTGCCATAAAAAAGCTAGACTACAATTTGCAACTGCACATAGGGACAAAGATCGTACTTTTTGGAGAAATGTCCTCTTGTATGATGAAAAAAAAATAGAACTCTTTGGCCATAATGCATAATGACCATTGTTATGTTTGGAGGAAAAAGGGGGAGGCTTGCAAGCCGAAGAGCACCATCCCAACCATGAAGCACGGAGGTGGCAGCATGATGTTGTGGGGGTACTTTGCTGCAGGAGGGACTGGTGCACTTCACAAAATAGATGGCATCAGGAGGCAGGAAAATTATGTGGATATATTGAAGCAACATCTCAAGACATCAGTCAGGAAGTTAAAGCTTGGTCGCAAATGAGTTTTCCAAATGGACAATGACCCCAAGCATACTTCCAAAGTTGTGGAAAAACGGCTTAAGGACAACAAAGTCAAGGTATTGGAGTGGCCATCACAAAGCTCTGACCTCCTATAGAAAATGTGTGGGCAGAACTGAAAAAGCGTGTGCGAGCAAGGAGGCCTACAAACCTGACTCAGTTACACAAGCTCTGTCAGGAGGAATGGGACAAAATTCACCTTACTTATTGTGGGAAGCTTGTGGAATGCTACCTGAAAAGTTTGACCCAAGTTAAACAATTTAAAGGCAATGCTACCAAATGCTAACTGAGTGTATGTACACTTCTGACCCAATGGGAATGTGATGAAATAAATAAAAGCTGAAATCAATCCTTCTCTCTACTATTATGCCATTTCACATTATTAAAATAAAGTGGTGATCCTAACTGACCTAAGACAGGGAATTTTTACTCTGATTAAATGTCAGGAATTGTGAAAAACTGAGTTTAAATGTATTTGGCTAAGGTGTATGTAAACCTCCGACTTCAACTGTATATATTTATAGAGAGAGAGAGATTGTGTATGCATGTGCTCGGATCGCTGAGTGTTACATTACGTAACCATGGCGGAGAGGACTCTCCCTCCGTTGCCATGCTGCATTTAGAGCAACAGATGCCTCTGTCACCGGGGTGGATTCCACTTGGCTCGTCCCGGGGTGACTCTGTCAATATTTGCTGTGGGTGCCATCTTGGTTTGGGGCGCTTTTCAAGCATGACTGGGCCTGGGTGGGGGTGAGGGCAGAGTGAAGCTAGCAAGAGCACAACTAGAGCCCCAGACCTGCTTCTGCAATTAATTAAGCCTTTTGGCAAAGAACTGAAAGGATGGGTATCCTTGGGAATAGATAAGTGTGAAAAATAAACAAAAAAAATGAATTGCCCAGAATTGCTGGGATAATGCAAATTTCTGATTCATATTGATCACATGGTGTGTTAGTCTGTTTCTAAACCAGCAGTGTGTTGGTCTGTTCCTAACCCAGCAGTCTGTTAGTCTCTTCCTAACCCAGTGGTGTGTTGGTCTCTTCCTCCCCCAGTGGTGTGTTGGTCTGTTCCTAACCCAGTAGTGTGTTGGTCTGTGCCTAACCCAGCGGTGTCTTGGTCTGTTCCTAACCCAGCTGTGTGTTAGTCTGTTCCTAACCTAGCGGTATCTTGGTCTGTTCTTAACCCAGCGATGTCTTGATCTGTTCCTAACCCAGTGGTGTCTAGGTCTGTTCCTAACCCAGCGGTGTTATTGGTCTGTTCCTAACCCAGCGGTGTGTTGGTCTGTGCCTAACCCAGAAGTGTGTTAGTCTCTTCCTACCCCAGTGGTGTGTTGGTCTGTTCCTAACCCAGTGGTGTGTTGGTCTGTGCCTAACCCAGCGATGTCTTGGTCTGTTCCTAACCCAGCGGTGTGTTGGTCTGTTCCTAATTCAGCTGTGTCTTGGTCTGTTCCTAACACAGCGGTGTCTTGGTCTGTGCCTAACCCAGCGGTGTATTGGTCTAGTTCTAACCCAGCGGTGTGTTAGTCTGTTCATAACCCAGCGGTGTGTTGGTCTGTGCCGAACCGAGCAGTGTGTTAGTCTCTTCCTCCCCTAGTGGTGTGTTGGTCTGTTCCTAACCCAGTGGTGTGTTGGTCTGTGCCTAACCCAGCGGTGTCTTGGTCTGTTCCTAACCCAGCGGTGTGTTAGTCTGTTCCTAACCAAGCGGTGTGTTGGTCTGTTCCTAACCCAGCTGTGTGTTAGTCTGTTCCTAACCAAGTGGTGTGTTGGTCTGTTCCTAACCCAGCTGTGTGTTAGTCTGTTCCTAACCTAGCGGTATCTTGGTCTGTTCTTAACCCAGCGATGTCTTGGTCTGTTCCTAACCCAGTGGTGTCTAGGTCTGTTCCTAACCCAGCGGTGTTATTGGTCTGATCCTAACCCAGCGGTGTGTTGGTCTGTGCCTAACCCAGAAGTGTGTTAGTCTCTTCCTACCCCAGTGGTGTGTTGGTCTGTTCCTAACCCAGTAGTGTGTTGGTCTGTGCCTAACCCAGCGGTGACTTGGTCTGCTCCTAACCCAGCGGTGTGTTGGTCTGTTCCTAACCCAGTGGTGTGTTGGTCTGTGCCTAACCCATCGATGTCTTGGTCTGTTCCTAACCCAGCGGTGTGTTGGTCTGTTCCTAATTCAGCTGTGTCTTGGTCTGTTCCTAACACGGCAGGTAGCCTAGTGGTTAGAGTGTTGGACTTGTAACCGGAGGGTTGCAAGTTTGAATCCCTGAGCTGACAAGGTAAAAATCTGTCGTTCTGCCCCTGAACAAGGCAGTTAACCCACTGTTCACCGGGCACCGAAGATGTGGATGTCAATTAAGGCAGCCCCCCGCACCTCTCTGATTCAGAGGGGTTGGGTTAAATGCGGAAGACACATTTCAGTTGAAGGCATTAGGTTGTACAACTGACTAATAATGGTGACTTTGACTTTGTAACACAGCGGTGTCTTGGTCTGTGCCTAACCCAGCGGTGTATTGGTCTGTGCCTAACCCAGTGGTGTATTGGTCTAGTTCTAACCCAGCGGTGTGTTAGTCTGTTCATAACCCAGTGTTGTGTTGGTCTGTTCCTAACCTAGTGGTGTCTAGGTCTGTTCCTAACCCAGTGGTGTTATTGGTCTGTTCCTAACCCAGCGGTGTCTTGGTCTGTTCCTAACCCAGTAGTGTGTTGGTCTGTTCCTAACCCAGCGGTGTCTTAGTCTGTTCCTAACCCAGCGGTGTGTTGGTCTGTTCCTAACTCAGCGGTGTGTTGGTCTGTTCCTAACCCAGTGGTGTGTTGGCATGTTGCTAACCCAGTGGTGTGGCGTGTCTGTTCCTAACTCAGCGGTGTCTTGGTCTGTTCCTAACCCAGCGGTGTCTTGGTCTGTTCCTAACCCAGTGGTGTGTTGGCATGTTGCTAACCCAGTGGTGTGTTGGTCTGTTTCAAACCCAGCGGTGTCTTGGTCTCTTCCTAACCCAGTGGTGTCTTGATCTCTTCCTAACCCAGTGGTGTCTTGGTCTCTTCCTAACCCAGTGGTGTCTTGGTCTGTTCCTATCCCAGCGGTGTGGTTGTCTGTTCCTAACCCAGCGGTGTTTTGGTCTGTTCCTAACCCAGCGGTGTCTTGGTCTGTTCCTAACCCAGCAGTGTGTTAGTCTGTTCCTAACCCAGCGGTGTCTTGGTCTGTTCCTAACCCAGCGGGGTCTTTGTCTGTTCCTAACCCAGTAGTGTCTTGGTCTGTTCATAACCCAGCGGTGTGTTGGTCTGTTCCTAACACAGCGGTGTCTTGGTCTGTTCCTAACCCAGTGGTGTGTTGGCATGTTGCTAACCCAGTGGTGTGTTGGTCTGTTCCTAACCCAGTTGTGTGTGTGTCTGATTACGTGCATACTTGTGTGTCTACTATTCAGTAGTCCCTAACCAGTTTTTTGCCGTCAACTTCTGTCGTAGTCCTCTGAAACCTTAAGGACTTGTACCAGCACAGATTGGTGTGTCCTGTGAAACCTTAAGGATTTGTACCAGCACAGATTGGTGTGTTTGTATGTGTGTGTGTGCATGCTCGCTCGCTTGCTTAGGCCTGTGCACACCTGTATGTTCATGTTTGTGTGTGTGTGTGTTTGATAGAGAAAGTATGTCATATTTTTCATTGAATCCAACCCACAGAGAGGGCAGCGGAGTAAAACATTCCAGATTGTATTGATTCTGTGTGTTAGAGCTGGTTGATACTGTAGCAAAGACGACCAACGAGGATAGACGCCTCTGACACCGTTTTCATGATGGCTTTTTCTTTCACACACACACACACACGCACATGCACACACACACACACACACCGAGAGAGAGACACACACACACACAAACACACAGGCTCCTGTTTCTATTGATCATCCTTGAGATGTTTCTACTACTTGATTGGAGTCCACCTGTGGTAAATTCAATTGATTGGACATGATTTTGAAAGGCCCACCCCTGTCTATATAGGATCCCACAGTTGACAGTGCATGTCAAAGCCGAAACCAAGCCATGAGGCCGAAGGAATTGTCCGTAGAGCTCCGAGACAGGATTGCGTCTAAGCACAGATATAGGGAAGGCTACCAAAACATTTCTGCAGCATTGAAGGTCCTCATGAACACAGCAGCCTCGATCATTATTAAATGGAAAAAGTTTGGAACTACCAAGACTATTCCTAGAGCTGGCCGCCCGGCCAAACTGAGCAATCGGGGGAGAAGGGCCTTGGTCAGGGAGGTGACCAAGAACCTGATGGTCACTCTGAGAGAGCTCCAGAGTTCCTCTGTGGAGATGGGAGAACCTTCCAGAAGGACAACCATCTCTGCAGCACTCCACCGATCAGGCCAGATGGAAGCCACTCCTCAGTAATAGGCACGACAGTCCGCTTTGAGTTTGCCAAAAGGCACCTAAAGGACTTTCAAATCATGAGAAACAAGATTAACTCTTTGGACTGAATGCCAAGCGTCACGTTGGGAGGAAACCTGACACCATCCCTACGGTGATTCATGGTGGTAGCAGCATCATGCTGTGGGGATGTTTTTCAGAAGGAGACTAGTCAGGATTGAGGGAAAGATGTACGGAGCAAAGTAAAGAGAGATCTTTGATGAAAACCTGCTCCAGAGTGCTCAGGACCTCAGACTGGGGTGAAGGTTCACCTTCCAACAGGACAACGACCCTAAGCACACAGCCAAGACAACGCAGGAGTGGGTTCGGGACAGGTCTCTGAATGTCCTTTAGTGGACAGGCCAGAGCACGGAATTGTACCCAATTGAACATCTCTGGAGAGACCTGAAAGTAGCTGTGCAGCGACGCTCCCCATCCATCCTGACAGAGCTTGAGAGGATCTGCAGAGAAGAATGGGAGAAACTCCCCAAATGCAGGTGTGCCAAGCTTGTAGCATCATACCCAAGAAGATTCAAGGCTGTAATCACTGCCAAAGGTGCTTCAACAGAGTACTGAGTAAAGGGTAAAGTGGTATATCAGTTTTTTATATTTACTACATTTGCAAACATTTCTAAAAACGTATTTTTGCTTTGTCATTGTGGGTTATTGTGTGTAGATTGATAAAGATTATATATTTTTTTTTATCCATTTTAGAATATGGCTGTAATGTAACAAAATGTCAGAAGTCAAGGGGTCTGAATACTTACCGAATGCACTGGATGTGTGTGTGTTGTTTTGTATGTGTTTGTGTGTCTGTGTGCTTTGTGTGTTTTATGTGCATTGTGTGTGTGCTTTGTGTGTGTGTGTTTTCTGTGCATTTTTTTCTGTGGATCTATTTGTGTTTGTGTGTGTTTTATGTGAATTGTGTGTGTGTGTGTGTATTTGTGTGCGTGTGTGTGTGTGTTTGCCTTCCATGGTACAATCTATAATATAATTTGGTGTATGTGTGCATTATGTCCAGTGTCCTGTCACTGCTCTGTTGTAGCCATAAATCAAGTGGAAAGGTGGAATGCCAGAGGCCTGGCGCATGCTGGGTAGAGTCTGGGCTTGGCAGGTGTGTCCATGTGCCAGCGAGGTTTCCATGGAGACAGTGGACCCTCAATACAAACAGTGACATAGATGTCGCATCATTTGTGTTGGAACGTGTGTGTATGTGTGAGAGGGAGAGAGAGGGAGAGATTGAGAGAGAAAGATACAGAGAGAAGAAGAGTGTGTGTGTGTGGGGGAGGGGGTGAGAGAGAGCTCCACTGATTGTATCCTAATTGGGTTAGATTGCACACAGAAAGAAAGCTGAATACAAATGTGTGGGACAGAGGGGTGGAGGGGCGAAGGGACGGATGGATGAATGGATGAATGGATGGAGGGAGGGATGGATTAACGGATGGAGGGACGGTTGGATGGAGGAAGGGAGGGATAGATGGATGGAGGAATGGTTGGAGGGAGGGAGGGAGGGATTGATGGAGGGATGGATGGATGGTGGGATGGAGGGATGGATGGAGGGATGATGGATGGATGGATGGATGGATTGAGGGATGTAGGGATGGACTGCACACAGAAAGCTGCAAATAAGTGTGTGGGACGAAGGGACGAAGGGACGAATGGAGGGAGGGAGGGAGGGATTGATGGCTGGCTTGCTGGCTGGCTGGATGGATGGAGGGATGTAGGGATGGATGGATTTATGGATGGGTGGTGATGATGGATGTATGGATGTATGGATGGGGAGATGGAGGGATGGATGGATGGATGGATGGATGGATGGAGGGAGGGATGGATGGAGGGAGGGATGGATGGATGGAGGGATGTAGTGAGGGATTGATGGCTAGCTGGATGGATGGATGTGTGGAGGGATGGATGTGTGGATGGTGGAATGGTTTTAGCGATTGAGGAATGGATGGATCACTTGATGGATGGAGGGATGGTTGGATGGATGGATGGATGGATGGCTGGATGGAGGGATGGCTGGATGGAGGGATGAATGAATGGATGGAGAGGAACAGAAGTAGTAAAGAGAGGTGAATTTACAATAAAAAAGAGAAACATTAGCAAGGGGAAAGACAAAGTCAGCTAGAATTATAAGATTCAATGAGCGAGAGAGAGAGAGAGAGAGAGAGAGAGAGAGAGAGAGAGAGAGAGAGAGAGAGAGATTGAATTAAGCATGTAGAGGTAGAGAGATAAACAGAGGACTTACGGCATCAGGCAGGTGTCTCTCCCTGCAGTTCATAGTTGCTTAATTGACTGCTCAGCATTGTGACCAGGGCTGTGTCATAATCTTCCCCCCTCCTGCCACATGTGGATCATTAGACAGGCAGATGAAATGAGGCTGTGGCAGGGCTAACTCTGTAATTAAACTAGGGGTTAGAGGTCACTGAGAGCCTTATGAAATACTGCTGCTCGTCTCTCTGTCTGGACTGCACACACACATGCACGCACGGACCTATGCATGCATGGACACGTACACACACACACACACGCATACACACACACACCTGCTATGAAATATAGCCCATGCTGACTTTACAGCAACATGAATTACAGTTTATTGGGCTTTTATTTCATTGAGTTTGGGTTGTAACCGCCCCCATGAGTGTGTTCTGCATCGACAGAGGGACAAGCCAGTGTTAGAACAATAAAGATGTCTAGAAAAGACTGGAGATTTAATTGTTTTATGTAAAATAGGAATAGGAATTGATCATACCTCCCATTGGGTCCCATTTAATTACCTGATGTGTGTGACTTTGATACTAGTCTTCTGATCAGTCAGGGATACCGGCTCAAAATGTGTGTGTGTGTTTGTGTGTTTGTGTGTCTGTCTGTGTTTGTGTGTGTGGGGTAGTGTGTGTGTGGGGTGGGGGGGGTGAGTGTGAGTGTGTGGATGGATGGCCAGACACAGACGCACAGTCACACAGCAGCTCAAAGTGTGTTTCCTCTTTGTGTCTGGTTCCTTTGTAATTGCTCATGTGTTGTTGCTGATCATGGTACACTCAGCAGTTGTCCCAAGAGTCATATTCGTCCATTAGTCATATTGTTCCAAGAGTCATATTGTTCCAATAGTCATATTGTCCCAAGGGTCATTTTGTTCCAAGAGTCAAATTGCCATCCCTCAATCTATTCCGCCATCCATCCATCCATCCATCCATCCCTACATCGCTTCACCCACCCATCCCTCCCTCCCTCCCTCCATACATCCCTCCATCCCTCCATCCATCCATCTCGTGAACTATCAATCCATCCCGCCAGAAGGGGTCTTAACACCAGTCTGAGATCTAGAGGAGTAGAAGGGGTCTTTTCACCAGTGTGAGATCTATAGGAGTATAAGGGTTCTTAACAACAGTCTGAGATCTATAGGAGTAGAAGGGGTCTTTTCACCAGTGTGAGATCTATAGGAGTAGAAGGGGTCTTAACAACAGTCTGAGATCTAGAGGAGTAGAAGGGGTCTTAACAACAGTCTGAGATCTAGAGGAGTAGAAGGGGTCTTAACACCAGTCTGAGATCTATAGGAGTAGAAGGGGTCTTAACAACAGTCTGAGATCTAGAGGAGTAGAAGGGGTCTTAACAACAGTCTGAGATCTAGAGGAGTAGAAGGGGTCTTAACACCAGTCTGAGATCTATAGGAGTAGAAGGGGTCTTAACACCAAGTTCTGGATCCTTTTCATTGTTGTTGAGACTTGCAGTTTGTGCCCAGTCACACACACCACCGCTGTCCCCTTTTCAGCTGTGACAGCAGGACACACACACAATCACGATGGGAGACAAACACACACACACACACCATACACACTCTCACACAGTCACACAGTCACACACTCACACTCTCACACACACACACACACACACACACACTGCCGCCGCCACATTAAATCACGTCACATTACAGTGTGCGCTTAGTAGATGCCCTCAACCAAGATCATTTCCTGGGCTAACTTTTTTACAGCTACCAGTTTTTTTCCACAGGTGGTCTGAGCCTGGCTCTGCATGCTCAGGGGTAAAGGCAAAATGGTTTACATTAGGATTCAGACTTTTATTTGTCTCCTAAATGCTAGTGATGGGAGCAAAAATCGATACAGTTACATATCGGGATATTATTTTTGACAATATATCGTATTGTATCATTTTAACAATATCTCAACATTATGTTGCGTTAGTTTTCTGTACCTGCACCAAAACTAGCTTGTTTTCCATCTTATTTTAAAATATATAGCCAATTTCTATTCAGCACTTTATTTCTATGACTTATCAAAACTGGTTTTCTCATGGCTCCCTCTGCAGCAGAAATATGATGAGCAATATGTTTGGAACGTTACATCGCAGTAAAATCGCAGTATCAAGTCACAATACATACAGAATCATGAGAATCGCACTACATATCATATTGGAATCTAAGTATTGTGATAATATTGTATATTGAGGTCCCTGGCAATTCCCAGCTGTACTACATGCCACCCTATTCCCTATTTAGTGTCCTATTCTGGACCGTAGCCCTATGGGCCCTGGTCAAAAGTAGTACACTGTATAGGGAGTGGCACAGCGGTCTAAAGCACTGCATCTCAGTGCCAGAGACCTCACTACAGATCCTGGTTTGATTTCAGGCTGTATCACATCCGGCCGTGATTGGGAGTCCCATAGGGCGGCACACAATTGGCCCAGCGCAGTCTGGGTTAGGGGAGCGTTTGGCCGGGGTTGTAAATAAGAATGTGTTCTTAACAGACTTCCCTAGTTAACTACTTACAGAGTGGTGGGGCGCTAGCCAAGGGCTATATCATGTTAAAGGAATAGCTGGTTGATGTGTGTTGTATTATATTAATGTTGAAGAAATAGCTTGTTGCTGTGTGTTGTATTAGATTCATGTTAAAGGAATAGCTTGTTGCTGTGTGTTGTATTAGATTCATGTTAAAGGAATAGCTGGTTGATGTGTGTTGTATTAGATTCATGTTGAAGAAATAGCTTGTTGCTGTGTGTTGTATTAGATTCATGTTAAAGGAATAGCTGGTTGATGTGTGTTGTATTAGATTCATGTTGAAGAAATAGCTTGTTGCTGTGTGTTGTATTAGATTCATGTTAAGGGAATAGCTTGTTGCTGTGTGTTGTATTAGATTCATGTTAAAGGAATAGCTTGTTGCTGTGTGTTGTATTAGATTCATGTTAAAGGAATAGCTTGTTGCTGTGTGTTGTATTAGATTCATGTTAAAGGAATAGCTGGTTGCTGTGTGTTGTATTAGATTCATGTTAAGGGAATAGCTTGTTGCTGTGTGTTGTATTAGATTCATGTTAAAGGAATAGCTTGTTGCTGTGTGTTGTATTAGATTCATGTTAAAGGAATAGCTTGTTGCTGTGTGTTGTATTAGATTCATGTTAAAGGAATAGCTTGTTGCTGTGTGTTGTATTAGATTCATGTTAAAGGAATAGCTGGTTGATGTGTGTTGTATTATATTAATGTTGAAGAAATAGCTTGTTGCTGTGTGTTGTATTAGATTCATGTTAAAGGAATAGCTGGTTGATGTGTGTTGTATTAGATTCATGTTGAAGAAATAGCTTGTTGCTGTGTGTTGTATTAGATTCATGTTAAAGGAATAGCTGGTTGATGTGTGTTGTATTAGATTCATGTTGAAGAAATAGCTTGTTGCTGTGTGTTGTATTAGATTCATGTTAAGGGAATAGCTTGTTGCTGTGTGTTGTATTAGATTCATGTTAAAGGAATAGCTTGTTGCTGTGTGTTGTATTAGATTCATGTTAAAGGAATAGCTTGTTGCTGTGTGTTGTATTAGATTCATGTTAAAGGAATAGCTGGTTGCTGTGTGTTGTATTAGATTCATGTTAAAGGAATAGCTGGTTGCTGTGTGTTGTATTAGATTCATGTTAAAGGAATAGCTTGTTGCTGTTTATTGTATTAGATTCATGTTAAAGGAATAGCTGGTAGCTGTGTGTTGTATTAGATTCATGTTAAAGGAATAGCTTGTTGCTGTTTGTTGTATTAGATTCATGTTAAAGGAATAGCTGTTTTTCATTTTTTTATTTCACCTTTATTTAACCAGGTGGGCAAGTTGAGAACAAGTTCTCATTTATAACTGCGACCTGGCCAAGATAAAGCAAAGCAGTTCAACACATACAACAACACATAGTTAGACATTGGAGTAAACAAACACACAGTCAATAATACAGTAGAAAAAAATGAATATATATACAAAGAGTGCAAATGAGGTAGGATAAGGAAGGTAAGGCAATAAATAGGCCATGGTGGCAAAGTAATTACAATATAGCATGGTAGATGTGCAGTAGATGAATGTGCAATGTAGAAAAGCTGGGGTGCAAAGGAACAAGATAAATAAATAAATACGGTAGGGGATGAGGTAGTTTGCAGATGGGCTATAAACAGGTGAAGGGGTCTGTGAACTGCTCTGACAGCTGGTGCTTAAAGCTGGTGAGGGAGATAAGTGTCTCCAGTTTCAGAGATTTTTGTAGTTCGTTCCAGTCATTGGCAGCAGAGAACTGGAAGGAGAGTCGGCCAAAGGAGGAATTGACTTTGGGTGTGACCAGTGAGATATACCTGCTAGAGCGCGTGATACGGGTTGGTGCTGCTAAGGTGACCAGCGAGCTGAGATAATGCGGGGCTTTACCGAGCAGGGACTTGTAGATGACCTGGAGCCAGTGGGTATGGCGACGAGAGTAAAGTGAGGGCCAGCCAACGAGAGCGTACAGGTCGCAGTGGTGGGTGGTATATGGGGCTTTGGTAACAAAACGGATGGCACTGTGATAGACTGCATCCAATTTGTTGAGTAGAGTATTGGAGGCTATTTTGTAAATGACATCACCGAAGTCGAGGATCGGTAGGATGGTCAGTTTTACGAGGGTATGTTTGGCAGCATGAGTGAAGGATGCTTTGTTGCGAAATAGGAAGCCAATTCTAGATTTAATTTTAGATTGGAGATGTTTGATGTGAGTCTGGAAGTTGAGTTTACAGTCTAACCAGACACCTAGATATTTGTAGTTGTCCACATAATCTAAGACAGAACCGTCCAGAGTAGTGATGCTGGACGGGGGGACAGGTGTGGGCAGCGATCGGTTGAAGAGCATGCATTTAGTTTTACTTGCGTATAAGAGCAGTTGTAGGCCACGGAAGGAGAGTTGTATGGCATTGAAGCTTGTCTGGAGGGTAGTTAACACAGTGTCCAAAGAGGGGCCAGAAGTATACAGAATGATGTCGTCTGCGTAGAGGTGAATCAGAGACTCACCTGCAGTAAGAGCGACATCATTGATGTATACAGAGAAGAGAGTCTGCCCAAGAATTGAACCCTGTGGCACCCCCATAGAGACTCCCGGACAACAGGCCCTCTGATTTGACACACTGAACTTTATCGGAGAGTAGTTGGTGAACCATGCGAGGCAATCATTTGAGAAACCAAGGCTGTCGAGTCTGCAAATAAGGATGTGGTGATTGACAGAGTCGAAAGCCTTGGCCAGATCAATGAAAACGGCTGCACAGTACTGACTCTTATCGATGGCGGTTATGATGTCATTTAGGACCTTAAGCGTGGCTGAGGTGCACCCATGACCAGCCCTGAAACCAGATTGCATAGCGGAGAAGGTACGGTGGGATTCAAAATGGTCGGTAATTTGTTTGTTAACTTGGCTTTCAAAGATCTTAGAAAGGCAGGGTAGGATAGATATAGGTCTGTAGCAGTTTGGGTCAAGAGAGTCACCCCCTTTGAAGAGGGGGATGACCGCAGCTGCTTTCCAGTCTTTGGGAATCTCAAACGTTGTTGCAACAATTTCGGAAGATAATTTTAAAAAGAAAGGGTCCAGATTGTCTAGCCCGGCTGATTTGCAGGGGTCCAGATTTCGCAGCTCTTTCAGAACATCAGCTAACTGGATTTGGGAGAAGGAGAAATGGGGGAGGCTTTGGCGAGTTTCTGAGGGGGGTGCAGGGCTGTTGACCGGGGTAGGGGTAGCCAGGTGGAAAGCATGGCCAGCCGTAGAAAAATGCTTATTGAAATTCTCAATTATTGTGGGTTTATCGGTGGTGACAGCGTTTCCTATGCTCAGTGCAGTGGACAGCTGGGAGGAGGTGCTCTTATTCTCCATAGACTTTACAGTGTCCCAGAACTTTTTTGAGTTTGTGTTACAGGAGGCACATTTCTGCTTGAAAAAAAGCTAGCCTTGGCTTTCCTAACTGCATGTGTATATTGGTTCCTGACTTCCCTGAAAAGTTGCATATCACGAGGCCTGTTTGATGCTAATGCAGAACGCCACAGGATGTTTTTGTGCTGGTCAAGGGCAGTCAGGTCTGGAGAGAACCAAGGGGTATATCTTGATGTGTGTTGTATTAGATTCATGTTAAAGGAGTAGCTGGTTGATGTGTGTTGTATTAGATTCATGTTAAAGGAATATCTTGTTGATGTGTGTTGTATTAGATTCATGTTAAAGGAATAGCTGGTTGATGTGTGTTGTATTAGATTCATGTTAAAGGAATATCTTGTTGATGTGTGTTGTATTAGATTCATGTTAAAGGAATATCTTGGTATGGTGCATTTAGCTGACATTCTGTTCACATGTTGATATCCTTGGTGTTAATGTATGCGGCATACAGTAGAGTTTTAAACCTATGAGAGATTTGCTGTCTTTGGCCTGACAGTATAGCTATATAATCTATGGCTATAAATCAAATCCAACTTTATTTGCTACATGCCCAAATACAACAAGTGTAGACTTTACAGTGAAATGCTTACTTTACAAGCCCTTAAATTCTTAAGGCTAGGCCACTTTTTTCTCTGATGCGGATGTTGCCTGTTATCCATGGCTTCTGGTTGGGATATGTATGTACAGTCACTGTGGGGACGATGTCATCAATGCACTTATTGATGAAGCCGATGACTGAGGTGGTGTATTCCTCAATGCCATTGGATGAATCCCAGAACATATTTCAGTCTGTGCTAGCAAAACAGTCCTGTATTGTAGCATCCGCATCATCTGACCACTTCCGTATTGAACGAGTCACTGGTACTGACCAATCAGGAGGATAGAATTGTGGTCAGATTTGCCAAATGGAGGGCGGGGGAGAGCTTTGTATGCATCTCTGTATGTGGAGTAAAGGTGGTCTATGATTTTTTTTTTCCTGGTTGCACATGTGACATTTGGTAAAACTGATTTAAGTTTGCCTGCATTAAAGTCCCCGGCCACTAGGAGCGCCGCTTCTGGGTGAGCATTGTCTTCTTTACTTATGGCCTTATAGAGTTGGTTGAGAGCGGTTTTTTGCCAGCTTTGCGTGGTGGTGGTAAATAGACGGCTACGAATAATACAGATGAGAACTCTCTTGGTAGATAGTGTGGTCTACAGCTTATCATAAGGTACTCTACCTCAGGCGAGCAATATCTTGAGACTTCTTCAACATTAGACATCGCGCACCAGCTGTTATTGACAAAAAGACACACACCCCCACCCCTCGTCTTACCAGCGGATGTTCTTTCATGATCTTTAAATTGAACATAAAGGTTGTTTAAGAGCATGGACTAACTGTTACATCATTTTATGACTACGCTATTCATGTTCATAGTAGGCACATTAGTCTCAAATGTTAAATGCAACCCATTTCAGGAAGCTGGGCATATGTCGCACGTCACTACTTTACAGGAGAGGCATTTGATTTTTTTTATAGAAATGTGTTTTTTGACAGAATTGCCTTCTGGATCATGTGAACTTTCCTGTGCCTTAATAACAAACGTGTATGTCATCTGTATATACAAATATAATGTTTCAATTATGAACCTAGTTGGTTTAGCCATGGGAAAAGACAGGAACCTTCTCGCTAGCCATAATTGGCTGAGGTAATGGATGGGCTGGACATGCCGAAAGATGAGTTTGGATTGGTCTGCCATGTAGCACGCTTCTGTCTATAACATAAGCTACTCAGTATGTGTAGATAATCCTTGCCACTGCAGCTTTTTGAAAGACATAGCGTTAGCCATGGAGAACTGCAAAAGCGTTGCTACTGCTCTCAACAACAATGCTGCCCTGGATTTAGCAGGATCTGTGGGAAAATCAGTGGGAAAAAGTTGCGAGCTGTAGCTACAAACAAAACGGAAATGACACAGCCGGACGTCTTACTTAGTGAAAGTTGTTCCAGTCTTCCGTAAAGCATTGATCCATGTATACGGGTAAGAGTCTATCTACATTTTCAGATATTATCAGTTTCTAATTTTGTTAGAAAGTTGTTTTCATTGCAAGTTAAAGTGTATTGTTAGCCAGTTAGTGAACATTAGCTGGCTGGCTCGCTAGCTAACGTTACGTGTATGATCTGCATAGTAATATTATTCGCATCTCAAAAATACATTTGCATTGCTAGTTATAGCCTAATTTTTGTTAGCTAGCTAACATTGAACCTAGTTGGTTAGCTTTATCTACCTGTAGATTCATACTACAGTATTTCATGCATGGTGGATAGCTATGACAATCTGTTTGTACTGTATTAGGTTGAGCTTATGGTTAATTATGGTTAATTGTCAAAAAAAATGACTCCACTTGGCAAGATGATTACATTACCCATCAAGTTAGCCAGGTCTGTCTGGGGGTGATTATGGCCATCTAAAGTATTTTATGAACATGTGTTCATCCAATTAGCTAGATGTGGCTGGGGAGTGCTTATAGCATTTATTTCACATGACCCATCAATTTAGACAAGGGTGGCTGGGTACGCATCATCTAATAATTATAAAAAATATAAACAATATTTGTATTTCATCACTTTTTTCTTGAACTCTTTTGTTGTTTATTACACTACCTTACTCACTCTGTTTAGCACATGGCCTCACATGTGAATCCTTACAAATATGGATTGGGCTAAGGCTTAAGAGGGTGGGAACGATGCTGAATGGGTGTAGACAAAGAAGAGCTCTCCAGTAGGTGTACCAAAATATTCAAGGGCCATTTCTTCAAAAGTAAGTTACAAGTTTATCAACTTTCAAAGCAGAATTACTTCCCCTTTGTTCCTCAACTGCAGTGTATGACATGCCATTTTCTAGCTTTGAGTCTCTACTTTTATCCCTTGTAATAAACACAATTTAAAATGTTGCTACATAAAACTGAATCGAGGTGGTCGGTCACAAATTGTAATGCACTTTGATTCAGGGGATACAGTATGTGTTACATTAAAGTGTGGTGGTTTTATGGCTCCTTTGGCCTGATAGCTTTTTCATTCCCTGAGCGATCCCTGTATCAGAGTTTCCCAATCTCCGACTCCATCTCAACATAGTCAGCAGGTTTTCCTGGAACCCAATTTAGCCCCACATCCTAAATCTAGGCATTCTGAAGATTTGTAATGGTGTGCTTCATGTAATTTCACCCCCACACCCTGCTTAAAGGGATAATTCATCCTAAAGTGCAATGTGTGTACCTTAAAGGGATAGTTGGAATCTGAATCTAATGAGACGGTGTCAATCTTTCCCATTCATCTGGGATTGAGGCCTGCAGATATCCCAGAATGCATGTGGTCTGATTTACATAATGGATGGACTTATATTTGATAGTGATTTCAAAGTGATATCAAAGTATTAATAGTACAACTAGTAACAGTGAAAATGTGTGAGATGGACTCAGCTCTGCTAAGATTGTTTTGATGTGTAAAAATCCCCGGCAAACATTTAAATTGAGGAGAACCATCCCTTTAATTTCACTACATAATGAATATCCCCTTTGGGGGTCAGCCTCATTTATTAAATGATGCTATGTTAAACTGGCTTGTCCTGTAAAACAATTTCACAGCACCCGGCCACTTTATTTAATTAGATCTGTGGATGATGCAGATTCTTACTGTATCCTGGGAAATAGCTGCATGATATTGTGTAGTGGTTTAAAGGTATTGTAGGCTTACTGTCAAGTATGAAAAGCATTTTTTTCAGTAAATGTAAATACATGATCTGTATACTATGCATGTACGGACACTCTATACGGATTTACACTTCTAATTCTAAGAGCGTTTCGTAAAATGGTCTTTAAACTGAAATGTATGGGAAGCTCATACTTATTAACATGGGTTACATCTATAGCAGGTTTTTATGTGTGGAAAAATCATTACGGTTAATGGGGTGGATTTTCTCAGATGGCCAAACCTTGAAATCATTAGAATGTTTACTCTCAAGAAGTATTGACATGAATGGGGCGGCAGGTAGACTAGCGGTTAAGAGTGTTGGGCCAGTTACCAAAAGATTTCTGGTTCTAAAAAAAATCTTTGCCTATGAACAAGGCACTTAAGCATAATTGCTCCTGTCAGTTGCTCTGGATAAGAGCGTCCGCTAAATGACTTAAAAGTAAATAAATGCACTCCCTCTTTAGAGAAAACCATGGAGTGATTACTTTCATGTCCAAACTCTCAGATCTTTAGGAGCACATGTACTGACCTGCTGTCTGTGTGTGGTTAATGAGAATCCCTCAAAGCAGGACTAAATCTCTCTAAATGAGTATTAAGTAAATTGAAGAGCAGGTTTATCCCACATACACGCAAAACCCTCTATCTGCCATACTTTGTTGCTCTCTCTCTCTCCCTCTATCACCTGTCTGGTCTATGGCTCAGTATGTTATCTTCTTAAGCATCCCTGGTCTTATACAGCTGTTACCAACTACATTGATGGCTTATATATCTTTCTAACATTTTTCTGCTTGCTTGTTTCCCAGTGTAGCTGCTTATGATGGGATGATCTGGAGGCGAGAACGAAGGTTTGTGGTAGGCATGAGGAGGGGTTTTATTGAGCTATAGTGCAATCAGGCGGAGGTGGATCAATCAGTGCTCTCGGTACAGTGCCTGTGTGGTGCCTTCAAAGCACCACACAGGCACACCCAGGTAGACACAGGGACACAGGCACACACAGGCACACACAGGTAGACACAAGGACACTCAGGTAGACACAGGGACACAGGCACACACAGGTAGACACAGGGACACTCAGGTAGACACAGGCACACACAGGTAGATAGAGGGACACAGGCACACACAGGTAGACACAGGGACACAGGCACACACAGGTAGACACAGGGGCACACAGGTAGACACAGGGACACACAGGTAGACACAGGTAGACACAGATAGACACGGGCACACACAGGTAGACACAGGGACACAGCGACACAGGGACACAGGCACACAAAGGTAGACACAGGCACACAGGCACACACAGGTAGACACAGGGACACAGGGACACAGGCACACACAGGTAGACACAGGGACACACAGGTAGACACAGGAACACAGGCACACACAGGTAGACACAGGGACACTGGGAAACGGACACAGGTAGAAACACGGACACAGGGAGACACAGGGACACAGGCACACGCAGGTAGACACAGGCAAGCTTAACCTTCCTGACTGATGTCTTGAGATTTTGCTTCAATATCTCCACGTCATTTTCCGTCCTCATTATGCCATCTATTTTGTGAAGTGCACTAGTCCCTCCTGCAGCAAAGCACCCCCACAACATGATGCTGTCACCCCTGTGCTTCACGTTTGGGATGGTGTTCTTCGGCTTGCAAGCCTCCCCCTTTTTCCTCCAAACATAGCAATGGTGATTATGGCCAAACAGTTATATTTTTGTTTCATCAGACCAGAGGACATTTCTCCAAAAAGTACGATATTTCTCCACATGTGCAGTTGCAAAGCGTAGTCTGGCTTTTTTATGGCGGTTTTGGAGCAGTGGCTTTTTCCTTGCTGAGCGGCCTTTCAGGTTATGTCGATATAGGACTCGTTTTACTGTGGATATAGATACTTTTGTACCTGTTTCCTCCAGCATCTTCACAAGGTCCTTTGCTGTTGTTCTGAGATTGATTTGCACTTTTCGCACCAAAGTACGTTCATCTCTAGGAGACAGAACGCATCTCCTTCCTGAGCGGTATGACGGTTGAGTGGTCCCATGGTGTTTATACTTGCGTACTATTGTTTGTACAGATGAATGTGATACCTTCAGGTGTTTAGAAATTGCTCCCAAGGATGAACCAGACTTGTGGAGGTCTACAATGTTTTTTCTGGCATCTTGGATGATTTCTTTTGATGTTTCCATGATGTCAAGCAAAGCGACACTGAGTTTGAAGGTAGGCCTTGAAATACATCCTTAGCTACACCTCCAATTGACTCAAATTATGTCAATTAGCCTAATAGAAGCATTCTAAAGCCATGACATAATTTTCTGGAATTTTCCAAGCTGTTTAAAGGCACAGTCAACTTAGTGTATGTAAAATTCTGACCCACTGGAATTGTGATACAGTGAAATATAAGTGAAATAATCTGTCTGTAAACAATTGTTGGAAAAATTACTTGTGTCATGCACAAAGTAGATGTCCTAACCAACTTGTAAAAACTATAGTTTGTTAACAAGAAATTTGTGGAGTGGTTGAAAAACGAGTTGTAATGACTCCAACCTAAGTGTATGTAAACTTCCGACTTCAACTGTAGAAACCTGTTAAGAACGGACCCGAGGACGATCAGTTCCATATAGACGTGGTTGAATCTGAGTGAGGGAAGCAGCTTATAAGTCCATTTGTAAGCTACTTCATTAACCAGAGCTGATACAGCGTGAGGGAGATCAGGCGTAGAGGCCTTGCGGTGTGTGTCCTGTGAGCGAGTGAAGCGGGAGCGAGGAGGAGGGAGGGAGAGGCAGCAACCAACCAAGCCCCCTTGCACTAGTATACTAACTTCTAGCTTGTCATAGCTAGGTTATTTATCATCCAATGTGATTACGTAGTACCTGTCTCGACTGCATCAAACCAAGAGAGCTTGTTGGCAAAGGTAGCTAGCTACGTTAGCTTGCCAACTCGCTTGGCTAATTGAGTCTGCATTGCTTTCTTCCAGTCCTACAGTTACAAATAACAAGACCTATATTCAGATGATTAAATAGCAGACTATCTGTTGGCTCTTGTTTGTTGTAGCATGTACTTCTCATTTAATTTTAATTCCATAATTTTTCATTCAATTTTCCATTGTTTAGATCATCTCTTAATTTGCTTTGCCGCACACGGAGGCTGTATGACTGTAGTGGCCGCATTGATGACTTGTGATTGGCCGAGACAACAACAAGCTACACGTGCCACTCTGCATAGGCTATTCTCGTTGAGCAGTAGAGAACATACTATAAACTTTTTATCCACAACTCTCTGTCCATTGCCGTTGTAATTGACTGTGAAGCCAAGGTGCTCCCAAACTGTAGATTTAAACGATAATGATCCTCCAATTCTGGTTTATAGATACCACCACTCGCCATCTACAGAGTTCCTGGCTGCGCCTCACAAAAGGATAGTTTGAAATTCGCCAGTTAAGATGATCATTTTGATTACAGTGTAGTTGTAGTTGTTTTTTCAGCTCAGATTTTCTCACGTGGCAAGTCAGCGTAGGCATTGCAGTCTGTATTTTTGTAAATCTTTTTTTTATGTGTTCATTCGTGTTCACAGTGAGGCCCGAACCGAGGTTCAGTACAAATATGTGTACCGTTACAGCCCTCTTATGCCTCACAAAACCCTCTTAGGCCTCACTCCCTCCCTATCTAAGGTACCTACTACATCCCTTATCCTCCACATACAACACTCGTTCTGCCAGTCCCATTCTGTTAAAGATCCCCAAAGCACACACATCCCTGGGTCGCTCGTCTTTTCAGTTCGCTGCAGCTAACGACTGGAACGAGCTGCAAACAACACTGAAACTGGACAGTTTTATCTCCATCTCTATATTTAAATACTCAATCACGGACATTCTTACTGACAGTTGTGGCTGCTTCGTGTGATATATTGTTGTCTCTTCCTTTTTGCCCTTTGTGCTGTGCCTAACAATGTTTGTAGCATGTTTGTGCTGCTGCCATGTTGTGTTGCTGCCATGTTATGTTGTTTTCATGTTGTGTTGCTATCATGCAGTGTTGTAATGCTGTGTTGATACCATGCTGTATTGTCATGTTGTATTGCTGCAATGATGTGTTGTTGTATTAGGTCTCTCTTTATGTAGTGTTGTGGTGTCTCTCTTGTCGTAATGTGTGTTTTTTTGTTCTACATTTAATTTTTACTCCCAGCCCCCGTCCTCAAAGGAGGCCTTTTGCCTCTTGGTAGGCCGTCATTGTAAATAAGAATTTGTTCTTAATTGACTCGCCTAGTTAAATAAAGGTTAAATATATATATTTTTTTTAACTCAAATACACTACAAGTTTTACATTTCCAGGAAAGTTCTCCCGCAACATGGTGATAAAATTTAAATCCTACACCTGGGATCTAAGCTAAGATTCTTTACTTTATCTGTTATATGCAGATGTTTATTACCGTTTTTGGTTCTAGTTTTTCTTGGCTAGACTCGAGATAAGTTTCTGTCTATATGTGGCCGTCTCTCTAACCCGGGTCTCTGTGTACTGCAAGGCCCATTTAGCTCACTGAGCTAAAGTTAGTCACCACACAAACAGGGTTAATTACTCTGCCGCCGTTATATGCAGAGCCATGGATATCATACAGGCAAGAGAAGGACACATGGTCAGATAAACCACTAATATAGGGGGAAACTGGGACATAGATTTATTACAGTTTTAGGGTCACAATTAAACCTGTAATGGGAGGTCTTGATTATCTATGTATTGTTATGGCCACTAAACTTTAAAGACCCACTCTTGTTAGCAATAGCTCTTACAGATGTAGGACCTTAATTTGAGCCAGTTTGCTACATAAGGAACATTATCCTGCAGCAACAGGAAATGTGCATTATTATGGTGATTATAATTAATGAACATTTTTGTAGGGGTTAATATATTTTTCATAAGTGAAAATTAAGTCTGAAATGTCAAAGTGGAACCTCAAATACACTAGAAGTTTTACATTTCAATAGGGTGATCAAATTAAGATCCTACGCCTGTAGGCTCTCCAGCTAATCACTCTTGTTAGTGCTAGCTCTCTTTAGCATCTAAACCAACCATTCTTGTTAGTGCTCTATAGCGGTATGGCTAATTATGTCGATAGCGAGAGGAAAAAGAACAAAGCTTTACCGCGATTCTGACCAATATGAGATCCCTAATCAGTGTGTGTGTACAAATGTAGGATCTTAATTTGATCACCCTGTTGCAGGCTAACTTTCCTGGAACACAGGAAATTGAAAACTTGTAGTGTATTTGAGGTTTAAAAAAGCTTCTGAGGTTTGTAATTTCCACTTTTATCAACCCTTAGAAAATGTCCATTAATTATAATCCACATTTCCTGTTGCTGCAGGATTATTTTCAAGAGGTCAAACAGGGGGTGTTTATATTTGTCCACATGTAGAAGTGTGTGGTGTGAAACGGAAATGTGTTTTTTTGCATATCCCAGTCAGAGAGTGGTCAGCCATTATTGACAGAGAACCTGGAACAATTAGGGTTAAGTACCTTGCATAGGGCACATCAACAGATGTTTCACCTAATCGGCTCAGAGATTCAAACTAGCAACCTTTTGATTTCAGGATCAACACTCTAACCGCTAGGCTACCTGCCACAACTGCTATAGCAAACAGGCTTTAATTAAGATCCTATATACAGTATGTATGTATGCCTGGTAAAGTGTCCTTCTGTGCATTATGAATGAGCGGGAATGCTGACTCAGACTGGCCTGCGTTATTTGTGCGTGTGTGTGTGTGTGTGTTTCAGACTGCATTGTTGGCTAACAGTGGGATTAATCCTTGTGATGAACAGAAACGAAAAGCAAGCCTTAAAACTTCCTATTTAAAAAGCACTAACAGAGCTCTGTGGAGAGAGGGCATAGGCAAAAGAGGAGATGCGGAAAGATGGAAAGGGGGTTATTTTGTTGTTTTTAAGACATTAATAATGCAAGTAAAGTTTGGGTTTAAATCAGGCCAGGGATGTTGTAAAATAGCCTCATAATATCTTCTGTGTCGTAGGTCCAAATATGTTCTTCCTAGTCACAATATCCTGCCATGTTGCATTTAGTTACAGCTCCCCTATTCCTAAACATAACATAACACGTACATCTAAGCAAGGAATAGATTAGGAATATACAGTTGAAGTCAGAAGTTTACACATACCTTAGCCAAATCCATTTAAAATCAGTTTTTCATAATTCCATGACATTTAATCAGAGTAAAACGTCCCTGTCTTAGGTCAGTTAGGATCACCACTTTATTTTAAGAATGTGAAATGTCAGAATAATAGTAGAGAGAATGATTTATTTCAGATTTTATTTCTTTCATCACATTCCCATTGGGTCAGAAGTTTACATACACTCAATTAGTATTTGGTAGCATTGCCTTTAAATTGTTTAACTTGGGTCAAACGTTTCGGGTAGCCTTCCACAAGCTTCCCACAATAAGTTGGGTGAATTTAGGCTAAATCTTCCTGACAGAGCTGGTGTAACTGAGTCAGGTTTGTAGGCCTCCTTGCTTGTACATGCTTTTTCAGTTCTGCCCACACATTTTCTATAGGATTGAGGTCAGGGCTTTGTGATGGCCACTCCAATACATTGACTTTGTTGTCCTTAAGCCATTTTGCCACAACTTTGGAAGTATGCTTGGGGTCATTGTCAATTTGGAAGACCATTTGCGACCAAGCTTTAACTTCCTGACTGATGTCTTGAGATGTTGCTTCAATATATCCACATAATTTCCCTGCCTCCTAATGCCATCTATTTTGTGAAGTGCACTAGTCCCTCCTGCAGCAAAGCACCCCCACAACATGATGCTGCCACCCCCGTACTTCACGGTTGGGATGGTGTTCTTCGGCTCGCAAGCCTCCCCCTTTTTCCTCCAAACATAACAATGATCATTATAGCCAAACAGTTTTATTTTTGTTTCATCAGACCAGAGGACATTTCTCCAAAAAGTACGATCTTTGTCCCCATGTGCAGTTGCAAACCGTAGTCTGGCTTTTTTATGGTGGTTTTGGAGCAGTGGCTTCTTCTTTGCTGAGCGGCCTTTCAGGTTATGCCGATGTAGGACTCCTTTTACTGTGGATATAGATACTTTTGTACCTGTTTCCTCCAGCATCTTCACAAGGTCCTTTGCTGTTCTTCTGGGATTTATTTGCACTTTTCGCACCACAGTACGTTAATCTCTAGGAGACGGAAAACGTCTCTTTCCTGAGCGGTATGACGGCAGTGTAGTCCCATGGTGTTTATACTTGCGTACTATTGTTTGTACAGATGAACGTGGTACCTTCAGCCGTTTGGAAATTGCTCCCAAAGATGAACCAGACTTGTGGAGGTCTACAAAAAAAAATTCTGAGGCCTTGGCTGATTTCTTTTGATTTTCCCATGATGTCAAGCAAGGTAGGCCTTGAAATACATCCACAAGTACACCTCCAATTGACTCAAATGATGTAAATTGAAATTTCAGAAGCTTCTAAAGCCATGACATCATTATCTGGAATTTTCCAAGCTGTTTAAAAGCACAGTCAACAGTGTATGTAAACTTCTGACACACTGGAATTGTGAATTATAGTGAATTATAAGTGAAATAATCTGTCTGTAAACAATTGTTGGAAAGATTACTTGTGTCATGCACAAAGTAGATGTCCTAACCGACTTGCCAAAACTATAGTTTTTTAAGAAGAAATTTGTGGAGTGAAAAACGAGTTTTAATGACTCCAACCTAAGTGTATGTAAACTTCTGACTTCAACTGTGTATGTCAGGGCGGGATTGGACTGAGACACAGTGGCATAGTGTAGAGTACAGTATATACATATGAGATGGATGATGCAATATTTACAAACAATTAAAGTGACTAAGATACCGTAAAATAGTATAGAGTACAGTTTATACATATGAGTGATGCAAGATACGGAGACATTATTAAAGTGGCTTGTGTTTCATTTAGTTAAAGTGGCCAGTGATTCCTAATCTATGTCTATAGGCAGCAGCCTCTGATGTGCTGGAGATGGCTGTTTAACAGTCAGTGGTGTAGTATAGAATACAATACAGTATATACATATGAAATGGTTGATGCAATATGTAAGCACAATAAAAGTGACTAAGATACCGTAGAGTAGATTGTGCAATGCAGTTTGTACATATGAGATGAGTAATGCTATAAATGGAACATTATTAAAGTAGCTAGTGATCCATTTCTAAAAGTGGCCAATGATTCCTAATCTATGTCTATAGGCAGCCGCCCCTGATGTGCTAGTAATGGCTGTTTAGCAGTCTGATGGCCTTGACATAGAAGCTGTTTTTCAGTCTCTCGGTCCCAGCTTTGATGCACCTGTACTGACCTTTCCTTCTGGATGATAGCGGGGTGAACAAGCAGTGGCTCGGGTGGTTGATGTCCTTGATGATCTTTTTGGCCTTTCTATGGCATCGGGTGCTGTAGGTGTCCAGGAGGGCGGAAAGTTTGACCCCGGTAATGCGTTGGGCAGACCGCACCACCCTCTGGAGAGCTTTGTGGTCGTGGGCCGCACAGGATGCTCTCAATTGTGCATCTGCAAAAATTTGTGAGGGTTTTAGGTGTTAAGCCACATTTCTTTAGCCTCCTGAGGTTGAAGAGGTGCTGTTGCACCTTCTTTACCACACTGTCTGTGTGGGTGGACCATTTCAGTTTGTCAGTGATGTATACGCCAAGGAACTTGAAGCTTTCCACCTTCTACACTGCGGTCCCATTGTTGTGGATAGGGGGAGGTGCTCCCTCTGCTGTTTCCCGAAGTCCATGATCATCTCTTTAGTTTTGTTGACGTTGAGTGAGAGGTTATTTTCCTGGCATCACATGCCCAGGGTCTCATCATTGTTGATACTCAAGCCTACTACTGTTGTGTCGTCTGCAAACTTGGCCACGTAGTTTTGGGTGAACAGGGAGTACAGGAGGGGGCTGAGCACACACCCTCGTGGGGCCCTAATGTTGAGTATCAGCGAAGAGGAGGTGTTGTTTCCTACCTTCACCACCTGGGGGCGATCCATCAGGAAGTCCAGGACCCAGTTGCACAGGGCGGGGTTCAGACCCAGGGTCTCAAGCTTGATGATGAGCTTGGAGGGTACAATAGTGTTGAATGCTGAGCTATAATCAATGAACAGCATTCTTATGTAGGTATGCCTCTTGTCCAGATGGGACAGGGCAGTGTGCAGTGTGGTGGCGATTGCATCGTCTGTGGATCTATTGTGGCGATAACCAAATTGAAGAGGGTCTAGGGTGGCAGGTAAGGTGGAGGTGATATGATCCTTGAATGGTCTCTCAAAGCACTTCATGATGACAGAGGTGAGTGCTACAGGGCGATAGTCATTAAGTTCAATTACCTTTGCTTTCTTAGGTACAGGGAAAATGGTTGCCATCTTGAAGCATGTGGGGACAACAGACTGGGATAGGGAGAGATTGAATATATCTGTGAATACACCAGCCAGCTGGTCTGCACATGCTCTGAGGGCGCGGCTTGGGATACCAGCTGGGCTGGCAGCCTTGCGAGGGTTAACACACTGTCTTACTCAGGTCGGCCACGGAGAAGGAGAGTCCACAGTCCTTGGTAGAGGGCCGCGTCGGTGACACTGTATTTTTTTTAAAGTGAGCGAAGAAGGTGTTCAGCCTGTCTGGAAACAAGACTGGCTGGTTTTCCTTTTATATTCCGTGATTGTCTGTAGACCCTACCACATACGTCTAGTGTCTGAGCCGTTGAACTGGGACTCAACTTTGTCCCTATACCGACGTTTAGCCTGCTTGATTGCTTTGTGGAGTGAATAACTGCACTGTTTTTATTCTTCCATATTCCCAGTCTTCTTGCCCTGGTTAAATGCGGTGGTTTGCGCTTTCTGTTTTGCGTGAATGCTCCCATCTATCCACGGTGTCTGTTTGGGGTAGGTTTTAATAGTCACAGTGGGTACAACACTACACACTGATCTAAGATGACCTTAGATCAGTGTGTAGTGACACCTTCATCTTACTCAGGTAAAGCTCTGTCTTACTAAGTGTCAATTTCGTGACGGGTCTCACGGATCCTTCTATTGCTGATTTCATAAACGTGGACACTCCTCAAGCAAATCGTTTTGGCATGGCGGCCTGCTATTCAATCTGAAATATGACTTGGGATTTTCTTGGCAGATGTCTAGAAGAACTGAAATTAATTGGTTGCAAGGTGCGATTCCTGCAGATAGCACTTCAATGACTCTCTTCCAGGGACCTGCATTGCTGATATTAAAGTCATATTTGTGTGTGTGTGTGTGTGTTTATTTGTGTGCACAGCACTGAGTAATACCGTTGTCATTCCAGCCATAAAACTACACCAATGTGTTTTGTTTAACTAGGGTTAACGGTAGTGCAGTTGGTTTTCACTGTGTTCATCATCATTCTATACATGCCAATGTAAACATGAGGAACACTCAACTTTACTCATTATGGTAATAATGGGTGTTAATGTACGCTTTGGCCCTGTGATAACAGCTTAAATGAATGTGGTGGAAGAGGCAAGAAGACATATAGACACACACACACACACTGTGTTCAGCCTACCATTTAACCCCTGATTGATTGGTGTGAGAACCAAACAGGGTAAAATAACCAGACTGATCACTAGAAATAGATGGTGATTTTGGACATTTTGAACGTATCGATGTTCTGGGGACCTTTTCAATCGTCCAAAATCAGTGTGAGTCTCTGTCTGTGTGTGTGTGTGTGTGTGTGTGTGTGTATCTATGTGTCTTCTTGCCTCTTCCACCACATCGACGTGCACAAAAACAATAAAAACAATTGCACAGGGAGAGATCTCGTGAAGCTCGGAGCGCACTGCTTAAACCACTGCGTCACCGCAGGTCACAATGATCTAGTAAGCTGCGAGAATACTTGATAATACTTGATTGTAATAGCACATAGTTGTATTTATTTATTGTTTTAAGCCTTCCCCAAACCATAGCCCTAACCTTAAACAGTTTGAATAAATACCTAAACTGTTAACCTTTGAGTTGTTTCTGTTTTAACCCTGTAACCACGCGGAATTAACCCTGTAACCATGAGGAATTAACCCTGTAACCATGAGGAATTAACCCTGTAACCATGAGGAATTAACCCTGTAACCATGAGGAATTAACCCTGTAACCATGAGGAATTAACCCTGTAACCATGATGAATTAACCCTGTAACCACGCGGAATTAACCCTGTAACCATGAGGAATTAACCCGGTAACCATGAGGAATTAACCCTGTAACCATGAGGAATTAACCCTGTAACCATGAGGAATTAACCCTGCAACCACGAGGAATTAACCTTGTAACCATGAGGAATTAACCATGTAACCGCGAGGAATTAACCTTGTAACCATGAGGAATTAACCCTGTAACCATGAGGAATTAACCTTGTAACCATGAGGAATTAACCCTGTAACCATGAGGAATTAACCCTGTAACCATGAGGAATTAACCCTGTAACCATGAGGAATGTGTGTGTGTGTGTGTGTGTGTGCGTGCGTGCGTGTGTGTGTGTGAAAGAGAGTGTGTGTGTGTGTGTGAGAGAGAGAGAGAGAGAGAGAGAGAGAGAGAGAGAGAGAGAGAGAGTGGGAGTGAGCTAAATACAGATGATTTAAATGTGCTTGGAGTGCTTGTCACTATTACCAGGGGCATGTGTAGACATCATTGTAACAGAAGAGAACAAGAAGAACAGCCGACTAGTGGGAAGAACATTATGTCTGAATCCTTTATAGTTATGCCGCTGTTAGATCTTCAGCGAAAAATAGCTGTACTCCTACAAGAGACGTATAACCTCTGGCTAATCCTCCTGTCTCAATTACTGGAATGGAGTTTGGAAACACACACACACACAATCACACACACAGACACACACACGGCTTGCATTAGGTGAATAGGACTCTAATTGCGGGTTTGGCCTGACACATTAATGCTGTTTTTATGTCGTTTTGACTCTCATGTTTTCATTATAACAGGCATAGAGGAACATTGCTCTTTGCAGAGAGTGTGTGCTCTAACACACACACACACACACACACACACCAAAAACAGCTCTCTTAGTCTAACCAGCCGTCAGCTCAGTGAATCACCACTAGTGCCTGTCACATTCCTCTTTTCACCCTTTCCTTTCTTCCATCCCTAAATTAACCGGATTTCTCAGCGCAGCTATCAGTGAAGAAAGGATTTGTGTCTGGGTTGAGGGTGGGTTGAGGGCGGGGAGCTGTCGGCCCACTTCTCTGTGTCATTATTAAAGATTAATGTTATTAGGAGCACCAACGGAATTAGCATTAGTGACGGTTTTAGTGACTGAAGCTTGTTTTAGCTCTGTCACTCCCACCATTCATTTAGAACAGAGAGAGAGAGAGAGCTTTGATATCACAGCTGTAATAAGGGGTGGCAGGTAGCCTAGTGGTAAGAGCGTTGGATTTGTAACCGGAGGGTTGCAAGTTTGAATCCCCGAGCTGACGAGGTAAAGATCTGTTGTTCTGCTCCTGAACAAGGCAGTTAACCCACTGTTCCCTGGGTGCCGTGGAGGTTGATTAAGGCAGCCCCCTGCACCTCTCTGATTCAGAGGGGTTGGGTTAAATGCAGAAGACACATTTCAGTTGAAGGCATTTGGTTTTACAACTGACTAATAATGGTGACTTTGACCTTATTCCCAAAATACATTTGGTTTGGTAAGGAGGTGACTGAGGGAGCCGTTTCCATACTTAAATCAGACTAGACGTATTGGTTCTACATTTTTGTGTGCAGGGACAGCTTGAGGCTGAGAGAAAATGTTACAGTTTTAACCTGTTAAGCCATCTACCAGTAGGTGCCCTTCTTTGCAAGGCTTTGGGAACCCTTGTTGGTCTTTGTGGTTGAATCTGGGCTTGAAATTCACTGCCCGACTGACGTACCTTACAGATAATTGTATGTGTGGGGTACAGAGATGAGGTAGTCATTCAGAAATCATGTTAAAGAATAATATTGCACACAGAGTGAGTCCACTGGTGAAATGGCACATTTCAGGTCTTCCATTAGACAACCTGTTCGTTCTGCCCATTAAGTGAGCACCATATTGTTCTAGCATTTCTCTCCATCTCTACCATGGAATTACATGTGCCAGTCTTCTGTGAACAGATATGCATGTGTATGCAGATACAGTAATGGCGTGAATAACTCTGAATGAGCACCATGCACAGCTCTTTTCATAGTCTCTATTTAGACCCACATTGTGTCCAAATGGCACCCTATTCCCTTAAAAGTGCATTACTTTTGACCAGAGTCTTATGGACCCTAGTCAAAAGTAGTGCACTGCATTGAAAGTGTGTGGTTTGGGACTTGGGGCCTACAGCATCCATCATATAGCCTGCAATAGTACCTCTTTAGGACCAATGAATAGAGACCTTCACGTGATCTTGTCCAATTAATTTTGTTTACGCCAAGCATACTAAATGTCAGCCATTTCCACTGTAATTCACATGTGCACTTAGCCCTGCGAAACACATGCCACACACTTCTACCACTCCCACTCTCTACTGCACTGTGTCCAATATGAGTGTATAATTGCCATGGCGGTCTGGCTTGAGCTATCTGCAAGATATATGGACCATTTAGGATCCCATTACACATGGCCAGGTTCAATGGCCAGCAAAGCCATTATGACAGTGCCATTCTCGTCCTATGATGCTGACCACGTTCAGCAGATCCATCATTGGAGGACCCCATCAATGAAGCTTTTGAACAACAATGTGTGGAATGTTTGCTTTGGTGTTAAAGGCTTATGAGACAATCTCAAATCGATGTCTAGGCCCCCAAGCACTTGTGTAGATCGGAGAGGAATGCTGAGGGGGTAGAAGCTATGGGAGTTGACTTGGAATGGAAGTAGCCTGGGTTTTTGACTGACTGTTTAAACTGATACAGTTCGATAAAACAGTGGCTAAACTGACATCCATTATCCATCAGTGTTTTCTATTAAACCCTTTGCCTTTTATCCTTGGGACTATTGTTGGTAGACTAGATCTTTTAGAAACAGGATAATCCACCAGCTAACAGCTAGCACCCAATTGAATTTACATTGAAAAGTGCAATCTTCAGATGCTCTGTGTCAATGTCAGCTACTTTCTGTCCTGATTGAATAAGAAGAGGTGACGGCGAGATGGAGAGAAAGAAAGGAGAGATGAGAGGGTACATGTTTGATTAGCCCCTGAAGCGAGGGATCTGCCTCTAATCTCCTCCAACTAATCCCCCTCTTCCAGGAGGGTTGTTCTGCCTCAGGCCAAGAGTATGCTCAGCTTGTCTGCTAAACCAACAGTCACATCGCCCTGGCTGAGGTTTTAGGATGCATCCCAAATGGCACCCTATTCCCTATATAGTGCACTACTTTTGACCAGGACCCATAGAGAAAAATAAGTTCCCATTTGGGACGTGCCCTTATATTGTCTGTAGCAACAAGTCATGAAGGTGACTGGCCATCTCCTTATTAGTGTACATTGACTTGCTGGAGATAAGCATTAGAGCTTTTGTATGTAAAAGACTTGATCTCAACATATGACATCATTTTATTTATTATATCAAATAAAAATAAATAAAAAGCTTTCCACAATGGATATATAATTCATCCTCTTTTCATAGCACGGTATTATTCAATGGTACACTTTGCTGTCGACGGTCACCTGTGTTGTCTCAATATAGATTCATCTACACACAGCACAAAACAAACAGTGCTAGTCTAATTGTCATTCCTCAACGGTCTTGACAATTTAAATTGCGGTACGTAGCCTTAGCTCCGATAGCAGCATCTCAGCTGCCGTTATCCATTATAGGTTAACATGCCTGAACACATCCCAAGGCCCGCACATCAATTTAGATGGGTAGATATCCGGGGGCTAGGTTAACACGTTTAGACACTGGCAAACAGACCATTAAGACAGCTCCTGTCACAAAGGACTTGTGTGTGGATGAGGATGTCATAAAATACCTTAGTAATATGAATAATGCATGCAAGACTTCTACCCATTGATATCAATTTGCAATCAATATGCAATAAAAACGAATTAAAACATGTATATATATTCCTTTTTGGAAATTAATTCCGGAAGACAAATTTGTGATCTGTCACGAAGGGATATCATCCCAGCTCAGCCGTGCGGAATAAAGTTATTTGACGCCAGAAATTGGATACACATTGGAGAGAGAGAGAGGTAGAGGGAGAAGTAGAGCGAGAGAGCGGGAGACAGAAGCAGATGTAGAGCGGGAGAAAGAAACAGGGTCGAGAGAGAGGGAGCAGGAGAGGGAGACAAAACGAGAGAAAGTGAATACATATGACATCACAACATAATATCGGAATACACGGAAAATTCACTCAGTTTCCATGACGTTGCCTATTCACCTAAAGACGGGGACTCATTTAGAGCGTTGACTCGTGCTTTCGGCTTACGTCTTTCTTTGAACTGTCTCAACATCTGGATGTTGAATTATGGGCCTTGTAAATGTACTATTTCACCTGGTTTAGGGACCAGTAAAACACTGTGCAAATAAGACGTTACTGATATCGCAGCCATGCTATGGCAGAACAGTATTGATATCAATCAAATGTATTTATAAAGCCCTTCTTACATCAGCTGATGTCACAAAGTGCTGTACAGAAACCGAGCCTAAAACCCCAAACAGCAAGCAATGCAAGTGTATAAGATTGGTGGCTAGGAAAAACTCCCTAGAAAAGCCAGAACCTAGGTGTCACAATCGTTGTGAATGATGGACCAAGGCGCAGCGTGAGTGTAGTTCCACATATTTTAATAATTGAGAACTTCCAAATAAACAAACAAAGAACAAACGATCGGAATCAATGTGTAGCGCACACAGCACATACAACATACAAACAAAAACCCACCACACAGGTGGGGAGAGGACAAACTAAGTATGGTCCCCAATTAGAGGTAACGACAATCATCTGGCTCTAATTGGGAACCATTTGCGGGGGGGTACTGTCACATCCTGGCCATAGAGAACTCAGAGGGTTCTCTATGGCCAGGATGTGACAGTACCCCCCCGCAAAGGTGCGGACTCCGGCCGCAAACCAGAACTCAATGATGGGGGTTCGGGTGGGCATTTAGGTGTTGGTGGCGTTCCGGTGCAGGATGTACCGGGCTGAGAAGGCGCACTGGAGGCCTGGTGCGTGGAGCCGGCACAGGTCTCACCGGACTGATGACACGCACTTCAGGGCGAGTGTGGGGAGCCGGCACAGGATTCACCGGACTGAGAGGGCGCACTGGAGGTCTGGTGCATGGAGCCGGCACAGGTCTCACCGGACTGATGACACGCACTTCAGGGCGAGTGTGGGGAGCCGGCACAGGATTCACCGGACTGACTGGGCGCACTGGAGCCCTGGTGCGTGGAGCCAGCACAAGTTTCACCGGACTGATGACACACCTCATGGCAAGTGCGGGGAGCTGGCACTGGACGTACCGGGCTGGGGAGACGCACTGGAGGCCTGGTGCGTGGAGCCGGAACAGGTTTCACTGGACTGATGACACGCACTTCAGGGCGAGTGCCGGGAGCTGGCACTGGACGTACCGGGCTAAGGAAACGCACTGGAATCCTGGTGCGTGGAGCCGGCGCAGGTCTCACCGGACTGATGACACGCACTTCAGGGCGAGTGCGGGGAGCTGACGTAGGACGTACCGGGCTGGACAGTGCCCCCCCCCCCAAAAAAAAATCTTGGGGTTGCTGTGGCCCTGGACCCCGGTGTCTTCCCTGTCATCCCATCTTCTTTGGCGACTCCCGCCAAGGAAGGGTCTCGCTACCCCCCATTATCTCCTCCCAGGTCCAGAACTGCTTCTCCTCCTGGTCACGCTGCTTGGTCCTGGTGTGGTGGGTTATTCTGTCACGATCGTTGTGAATGACGGACCAAGGCGCAGCGTGAGTGTAGTTCCACATATTTTAATAAATGAGAACTTCCAAATGAACAAACGATCGGAATCAATGTGTAGCACATACAAACAATAACCCACCACACAGGTGGGGAGAGGACACACTAAGTATGGTCCCCAATTAGAGGAAACGACAATCAGCTGCCTCTAATTGGGAACCATACAAAACTAAAACATAGAAATTATAACATAGATACCCAACTAGTCACGTCCTGACCTAAAACATAGAGAACCCCGAGGGCTCTCTATGGCCAGGACGGGACACTAGGAAGAAACCTAGAGAGGAACCAGGCTATGAGGGGTGGCCAGTCCTCCTCTGGCTGTGCCGGGTGGAGATTATAACAGAACATGGCCAAGATGTTCAAATATACCAGCTGACAAATGGTGTGTGTGTGTGTGTGTATTTGTGTGTGTGTTTGTGTGTGTATGTGTTTATGATTGTGTGCATTTTTCACAATAATGATTTTACTGTCATAATGTAGCTGAATGTTGTTGATACTGATGTTATTTCGTTAATCTCTTAGCTTTCTTGTCAGGTCACACCGCTCCAATCTACAAAGGAATGAAAGCTGTGTTTTAGACTCTATCATTCATGTTCCTATCCCCCTGCTATTTTACAGAAACAGATAGCCAGACCCAGAGTAGCAGATCAATCTATATGATAAAATAGACTTGCAGCAGGCGCATCAACAATCTGGGCAACCCCAGGTGTTGATTCTTTAATGGCTCACTGTATTCACTTTTTAGATGATATTGGAAGGCTTTTAAATCAGACACACGCACACCAGAATGCGCGCGCACACACTCACACGCACACACACACGCACACCCACACACGCACGCACACGCACGCACGCACACACACACACACACACACACACACACACACACACACACACACACACACACACACACACACACACACACACTCCCCCTTTCTCTATTTTCTAATCTAATCTTCTCTGAACATTTGCATGGTTTGCCCCTGGTGGCCGACTAAGAGCTATTGGAGAAATTGGGCGTGTGCCATTTTCAAAGAATATAGGTATTGATGTGTTCTAGGACCTGAAAGTAGCTTCATTCCTCTACTGGAGATATAGACTTTGAAGATGAGAGGGAGACTAGGGGGCAGCTATTACAAATAGCTTTTTGTATTGCGTCGCAGATTGATTCATTTGTGTGTGTGCGTGCATACGTGCGCAAGTGATGGATGTCCCGTTTCCCCTTCAATGACTATGTGACAACAGACATTGTGGTTTAATAGCTGTGTTGTGTAGAATATTCATAATGCAGCTGTCAGGGTTTTGATGTCTCAAAGTTACTTTGCTGATGTTCTATCATGACTCACTTCTGTGGTAATTGGAAGAGTGACATGCAGCCTATCGTCTCACTCTGTCAGAGCAGACTCAGTCAGTCATTGGTCTTCTCTGGTCTAAATTAATGGTCTTCTCTGGTCTCAATCAATGGTCTTTCTCTGGTCTCAATCAATGGTCTTCTCTGGTCTTAATCAATGGTCTTCTCTGGTCTCAATCAATGGTCTTCTCTGGTCTCACTCAATGGATCAGACTCTATGGGGGTGGTTAGATGACCCAGAGTTTAGTTTATAGTATATATTTTTGTGTCTCTATTGGGTTGTGCATGTCTTCGTGTCTCAGAGTGTGTATGCAGTTTTCAGATGACAAATAATGCTAGGCTCATTCTCTGTTCATCCCTAAAATTGCTTACAGAATCCATACCTGTCACATTCTATTAATTACACAAAGATTTTTATCCATCTGAAATCCCTAATTTTATCCATTATTAATCCAGTTTTGTATCCATCTTTAATCCCGTTTTTTAAATCTTTTTGGCATCCCTTTTTATATCCTTGTTGCACCTCCATTTTTATCCATCTTTAATCCCTCTTTTTAATACATCTTTAATTGTTATTTTGTCCATTTTAATCCATATTTTTATACATTTTACATCTATCATTTTATAAATTTCACATCCCTCATTTCTTTTTTTTACATCCCTCTTTTTTCAATCTTACATCCCATTTTTTATCCACCTTTTATACCGTTTTTAATCCATTTTGCATACCTAGTTGAATGCATCTTTAATCCATTTTTTTTATCAATTTTACATCATGCTTTTTACTCCTTTTACATCCATATTTCTATCAAATTTAAATCCCTCTATTTATCCGTCTTTAATCCCTCTTTTTATCCAACTTTAATTCATATTTTTTTATCCACCTTGCATCCCTATTTTTATCAGTCTTACATCCCTCTTTGTATCCATCTTTAATCAGTATTTCTATCCATTTTACTTCCTTCTTTTTATCAATCTTTAATCCCTCTTTTTATCCATTTTGCACTTAAATTTTTTCCATCTTTAGTCCCTCTTTTTAATCCATCTTTAATCCCTCTTTTTATCCGTATTTTATACATATTTTCATCCATTTTACATCCCTCTTTTTATCTATTTTACATCCTTATTTTTATTAATTTTACAGCCTTTTTTTATCAATCTTACATCCCGCTTTTTATCCATAATTAATACAATTTTTAATCCATTTTACCTACCTATTTGTATCCATTTTAATCATCTTTTTATCCATTTTACATCCCTCTTTTTTTATCAATCTTACATCCCTCTTTTTATCCATCTTTAATACAGTTTTTGTCCATTTTACATACCTAGTTGTATCCATCTTTAATCCCTATTTGTATCCATCTTTAATCCCTCTCTTTATTAATTTGACAAACATCTTTTTATCCATTTTACATCCCTCTTTGTATCCATCTTTAATCCCTATTGTTATTCATTGTACATCCCTCTTTTTATCCATCTTACATCCCTTTCTTTTTCCATGTTTAATCTCTTTTTGTGTCCATTTTTATCCATCTTTAATACACCATTTTATCCGTCCATTTTTTCAATTTTTTCCATATTACATTATTTTTTTCATCAATCTTTAATCCACCTTTTTTATCCATCTTACATCTCTCGTTTTATCTATATTTAATCCTTATTTTTATCCAATTTACATCAATATTTTTAACCCATCTTTAATCCATCTTTTTATTCATTTTACATCCCTCATTTTATCTGTCTTACATCCCTCATTTTATCCATCTTACATGCCATGCAGGCTCATGATTTGGTCTGAGAAGATGTAGCCTAGACCATCCTCATCAAAAAACCTTTTATTTTTCTCTCTTTTCTAGTTCTCCATCCATCCATCCATCCTCCTTCTCTCCCTCCCCTCCCCTCCTCTGTGTCTGTGTTGAGGAGTGTGAGAGGCAGATTGATGAATGGTGGAGAGGAAGTGTTTGGCAGTATGTTACCCTCTCTGCTCCACTCAGCTATGGCTGCCCATTGCCCTTACAAGCTGCCAGTCAACTGACACCACACTTTGTTTAGCTAAACAGGGTGTGTGTGTGTGTGTGTTTGTGTGTTTTGCGTAGTGTGAATGACGAAGACCACACACATTCATACACACACAAACACACACACACACAAATACTGAGGATCAGTATGTGAGTGTGGTTTATGTGTGAATGAATGTGTGTGGTCTTCGTCATTCACACTACGCAAAACACACAAACACACACACACACACACACACACACACACACACACACACACACACACACACACACACACACACACACACACACACACACCCTGTTTAGCTAAACAAAGTGTGGTGTCAGTTGACTGGCAGCTTGTAAGGAAGATCATGAATAGAAACAATAGTGTATAATTCAGAGTGTCTGTTGTGAGTGTGGGGGCCTGGGTGGGGGCATGGTGTCCAAGAGGGGGTGCCCAGCTGTGGAAGGGACATGTTGGCTGTGTTTACATGAGTATTTGAGCTTTTGTGTGTGAGTGTGTTATTTTGTTTGTCTCTCTCTATGTGTGTCTCAAACTGGCAGATGGGCAGGGCTGGTAGTGTGCAGGGCTGGGTGTGTGGCAGGGATGGTAGTGTGCAGGGCTGGGTGTGTGTCAGGGCTGGGTGTGTGGCAGGGCTGGTAGTGTGCAGGGCTGGGTGTGTGGCAGTGCTGGGTGTGTGGCAGGGCTGGGTGTGTGGCAGGGCTGGGTGTGTGGCAGGGTGCGTGGCAGGGCTGGGTGCGTGGCAGGGCTGGGTGCGTGGCAGGGCTGGGTGCGTGGCAGGGCTGGGTGTGTGGCAGGGTGTGTGGCAGGGCTGGGTGTGTGGCAGGTTGTGTGGCAGGGCTGGGTGTGTGGCAGGGCTGGGTGTGTGGCAGAGCAGGGTGTGTGGCAGGTTGTGTGGCAGGGCTGGGTGTGAGGCAGGGTGTGTGGCAGGGCAGGTTGTGTGGCAGGGCTGTGTGTGTGGCTGGGTATGTGGCAGTGCGGGTTGTGTGTCAGGGCTGGGTGTGTGGCAGAGCAGGGAGTATGGCTGGGTATGTGGCAGGTCTGGGTATGTGGCAGGGCTGGATATGTGGCAGGGCTGGGTGTGTGGCAGGGCTGGATATGTGGCACGGCTGGATATGTGTCAGGGCTGGGTATGTGTCAGGGCTGAATATGTGTCAGGGCTGGATATGTGGCAGGGCTGGGTGTTTGGCTGGGTATGTGGCAGGGCTGGGTATGTGGCAGGGCTGGATATGAGGCAGGGCTGGGTGTGTGGCAAGGCTGGATATGTGGCACGGCTGGATATGTGTCAGGGCTGGGTATGTGTCAGGGCTGGATATGTGGCAGGGCTGGGTGTGTGGCAAGGCTGGATATGTGGCACGGCTGGATATGTGTCAGGGCTGGGTATGTGTCAGGGCTGGATATGTGGCAGGGCTGGATATGTGGCAGGGCTGGGTGTGTGGCTGGGTATGTGGCAGGGCTGGATATGTGGCAGGGCCGGGTGTTTGGCTGGGTATGTGGCAGGGCTGGGTATGTGGCAGGGCTGGATATGAGGCAGGGCTGGGTGTGTGGCAAGGCTGGATATGTGGCACGGCTGGATATGTGTCAGGGCTGGGTATGTGTCAGGGCTGGATATGTGGCAGGGCTGGATATGTGGCAGGGCTGGGTGTGTGGCTGGGTATGTGGCAGGGCTGGATATGTGGCAGGGCTGGGTGTTTGGCTGGGTATGTGGCAGGGCTGGATACGTGGCAGGGCTGGGTGGGTGGCTGGGTATGTGGCAGGGCTGGATATGTGGCAGGGCTGGGTGCGTGGCAGGGTTGGGTGTATGGCAGGGCTGGGTTTGTGCCAGGGCTGGATGTGTGGCAAGGCTGGGTGAATGGCAGGGCTGGGTTTGTGCCAGGCTTTAGCATTTTGTGCAATGCCTCATCTGCCATGCATCAAAGTTGCCCTGAGGGGGCAAGAGAGGGATCTGATGTGTTTCTGTCATGGTGCCCGGTCCAGCGTGGCACCCAGGATCAGAGGACTGATCTACGATTGGTGGGCACAGTGGACACCGGACACAGACACACAGGCCACTGGACAGACCCCCGGACACAGAGTCCCTGTCTGCCCAAAGATCCAAAGACTGGACCCAAAGCCCAAAATATATGTCTAAAGAACTAGGAGACATTCTTTCTTTGGGCTGTCCCCTAGTCCCAAACCTCATGTGTCTCTAGAGCCCCAGTCTGTCTGCCCAAATATAAAAAAATTGACCCAAAGCTAAATTAATGTAATTCCAAAGAACCATTGTCCCCTAGTCCCACAGCCTCATCTATCAGCCCAAAGACCAAAAGTACCTCTAAATGTCTCTAGACCAACAGGACCACCAAACACTACCCCACCAACGGCCCCCTAAAGCCCCAGGCCAGGGACATGGGGCCTGGACCCACAGCCCACTGGACTGGCCCCAAGACTAAAGAGCCATTCAGAACCTGAGGCCAGTTTCAAAGTGGCTTACAGTTCCCCAGGACCAGCCAGGACAGGGCTTACAGTGCCCCAGGACCAGCCAGGACAGGGCACACAGTCAAGACACAGATACCACAGTGCCCCTTAGGCCCAAAGACCCAGAGGGTCCTTTAGCTACTACCACACCCCAGAACCACAGGACCACCGGGGACTGGGCACACAGTGCCCCAGGACATGCCAGGACAGGACTCACAGTGCCACAGGACCAGCCAGGACAGGGCACACAGTGCTCCAGGACCAGCCAGGACAGGGCACACAGTGCCCCAGGACCAGCCAGGACAGGGCACACAGCCAAGACACAGATACAGTACCTGGCCCAGCGTTCTCCTGGCATCCGCCAAACCCATATTCCTCCGTCGGACAACCAGATGGTGAAGCGTGATTCATCACTCCGGAGAACGCATTTCCACTACTCCAGAGTTAAATGGTGTCGAACTTTACACCACTCCAGCTGACGCTTGTCATTGCATCTTAGGCTTGTGTGCGGCTTCTCTGACTTCGAAACCTATTTGCTGAAGCTCCCGATAAACAGTTATTGTGCAAACGTTGCTTTCAGAGGCAGTTAGGAACTTGGTAGTGAGTGTTGCAACTTAGGAGAGACGCGCTTCAGCACTCGGCGGGCCTGTTCTGTGAGATTGTGTGGTCAACACGTGTTTGTCCTATATAGTATCTGTAGAGAGAGAGGTCAACACGTGTTAGTCCTATATAGTATCTATAGAGAGAGGTCAACACGTTATAGTCCTATATAGTATCTATAGAGAGAGGTCAACACATGTTAGTCCTATATAGTATCTATAGAGAGAGGTCAACACGTTATAGTCCTATATAGTATCTATAGAGAAAGGTCAACACGTGTTAGTCTTATATAGTATCTTTAGAGAGAGGTCAACCGGTGTTAGTCCTATATAGTATCTATCGAGAGAGGTCAACACGTGTTAGTCCTATATAGTATCTATAGAGAGAGGTCAACCGGTGTTAGTCCTATATAGTATCTATAGAGGGAGGGCAACACGTGTTAGTCCTATATAGTATCTATAGAGAGGTCAGCACATTTTAGTCATATATAGTATCTATAGAGAGAGTTGTCAACACGTGTTAGTCCTATATACTGTTTATAGAGAGAGGTCAACACGTGTTAGTCCTATATAGTATCTAAAGAAAGAGGTCAACACGTGTTAAACCTAAATAGTATCTATAGAGAGAGATGTCAACACATTTTAGTCCTATATAGTATATATAGAGAGAAAGGTCAACACGTGTTAGTCCTATATAGTATCTATAGAGAGAGGTCAACCGGTGTTAGTCCTATATAGTATCTATCGAGAGAGGTCAACACGTGTTAGTCCTATATAGTATCTATAGAGAGAGGTCAACCGGTGTTAGTCCTATATAGTATCTATAGAGGGAGGGCAACACGTGTTAGTCCTATATAGTATCTATAGAGAGGTCAGCACGTTTTAGTCATATATAGTATCTATAGAGAGAGTTGTCAACACATGTTAGTCAAATATAGTATCTATAGAGAGAGATCAACACGTGCTAGTCCTATATAGTATCTATAGAGAGGTCAACACGTGTTAGTCATATATAGTATCTATTTAGAGAGGTCAATATGTGTTAGTCCTATATAGTATCTATAGAGAGGTCAACATGTGTTAGTCCTATGTAGTATCTATAGAGAGAGGTCAACACGTAGTAGTCCTAAATATTATCCATAGAGAGAGAGTTCAACACGTGTTAGTCCTATATAGTATCTATAGACAGAGGACAACATGTTTTAGTCCTATATACTATCTATAGAGAGAGGTCAACACATGTTAGTCCTAAATAGTATCCATAGAGAGAGAGGTCAACACGTGTTAGTCCTATATAATATCTATAGAGAGAAAGGTAAACGTGTTAGTCCTATATACTATCTATAGAGAGAGAGGTCAACACGTGTTACTCATATATAGTATCTATAGAGAGGTAAACACGTGTTAGTCCTATATACTATCTATAGAGAGAGGTCAACACGTGTTAGTCCTATATAATATCTATAGAGAGAAAGGTAAACACGTGTTAGTCCTATATACTATCTATAGAGAGAGAGGTCAACACGTGTTACTCATATATAGTATCTATAGAGAGGTCAACATGTGTTAGTCCTATATAGTATCTATAGAGAGAGGTCAACACGTGTTGGTCCTATATACTATCTATAGAGAGAGGTCAACACGTGTTAGTCCTATATAGTATCTATAGAGAGGTCAACACGTGTTAGTCCTATATAGTATCTATAGAGAGAGATGTCATCACGTGTTAGTCCTATATAGTATCTATAGAGAGGTCAGCAGTTGTTAGTCCTATATACTATCTATAGAGAGAGGACCAGTGATCTATAGAGAGAGGACCAGTGATATAGTACCTGGACTGAACAAGTGAAATCGAAGTACATGGACTGGACCAGTGATATAGTACTTGGACTGTACCAGTGAAATAGTACTGGACTGGAACAGTGACATAGTACCTAGAACATCAATATAGTGACTGTACCAGTAATATAGTACTAGACTGGACCAGTGATATAATACTAGACTGGACCAGTGATATAGTGACTGTACCAGTGATATAGTACTAGCCTGGACCAGTGATATAGTACTTGGACTGAACCAGTGACATAATACTGGATTGGACCAGTGATTTAGTGACTGTACCAGTGATATAGTGACTGGACTGGACCAGTGATATAATAGTGGACTGGACCAGTGATATAGTGACTGTTCCAGTGAAATAGTACTGGACTGGAACAGTGATATAGTACCTGGAACATCATCAGTATTGTGACTTTACCAGTGATATAGTGACTGGACTGGATCAGTGATATAGTACCTGGACTGAACCAGTGATATAATAGTGGACTGAACCAGTGATATAGTAGTGGACTGGACCAGTGATATAGTACCTGGACTGAACCAGTGATATAATAGTGGACTGGACCAGTGATATAGTACCTGGACTGAACCAGTGATATAATACTGGACTGGACCAGCGATATAGTACCTGGACTTGACCAGTGATATAGTTCCTGGTCTGGACCAGTGATATAGTGCCTGGACTTGACCAGTGATATAGTTCCTGGTCTGGACCAGTGATATAGTGCCTGGACCAGCGATATAGTGACTGTACCAGTGATATAGTGCTGGACTGTACCGGTGATGTAGTACTGGACTGGACCAGTGATATAATACTGGACTGGACGAGTGATATAGCACCTGGACTGAATGAGTGATATAGTACCTGGACCAGTGACATAGTTACTGTACCAGCGATATAGTGACTGTGCCAGTTATATAGTGCTGGACTGGACCAGTGATATAGTACCTGGACCAGCGATATAGTGCTGGACTGTACCGGTGATATAGTACCTGGACTGGACCCGTGATATAATACCTGGACTGAACCAGTGATATAATACTGAACTGGACCCATGATATATTGGATGTACAAGTGATATAGTTCTGGTCTGGAACAGTGATATAGTAGCTGGACTGAACCAGTGATATAATACTGGACTGAACCAGTGATATATTGACTGTACCAGTGATATAGTACTGGACTGGAACAGTGATATAGTACCTGGACTGAACCAGTGATATAATACTGGACTGAACCAGTGATATAGTACTGGACTGGAACAGTGATATAGTACCTGGACTGGACCCGTGATATAAGACCTGGACTGAACCAGTGATATAATACTTTACTGGACCAGTGATATATTGACTGTACCAGTGATATAGTACTGGACTGGAACAGTGATATAGTAGCTGGACTGAACCAGTGATATAATACTGTACTGAACCAGTGATATAGTAGATGACTGAACCAGGGATATAGTTAAGATGCTTTGTTCACATCCAGTACATGATAATCAGTATAAGGTGTCTAGCGCTGCTTCTTTCAATTACAGTGTTGACAGTGCTTTGGTGTTTTATTGGTGGTTTTCTATGTCTATGAGTTAATGTTCCTCATACTGCTCTCAAGGCAACAGATGGATGAAGCATGCAGTGGGTCATTAGCTCTTTAGGCTTTATATTCTCTCCCTTTCTTTCCCTCTCTCACCCTCCTCTTTCTATATGTCTCTCTCTTTCTCACACTGTCATTCTCGCTGTCTCTCTCTCTCTCTCTCTCTCTCTCTCTCTCTCTCTCTCTCTCTCTCTCTCTCTCTCTCTCTCTCCTTCCCCCTCTCTCTTTCTCTCTCTTCTCCCCCCTCTCTCTTTCTCTCTCTCTCCTCCCCCCTCTCTCTTTCTCCTCCCCCTATCTTTTGCTCTCTCTCTCCTCCCCATCTCTCTTTTTCTCTCTCTCTCTTCCCCCCCTCTCTCTCTCTCCTCCCCCCTCTCTCTTTTTCTAGATCGAGGGAGATCATAATGTGGTTTATGCCTTTCGGGAGAGATAGAGGGGGGAGAGGGAGAAGAGAGAGGAGAGTTGGTTTGACAGCTGGTGTGCAGATAGGGCTTCACAGCGACAGCTCTCCCCTAGATGGAGAGATGGAGAGGGGATGAGAAGAGATGGAGAGAGGAGAGAAAAGGAGGGGAGATGTGAGGATGATAGGAGAAGACATCAGGGTATAAGAGGAAGAGGTGAGTAGAGAACAGCAGGATAGGAAGAGGTGAGTTGAGGACAGCAGGAGAGGAAGAGGTGAGTAGAGGACAGCAGGAGAGGAAGAGGTGAGTAAAGGACAGCAGGAGAGGAAGAGGTGAGTAGAGGACAGCAGGAGAGGAAGAGGTGAGTAGAGGACAGCAGGAGAGGAAGAGGGGAGTAGAGGACAGCAGGAGAGGAAGAGGTGAGTAGAGGACAGCAGGAGAGGAAAAGGCGAGTAGAGGACAGCAGGAGAGGAAGAGGGGAGTAGAGGACAGCAGGAGAGGAAGAGGTGAGTAGAGGACAGCAGGATAGGAAGATATAACTGTCCTGCTATCACAGCCTACACTCTTCTGTGAAGGCTTTCCACTAGATATTGGAACATTGCTGCAGGGACTTGCTTCCATTCAGCCACAAGAGCATTAGTGAGGTCGGGCACTGATGTTGGGCGATTAGGCCTGGCTCTTGACAAAACATTTCTCCATGGACCTCGCTTTGTGCACAGGGGTATTGTCATGTTGGAAGAACAGAATTGTCTTGAATGTCATTGTATGCTGTAGCGGGCCTTGCCCGAACCATGATAAACAGCCCCAAACCATTGTTCCCCCTACACCAAACTTTACATTTGGTACTATGCATTCGGGCAGGTAGTGTTCTCCTGGCATCCACCAAACCCAGATTCATCCATTGGACTGCCAGATGGTGAAGCGTTACTCATCATTCCAGAGAACGTGTTTCCTCTGCACCAGAGTCTGATTGCGGCAAGCTTTACACCACTCCAGCCGATGGTTGGCATTACACCTGGTGTTCTTAGGCTTGGGTGCGGCTGATCGGCCATGGAAACCCATTTCATTAATTATGTGAGCTTGTGTATCCTACCGCTTTGCGGCTGAGCCGTTGTTTCTCCTAGATGTTTCCAATTCACAATAACAACACTTCCAGTTTACCGGGACTACTCTAGCAGGGCAGACATTTGACAAACTGACTTGTTGGAAAGGGGGCATCCTATAACGGTGCCACATTGAATGTATGGTGGTACCTACATAACAAATGGTGTGGAATAAAGACTTACCAACACAATTAATGTATGATATGAAAATTACAACAAAAAAAACATAATCATTTGTCTGAACTAGAGTAGTATACAGTGGGGCAAAAAAGTATTTAGTCAGCCACCAATTGTGCAAGATCTCTCACTTAAAAAGATGAGAGAGGCCTGTAATTTTCATCATAGGTACACTTCAACTATGACAGACGAAATGAGAAAAAGAAATCCAGAAAATCACATTGTAGGATTTTTAATTTATTTATTTGCAAATTATGGTGGAAAATAAGTATTTGGTCAATAACAAAAGTTTATCTCAATACTTTGTTATATACCCTTTGTTGGCAATGACAGAGGTCAAACGTTTTCTGTAAGTCTTCACAAGGTTTTCACACACTGTTGCTGGTATTTTGGCCCATTCCTCCATGCAGATCTCCTCTAGAGCAGTGATGTTTTGGGGCTGTCGCTGGGCAACACAGACTTTCAACTCCCTCCAAAGATTTTCTATGGGGTTGAGATCTGGAGACTGGCTAGGCCACTCCAGGACCTTGAAATGCTTCTTACGAAGCCACTCCTTCGTTGCCCGGGCGGTGTGTTTGGGATCATTGTCGTGCTGAAAGACCCAGCGACGTTTCATCTTCAATGCCCTTGCTGATGGAAGGAGGTTTTCACTCAAAATCTCACGATACATGGCCCCATTCATTCTTTCCTTTACACGGATCAGTCGTCCTGGTCCCTTTACAGAAAAACAGCCCCAAAGCATGATGTTTCCACCCCCATGCTTCACAGTAGGTATGGTGTTCTTTGGATGCAACGCAGCATTCTTTGTCCTCCAAACACGACGAGTTGAGTTTTTACCAAAAAGTTCTATTTTGGTTTCATCTGACCATATGACATTCTCCCAATCCTCATCTGGATCATCCAAATGCTCTCTAGCAAACTTCAGACGGGCCTGAACATGTACTGGCTTAAGCAGGGGACACGTCTGGCACTGCAGGATTTGAGTCCCTGGCGGCGTAGTGTGTTACTGATGGTAGGCTTTGTTACTTTGGTCCCAGCTCTCTGCAGGTCATTCACTAGGTCCCCCCGTGTGGTTCTGGGATTTTTGCTCAGCGTTCTTGTGATCATTTTGACCCCACGGGGTGAGATCTTGCGTGGAGCCCCAGATCGAGGAAGATTATCAGTGGTCTTGTATGTCTTCCATTTCCTAATAATTGCTCCCACAGTTGATTTCTTCAAACCAAGCTGCTTACCTATTGCAGATTCAGTCTTCCCAACCTGGTGCAGGTCTACAATTTTGTTTCTGGTGTCCTTTGACAGCTCTTTGGTCTTGGCCATAGTGGAGTTTGGAGTGTGACTGTTTGAGGTTGTGGACAGGTGTCTTTTATACTGATAACAAGTTCAAACAGGTGCCATTAATACAGGTAACGAGTGGAGGACAGAGGAGCCTCTTAAAGAAGAAGTTACAGGTCTGTGAGAGCCAGAAATCTTGCTTGTTTGTATGTGACCAAATACTTATTTTCCACCATAATTTGCAAATAAATTCATTAAAAATCCTACAATGTGATTTTCTAGATTGTTTTTCATCATTTTGTCTGTCATAGTTGAAGTGTACCTATGATGAAAATTACAGGCCTCTCTCATCTTTTTAAGTGAGAGAACTTGCACAATTGGTGGCTGACTAAATACTTTTTTGCCCCACTGTATATCTAAAGTTAGGGTAGCACATCTCTAAAGTTAGAGTAGTATATCTCTAAAGTTAGAGAGTATTTCTCTAAAGTAAGAGTAGTATATCCCTAAAGTTAGAGTAGTATATCTCTAAAGTTAGGGTAGTATATCTCTAAAGTTAGGGTAGTATATCTCTAAAGTTAGGGTAGTATATCTCTAAAGTTAGGGTAGTATATCTCTAAAGTTAGGGTAGTATAACTCTAAAGTTAGGGTAGTATATCTCTAAAGTTAGGGTAGTATATCTCTAAATTTAGTGTAGTATATCCCTAAAGTTAGGGTAGTATATCTCTAAAGTTAGGGTAGTATATCTCTAAAGTTAGGGTAGTATATCTCTAAATGTAGTGTAGTATATCCCTAAAGTTAGATTTGTATTTCTCTAAAGAGAAAGACTGATTGTTCTTAGCACACTCATCTCAATGGATATCTCACCTATGAGCATCCCCACATCAGTAAAGGTTTTGCAAATTGGGTTCATTAGCTTAAGTTGTATTCATAGCGTTCCATTAAAATTACCCACCATTCACTAGTCTTACAAAATTAATGTTCTATTCAAATAAATTATCTTCCATATATTTATTTTCCAGTGAGCGAGGCAGCAGCAGAACTCCAATCCCTATATTCCTCCTCCCTCCATACGTTAGAAAAGGGATGTTTTGAACACATTAGTAAAATGATGTATTTAATACATTATCAAAGGATATATTTAACACATTATAAAATGATGTATTTACCACATCAGAAATTGATGTATTGAACACATTTAAAAGGGATGTATTTAACACATTATATAATGATTTATTTAACACAGAAAAGGACATATTCAAATCAATCTATTCAGCAAATATTCCATTGTACTGGACAGTAAAATAAAATTCCATTCAGTAAGTATTCAAACCATTTGACTTTTTCTACATTTTGTTGTGTTACAGCCTGAATAAAACATGTTATTAAATTGAGATTTTTTTGGTCACTGGCCTACACACAATACCTCATAATGTAGAAGTGGAATTGTAATTTTTTACGAAATTTGTACAAATTAATAAAAAATAAAAAGCTGAACTGTTTCGTCATTAAGTATTCAACCCCTTTCTAAGGGTATCCTAAGTTCAGGAGTAAATATTTCCTTAAAGCTGCAATATGTAACTTTCTGGACGACCATACCAAATTCACATAGAAATTTGTGTTATAGATTTGTCATTCTCATTGAAAGCAAGTCTATGAAGCGTTATATCTCTTCTATGTGCTTTATTTCTATGCTTTCCATTCTTAAGTTTCGTTCTTGCTTCTTTTGCTTATGGTTTATAGATTACAATATACAATATTTTTGATTTTGGAAAATTAATTTCACATTGGTTTAGATGGTACAATTATTCTTTACACTTTACTTGCTTGTTTTGTCACAAACTGAAATAAAGCAAGCTATTTGAATAGTGGAGCGATTTCTTCAAGTAACATAACAAGTTGCATGGACTCACATTATTTTTGAATGACTAATTATCTGTAAGTTTCCTCAGTCGAGAAATGAATTTCAAACACATTGGTAGATGGGTAAAAAAATATGTGGAATATCATTTTAACACTTTGGATGGTGTATCAGTACACCCAGTCACTACAAAGATACAAGCAAGGCAACTCAGTTGGGAAGGGAAACCTCTCAGGGATTTCACCATGAGGCTAATGGTGACTTTAAAACAGTTACAGAGTTTAATGGCTGTGATTGGAGAAAACATTGTTGTTACTCCACAAACCAACCTAATTGACATAGTCAAAAGAAGGAAGCTTGTACAGAATGATAATATTCCAAAACATGCATCCTGTTTGCAACAAGGCACTAAAGTAATATTGCACTAAATGTGGCAAAGGAATTCACTTTTTGTCCTGAATGTAAAATGTTATGTTTGGGGCAAATCCTATTCAACACATTACTGAGTACCACTCTCCATATTTTCAAGCATAGTGGTGGCTGCATCATGTTATGGCTATGCTTGTAAAGGACTGGGGTGTTTTTCAGGATGAAAAATAAAGTAATGGAGCTAAGCACTGGGAAAATCCTAGAGGAAAACCTGGTTCAGTCTGCTTTCAACCAGACACTGGGAGATGAATTCAGCTTTCAGTAGGACAATAACCTAAAACACAAGGCCAAATCTACACTGGAGTTGCTTACAAATAATACAGTGAATGTTCCTGTGAGTTACCGAAAAGTTTTGACTTAAATCTACTTGAAAATCAATGTCAAGACCTGAAAATGGTATTCTAGCAATGATCAACAACCAAGTTGACAGAGCTTAAAGAATTTTGAAAAGAGTACTGAGCAAATGTTGCACAATCCAGGTGTGGAAATCTCTTAGAGACTTACCCAGAAACACTCACAGCTGTAATCACTGCCAAAGATGCGTCTACCAAGTATTGACTGAGGGGTGTGAATACTTATGTCATGTAATTGAGATATTTTTTATATTTTCATTTTCCCCAAAATTACACTTTGTCATTATGGGCTATTGTGTGTAGACTGTAACACAACAGAATGTGGAATAAGTCACTGTAACACAACAAAATGTGGAATGAATCAAGGGGTATGAATACTTTCTGAAAGCACTGTATACAGTGGGGAAAAAAAGTATTTAGTCAGCCACCAATTGTGCAAGTTCTCTCACTTAAAAAGATGAGAGAGGCCTGTAATTTTCATCATAGGTACACTTCAACTATGACAGACAAAATGAGGAAAAGAAATCCAGATAATCACATTGTAGGATTTTTTATGAATTTATTTGCAAATTATGGTGGAAAATAAGTATTTGGTCACATACAAACAAGCAAGATTTCTGGCTCTCACAGACCTGTAACTTCTTATTTAAGAGGTTCCTCTGTCCTCCACTCATTACCTGTATTAATGGCACCTGTTTGAACTTGTTATCAGTATAAAAGACACCTGTCCACAACCTCAAACAGTCACACTCCAAACTCCACTATGGCCAAGACCAAAGAGCTGTCAAAGGACACCAGAAACAAAATTGTAGACCTGCACCAGGTTGGGAAGACTGAATCTGCAATAGGTAAGCAGCTTGGTTTGAAGAAATCAACTGTGGGAGCAATTATTAGGAAATGGAAGACATACAAGACCACTGATAATATTCCTTGATCTGGGGCTCCACGCAAGATCTCACCCGTGGGGTCAAAATGATCACAAGAACGGTGAGCAAAAATCCCAGAACCACACGGGGGGACCTAGTGAATGACCTGCAGAGAGCTGGGACCAAAGTAACAAAGCCTACCATCAGTAACACACTACGCCGCCAGGGACTCAAATCCTGCAGTGCCAGACATGTCCCCCTGCTTAAGCCAGTACATGTTCAGGCAAGTCTAAAGTTTGCTAGAGAGCATTTGGATGATCCAGATGAGGATTGGGAGAATGTCAGATGAAACCAAAATAGAACTTTTTGGTAAAAACTCAACTCGTCGTGTTTGGAGGACAAAGAATGCTGAGTTGCATCCAAAGAACACCATACCTACTGTGAAGCATGGGGGTGGAAACATCATGCTTTGGGGCTGTTTTTCTGTAAAGGGACCAGGACGACTGATCCGTGTAAAGGAAAGAATGAATGGGGCAATGTATCGTGAGATTTTGAGTGAAAACCTCCTTCCATCAGCAAGGGCATTGAAGATGAAACGTGGCTGGGTCTTTCAGCATGACAATGATCCCAAACACACCGCCCGGGCAACGAAGGAGTGGCTTCGTAAGAAGCATTTCAAGGTCCTGGAGTGGCCTAGCCAGTCTCCAGATCTCAACCCCATAGAAAATCTTTGGAGGGAGTTGAAAGTCCGTGTTGCCCAGCGACAGCCCCAAAACATCACTGCTCTAGAGGAGATCTGCATGGAGGAATGGGCCAAAATACCAGCAACAGTGTGTGAAAACCTTGTGAAGACTTACAGAAAACGTTTGACCTCTGTCATTGCCAACAAAGGGTATATAACAAAGTATTGAGATTTTTGTTATTGACCAAATACTTATTTTCCACCAGAATTTGCAAATAAATTCATAAAAAATCCTACAATGTGATTTTCTGGATTTTGTTTTCCTCATTTTGTCTGTCATAGTTGAAGTGTACCTATGATGAAAATTACAGGCCTCTCTCATCTTTTTAAGTGAGAGAACTTGCACAATTGGTGGCTGACTAAATACTTTTTTTTCCTGTATTTAAGGAAATGAGTGGTGTGTTATTTAAGGAAATGAGTGGTTTGCTACTTAAGGAAATGAGTGGGGTGGTATTTAAGGAAATTAGTGGTGTGTTATTTAAGGCAATGAGTGGTGTGTTCTTTAAGGACATTAGTGGCTGTGTTATTTAAGGATATTAGTGCTGTGTAATTTAAGGACATTAGTGGTGTGTTATTTAAGGCAATGAATGAGTGGTGTGTTATATAAGGAAATGAGTGGTGTGTTATTTAAAGAAATTAGTGGTGTGTTATTTAAAGAAATTAGTGGTGTGTTATTTGAGGAAACTAGTTGTGTGTTATTTAAGGAAATTACTGCTGTGTTATTTAACCTTTTCACATGAGTTCCAAATATCTCTAACGGTCCCCTAGGGTGAGTGTTCTTAGGTGCTTGATGTCAGAATTCACTCACTAACCACGTTTCCATCCACCGTTTTCTGCTGGTAAAGTCATGCCGTATAAAAACACCACGTCAGCTGTATTAGAAACAGGAAGTTTTGGTACAATTTTATAAATGCCGACAGATAATCCTTTTGTGTCTGTTAAATGAATTATGCGATAAATTGCATTGGCAATGCCTTATTGCAAATATTTGTATAATAACCGTCATATCGAAGTAAACGTGGAGTCACGCAATGATAAAGTGTGTGGTCCTCCCACACTTTATTAGGCTACAGATGAAATAAATTACCACCTGAGGAACATTGCCAACTTGCATCTGTTTCTCTCTCAGGCTGTTACAGAGAGACTCATCCATGCTTTTATTACAAGCAGGCTTGACTACTGTAATGCTCTCCTGTCTTGTCTACCCAAGAAAGCCAATTAGTCAAAACATACAGAATACTGCAGCATGGACAGTGACCAATACCGGATGGAGAGCACACATTACACCGGTTTTAAAGTCTCTGCGCTGGCTGCCTCTGAGATTTGGAATTCATTTAAAGATTCTTCTATTGGTTTTTAAATCAATCCACAATTTTGCACCCCAATACATATCAGACATTCTTTTGAGTTATGTTCCCAGTAGGTCCCTCAGGTCCTCTGTCACTGGTCATTTAACTATCGCAAAGCTTAGGACCAAGAGGCATGGAGAGGCAGCCTTTAGTTATTATGCCCCAAGCCTCTGCAATAGCCTGCCAGAGAACCTGAGGGGGGCCGAAACTGTGGACATATTTAAAAGAGATCTTAAAACACACCTTTTTAGCTTTGCTTTTCCGTGGGGGTCTTTTTAGCCTTTCAGTTTTTATTGTTATTATTTTGTTTTTTTATCCTCTTATGTTGGTTGTGTTGTAAATATTTCTGTTTTTATTGTAATTGTTTTTATTTATATATTTTTTCCAGTGAAGCGCATTGCGTTTTGTCCCTGTCTGAAATGTGCTATATAAATAAAGCTTGATTTAATTTGATGAACTTCACAGGGTGGTGGAAGTGCACAGTGATCTTGATGCTCCTTTCCCAAAAATATCGAGGGTGTTATTCTGGTGACATGATGATTGATGCTTGACTGCCATTTGTTGGCTAGAGCGCACGTCCCAAGACCATAGTTGGCACATTTGCTATTTAACGCAACTGTTTTTGGAGCAAAACTATCGGTAGAGTTTAAAATGCAATGGAAACACGTTGAATGTTCCATTATTATTCGGTACATGACTTGAGCGGAAAAAGTACATTTTGTGTGCACTATGTCATCATGCACTGATTTGTTTCCGCAACAAGTCAATTTGATGGGAAAATTTGCATATTTGTTTTATGCGGATTCTACAATATTTGCATGAATATTTTCTCCAATTGGATGGAAACCTAGCTACTGTTGAAAAATGTGATTGTTATGCAGCAGGACAGTTAATCTGCACTGCCCTCAAACCAAGGCACTCTTTCTGATAATTATAAATAGGTTTCAACTCAATTTTACATGGTTTTTTAACAGCAACAGTTTTAAATGAGGTGCTTTCCGCTTCCTCATTAATTCACATGGAAGTATCCCATTTTACTGTGGCAGACAATTTACATTTGAGGCATGCTATGCTAATGTAGGGCGAGGATTAGCTAGATGAGCCGGACAAACTTCTCTTCTTGATGAGTGCCCAAACACTCCACAAGTATTTCCTCAGGTCAAGAATGCAGACATTTACATCTCCAGTCAGAACAGAACCTGCCTGAACTTTTCCCCCCGGACGCCTGCATTGTTGTGTTCCTTACGAATAATTACTGTGTGCGTTCCCATCCAAGTAAGTGCCTTACACCCTTATTATAGTACAGTTTCTGTATATCATGTTATGTCATTTCTACTGTAGCACACCGGATGTATGATATGGAGCATAATGTATTCTGGGTGTATTCCTTTATAAAAGAGGACAAGCGAGGTACTGATTTCATGAACTTAGTGTTATATAGTGTTATACTCAATTGTGCTTATGTGGTTACATTTTTCCATTAGGTCTGTATAACAATGCTAACGCTAATGGCGCCAAAGAAGTTCTAGCTTGTGTTGTTTCTCTTTGAAGCTGTCCTGGCCTTATTATGACCATTGCATTGGCCTGTGCATTCATTTGCCCTCCTCTGCCCTGCCCCCTTGTGGAGCCCTTGTGGAGCTCTTCAGTTATAATGTTGTAATATTGTGTTATTGCTGTATCCTGATATTTTATTCTAATTACTAATAATTCCTCTTCATTCTGTACTTTCAGAAAACACACACGGTATTGGACATAACTTGCCAACATCACAACTGGAACTGGACATATTTTGTGCCGAAAACTGAAGACAGCTTTTGTATTATAACAACATACTGTTTGGAGAGGGAGTAGGGAGGATGAGGGAGTGGAGAGGAGGATGAAGGAGTGGAGAGGAGGATGAGGGAGTGGAGAGGAGGATGAAGGAGTGGAGGATGAGGGAGTGGAGAGGATATTGAGGGAGTGGAGAGGAGGATGATGAGGGAGCGAGCAGGATGATGAGGGAGCGGAGAGGATGATGAGGGAGTGGGGAGGTGGGTGAGATGTAGTCACTTTAATTGCATGATGAAACTGTATGTGAATTGTATGTCCAATTACTAAAAACCTTGTTCAGTAATCATCTCACTTGTTAGCTGGTGGTGAACTATGTGGCCATTGAAAACAGCAGTGTCAATCAAATGGAAAAATGGCTTCTTTAACCACTTGATGGTTTTCTGAGCGCATTCCACAAAACTGTTTAGTATGTCCGCCTTACTCACTACCCCCATTTTACAATTATAGTCAAGCACACACCGTCTGGTTTGATCTTTTTCTCTCCCGTCAGGTCGTCCACCTTCCCTGTGGCTCTCTCATCTCCTGTAGCTCCGAGGCATAGCGATTGGTCTCCTCCACTGTCTCCCGCCAGCTCCTCTGTCAGAAACAGCTTGAAGCACTCTGCCTCAGAGGGAGAAGACAAGGGACTTTGTACCCCAGACTGGGACTCATCAAACCAACTGCAGGGCCAGGAGGGGTGAAATGACTGGAGGCTTTGCAGCTACCGCAGTGCTCCAGTAGTTCTCCCCCAGTCTCTTCAGTGGGAAAGAGGTTTTCAGATTCGGGGTTCTCAATGGCCACAAGTTGGGGCGCAGCTCCTCAATGTCACTGTCAGAATCTGATTCATAACTGTCATACTCAGAATCATTGTCAGACTGGACACAAATCTGAATTTCAGCATTTGTGAGTTGACATTGCTAATACTACAGCTTAGCCCACTAGCTACATACATAAACAACAACACTGAATGGCTCCAAGTGAGTGTCAGAGGTGATGTCATTGGCTGCAGATACTGATGTGATACTGATGAATTGTCTCCACAGATGGTTTGTTTACATAGGTGGCAGGTTAGGAAAACTAACACAGCAGGTTAGGATAATTAATGTGGCAGGTTAGGAAAACTAACACAGCAGGTTAGGATAATTAATGTGGCAGGTTAGGAGAACTAACACAGCAGGTTAGGATAATTAAAGTGGCAGGTTAGGAGAACTTAACACAGCAGGTTAGGATAATTCTTGTGGCAGGTTAGGAGAACTAACACAGCAGGTTAGGATAATTCATGTGGCAGGTTAGGAGAACTAACACAGCAGGTTAGGATAATTAATGTGGCAGGTTAGGAGAACTAACACAGCAGGTTAGGATAATTAAAGTGGCAGGTTAGGAGAACTAACATAGCAGGTTAGGATAATTAATGAGGCAGGTTAGGAGAACTAACACAGCAGGTTAGGATAATTAATGTGGCAGGTTAGGATAATTAACGTGGCAGGTTAGGATAATTAATGTGGCAGGTTAGGAGAACTAACACAGCAGGTTAGGATAATTCATGTGGCAGGTTAGGAGAACTAACACAGCAGGTTAGGATAATTTATGTGGCAGGTTAGGAGAACTAAAACAGCAGGTTAGGATAATTCATGTGGCAGGTTAGGAGAACTAACACAGCAGGTTAGGATAATTTATGTGGCAGGTTAGGAGAACTAAAACAGCAGGTTAGGATAATTAACGTTGGAGGTTAAGAGAATGAGGTTAAGGAAAAGGGTTAAGGTTAGGCTTAGCTACAATGCTACTGTTGTCAACAACTGTTGTCCCCGACGTGGCCACTAGATGGAGCTGTTGTAGGCCTAGCTACTCCATCTAGACGCAACAGTAGAAACATAAACAAACCATATTTGGCGACAAATCATCAGTAACGTTAACACCGGCACGTGCCATTTGTATCAATAAATCACTATGTTAAAATGGTTATTAATCTCTTTATTTACTGTTTTATTCACATGTTTTCAAGTACTAGTGTGTAAAATACTTTTTTGAAGGTTGTATTGATTATGATGAGCTAATGCTAAGCTATTTGCCTGCTATGTGTTGAGCCATGTTTGTTGACTCCAAGTGAGTGTCAGAGGTGATGTCATTGGCTGCAAATGTTGTGATACTGATGAATTATCTCCACAGATGGTTTGTTTACATAGCAGGTTAGGATAATTAAGGTGGCAGATTAGGAGAACTAGCACAGCAGGTTAGGAGAACTAACACAACAGGTCAGGATAATTAACGTGTCAGGTTAGGATAATTACCGCGGCAGGTTAGGAGAACTAACACAGCATACTGCAGACAGACCCAACTTATCTTATCTTTGGTTGACACAGAAAAACAAATATGGCTGTGCGCGCACAAACTCTACCAACCGTTGGATTACTTTCAATGTTACTCATTTATTTTGATCACTGGTGATCTCACCCGTGATTTGATTAATTGTAAATAGTTGTTGCTATTAGCTAATACGTATTATGTTTTCTATCAGCTGAGAGTCAGCTAAATATGTGTGTTAGCTCACTCTTTACTCAGTTAGCACTCATACTAATGTAGCCTCCATTTTCAGATTTGGAGGAAAATTGTGTTATGCTGTTGCTACTTCTTTAAATGTCTGAACATTACATCCAGAAATAAACTGCTCGCATTGAGGACATCACGTTGTAAAGACTGTATTTGTGCAAAATGTTTCTGTGAAATAACAGTGTGTCCAGCTCAAAAGCTGACTGGTGCGTCAGTCCTAACTAGACATTTAAGGAAATGGTTGGTGTGTTATTTAAGGAAATGAGTGGTGTGTTATTTAAGGAAATGAGTGGTGTGTTATTTAAGGAAATGAGTGGTGTGTTATTTAAGGAAATGAGTGGTGTGTTATTAAGGAAATTAGTGTATGGATAGAGGGCTCTATTGTGACATCTCCCTTCTCTGCTCAGAGCCACTCTGCATTGAATTAATCTAATGCTGTCAAGTCATGTTTAGTCAGGGGTGACACAGACACACAGAGACACACACACACACACACACACACACACACTCTGCAGTAAATGGGTCTAAAGATGTTCACTGAGGGTTGTCAGACACCTGACCTTTACTGAAAGCTAAGAGATGCTCTCAGTGGGACTGTGTGTGTGTGCGTGTGTGATTCTGTGTGTGTGATTCTGTGTGTGTGATTTTGTGTGTGTGTGATTATGTGTGTGTGTGTGTGATTCTGTGTGTGTGTGTGTGATTCTGGGTGTGTGATTCTGGGTGTGATTCTGGGTGTGATTCTGGGTGTGTGATTCTGGATGTTTGATTCTGGGTGTGTGATTCTGGGTGTGTGATTCTGGGTGTGTGATTCTGGGTGTGATTCTGGGTGTCTGTGTCTCTGTGTGTGCGTGCATGTCAACCCTAGTTTCGTGAATAAACCCAATTCACTACGGTGCTGATTTGAATAACAGAGCACTGTGCATCAAGCACTCAGCCCCTTGTTCTAGACCGCTTTAAGGACCTTGAAGGACCTCGTCAAGGAAACCACATAGAACCACATAGAAAAAAAAGAAAATATTGAAAAAAACGTATAAACATACAACTGTGTGTCTGTTTACTGTAATTCAATCACTGTTGTGTATGTGTGTGTGTGTGTTGTGTGTGTTTGTGTGTGTGTGTGTCTGTGTGTGTGCTTGTGTGTGTTTGTTGTTGTGTGTGTGTTGTGTTGTGTGTCTGTGTGTATTGTGTGTGTGCTGTGTGTGTGCATTGTGTGGGTGTGTTGTGTGTCTCTGTGTGTGTGTATTGTGTGTGTGTTTGTGTGTTGTATGTGTGTGTCTGTGTGTTTGTGTGTTTGTTGTTGTGTGTGTTGTGTGTATTCTGTGTGTGTGTGTGTTGTGTGTCTGTGTGTGTGTATTGTGTGTTTTGTGTGTGTGTTGTGTGTATGTGTGTGTATTGTGTGTGTGTGTGTTGTATGTGTGTGTCTGTGTGTGTGTGTTTGTTGTTGTGTGTGTGTTTGTATTGTGTGTGTGTGTGTTGTGTTTGTGTGTGTGTTGTGTGTATGTGTGTGTATTGTGTGTGTGTGTGTTGTATGTGTGTGTCTGTGTGTGTTTGTTGTTGTGTGTGTGTATGTGTTGTGTGTCTGTGTGTGTGTATTGTGTGTGTGTGTTGTATGTGTGTGTCTGTGTGTGTGTGTTTGTTGTTGTGTGTGTGCGTTGTGTGTGCTGTGTGTCTGTGTGTGTAGTGTGTGTGTGTGTTGTGTGTGTGTGTATGTTGTGTGGTGTATTGTGTGCGTGTGTGTGTATTGTGTGTGTGTGTATTGTAGGTACTGTTCTGTGATCTTATGTAATTTAGAGCAGCCTCAGTCTTGTGTATGTAGTTCAGTGAGATAGCTAATTTCATTTCTGCTCACCAATCCTCTTAAGACAAGAACAGATAAAATTATTTTATTTATTTTATTTTATTATTTTATAATTTTCCACATTTTCATCTGTTCCTCTCGCTCCTCTTCTATTTTTCCCCTGTCCTGTCATTTGTAGCTTTGCCAGTCCTCCTCACTTCCCTTCACCTCCCTTCTCTGTCTCCATCCTTCCCTCTCCCCCTCTCTATCTTCCTTCTCTCTCATCTCCATCTCTTCCTTATTCTCTCTCTCTCTCTCTTTCTCTCTCGCTCTCTCTCTGTCCATCCATCCCTCCCTCTCCCTCCCAACCTCCCTGCCTCCCTCTCTCGCTCTCTTCTTTTTCTCCCTTCTTTCTCTATACCCCTTCCTCGCTCCCTCTTACTCTCTCTCCCACTCTGTCTTTCTCTCTCTTTATGGCAAGAGGGTTCAGTGTGAAATGTTAAATTGGGAGCGGGGTGAAAGAGGGCCTTGGAGCGTTGGGGACATCAATGGCTGCCTTTTAATCCTAATGACCTCTCTCTCTCTCTTTCTTTCTTTCTTTCTTTCTTTCTTTCTTTCTTGCTTTCTCTCTCTCTCTCTCTCTCTCTCTCTCTCTCTCTCTCTCTCTCTCTCTCTCTCTCTCTCTTTCTCTTTCTCTTTCTCTTTCTCTTTCTTTCTTTCTCTTTCCTGCATAGAACAACAATTACCAGGGTAGAGTGACCTCCCTCCTCTTTTCTCTCCCTTTAAGTGCTTATGCATGCATGAGAAACCATTTAGTGAAAGAACAGAGAAGAAAAAATTGTAAAGCGTCATTCTGCATCCTATCTTTCTTTCCCTCCTGCTTGCCACCTGCCACTCTTTCACTGACTCCCCTCTCTCTCTCTCTCTCTCTCTCTCTTTCTCTCTCTCTCTCTCTCTCTCCCCTTTCCCCTTTCCACTGTATCTATATCCCTCCCAGCCTTCCTTCTCTCGCTCAATCCCCCTTCCGTTTTTTCTTGCATTTGTTCCCCTTCATTCTCTGGGCCTCCAGGGAAGGCAGGTTGAAACAGTAAAACAGCACTAGTCATTGCTGGGTATTCAGTAAGGCCATCTGTCTACCTGCCTGCCTCTCTATGTTTGAAGGTTGTGTGTGTGTCTGCGTGTCTGTACTGCCAGTGCTACAGTGCAGTAAGAGACGAGGGGTCGGAGCGAGGCTCTGGTTTAGATTGAACAACTCTGCTTCTTTTTCATCTTCTCTTTCTTTATGACCTTCAGGGCTTTTTGTCTCTCCACCCGCTCACTTTATCGCTCTCTCCTTTTCATATTCTACTCTAAACTCGGGGCCTTTTGAATTCTCCAGGGGGAGTGAGAGTTGAGCGTACCTGTCATCTACTTGTCCTTACTTTCACAACTATCGCCATGAATTATAAATACAACGTTTCTTCTCCTTTTATTCTTGCCTAGGCCGGGGGTCCATGTGTTTTATCTAGTACACACACAGAGTGAGAGAGAGAGTACAGGCACCCTTAAGTCTATTGAATCTATTCACAAAATGGCCGACACACACACCATCATACACACACACACACGTCTGCGCTGTCTCACCTTTGGGTTATTCATGTAGGGTACATAGTGGAACTTGATCCAAATCTGATTTGCAATTCCTTAGTTCTCCCTGCTCCCTGTTCTTTCATTCTCTCCCTCTCTCCTTCACTCCGTTCTCCTCCGCTCTCCTCTGCTCTCCAGCGGTCGAGAGTGACAGGGAGGCAAATCAAGTTTTCGAAGGCACTTTTGTTTCATACTTTTCTCACTGGGTTTAGAGTGCATGTTTTCTTTCGGTCTTATTAATTCATGGCACACAGTGGAGTCGGTTGTGTTTGTGTGTGTGTGTGCACGCGCATGCTCACGCGTGTTTGTGCTTACGCTCCCGTGTGTGTCTATGAAAGTGTGTCCTGTCCCTCTGGGAGTATTTACACATTAAGCTGGTGCTTGTGATTATTCTGACTGTTTAACTATGGGCTACCCACGGGAGCACAGGCACTCATATAATTGGCAATTAAATTAAGGAAGAAAGCTTTTTTTCCTCTCCATCCCAGTAAGGTTACGTAGTGTCTCAGGAAGTATTGGAGATAGCTACACAACACCCTCTCAGTTCACTGTGGTGGAAGACACTGCAGTATTATGGATAAGAGATCTGAACAGAGGAAGAGATGACACGGAACAAGACAAAATGGTTAAGACGTCTGCTGCAGGCTGGTGGTCTCTCCAAGTCTCAGTGAAAGACTCAACAACGAGACAGGTCCGATGTGGCGATTCTGTCCACAGACATTAGCTAAAAGTTGGCTTGCTAGCAAGCCTATAGACATTAGCTAAACGTTTGCTTGCTAGCAAGCCTATAGACATTAGCTAAACGTTAGCTTGCTAGCAAGCCTATAGACATTAGCTAAACATTAGTGTTAGCTAGCTCGATTACCTCAGAGAAACAGTGCTACATTTTACTATGAGGACAGTAGGCTACCCTTCAGGCAACCAACCAGTCTGACAACCAGCCCCTGTTTCCTCTACATTACATTGTTTCATGACCTCTTCATGTCATTAATCCACTTATTCCCACTCTCTTTGTCACTAGTATTGACGTGAACTTCATTTGTATGTAAGGCACCTCACTGAACTCGCTATTCAGAGAGTGTTGTTGGATGTGGTTTTGCTAATGGCCTAATGGGAACGGGTTTGTTTAGCTGGGGTCCAATGGGAGTCAGAGTTGTTTGAAGGCCTGCCATTTCAATCAGGCTTGTTTTCCTGTTATTGTTGTCTTTAGGGGGGGACCTGGTCATGTGTTTCATCACGCCTATAATTGGAAAGATTCTGTGTTCAGTCTTTTCCTGTGATTAATTATGGAACCCTGTTACGGAACGCTTTATCCAGGAGGAGAGGGAGAGGGAGATGGAGAGAGGAAGTGGCCGGAGGGATGGAGGGAGACAGGACATGAAGTGAGTTTGCGTGTAGATGAGTGATTTGGGAGCAGGCGGATGCGGTCGGGTGTGTGTCTGTGTGTCTTTGTGTGTGTCTTGTTTGTTGTTTGTGTGAATGTGTGTGTGAGTGTGTGTGTGTGTGAGAGTGTGTGTGTGTGTGTGTGTGTGAGTGAGTGAGTGAGTGTGTGTGTGTGAGTGAGTGAGTGAGAGAGAGAGAGAGAGAGAGAGAGAGAGAGAGAGAGAGAGAGAGAGAGAGTGTGTCCGCGCAATTGAAAAGTAGCCACATCGATTATGACACCGAGGTCCTCTCTGGGGGAACCATGGGCAGCCCATTTGTTTGACAGGAAGAGACTGGGGGAAGTCTATTACTGTTGCACGCTCATGGACTGCTGAGAGGAAAGAGCTCTGCCTGGATTTAGAAATGAGTCCTGACCTCTAACCTCCCAGTACACCACGATAGTGTGTGTGTGTGTGTGCGCGTGCACATGTTCATGTGCATTTGTTTGTTCGTGTGTGTGTATGCATGTGAGGGTGGGTGCATGTGTGTTTGTGTGCTGGAGCGACACTACCTAATGACAGGAGAGCATTGAGTGTCAGGATGTCTACATTCAGTGTAACTTTGATGGAGGAGACGACCTTTCACCTTCTCCTCCTCTCAGAATACAACTGGGTAGAGGAAGAATGGCACACTGTGGTATGTTCATTTTCAAGGTTTGCTCATGACAGGAATGGATCTAAAGACCACAAGCACAGTTTTGAATGACATTCAGATATCATTTCTTTGGAGTCTGTTTGGGGTGTGTGGGTGTGTGGTAGTCGATGTGATATGGTTAGCTACTTAGCATTGCGCACAAGTAGCGGTCAGTCGGTGACATAACTTTGTTTTCCTTGCTCTGCAAAGGCTGTGGCTTTTGTGGGCGGACAGGTAACAATGCTTTGTGGGTGACACGTGTCGATGTGCTCAGAAGTTTGTGTGTCTTTGCCTCTGTACAACCTCAAACATATTTCACAGTATTGCACACTCATTGCAGTGCCTCATAAAGCGGTCGAATACAGTACTCAAGTATGCTTTGAGTACTCAGGCAATCACGTTCAAACAGATATGCCCAAACCTTTTACCACAAACCAACTATGATAACACAAAAATATTGATATATCACCCAAGGGTGCAATTTAAGCACAGCTTTTTTGGAGCCCATTCTCAAAGTTTATGGTTTAATCTTTAAGAACAGTGCTTGTGGCCAGCGTACACTACTGCCAAGAACTACAATTATGGGTTATTAGCGTTCGAGGTCTGAAGGGATGATTGCTCAATTTATCTGAGAGAAATAAAACACTGGCTGAAATCAGAGACCTGTTGGATTGAGTGAGAATGTTTGTTTCAGAAAGGGAGTTTTTTGAGTTCTGACTTGTTTTCCTATTTAAGAGACGTGACCAATTTAAATCAAATTTACAATCAAACTTTATTTGTTACAGTGCCTTGCAAAAGTATTAATCCCCCTTGCCATTTTTCCTATTTTGATGCGTTACAACCTGTAATTTAAATAGATTTTTATTTGGATTTCATGTAATCGACATACACAAAATAATCCAAATTGGTGAAGTGAAAAAAAAATAAATAAAAATCAACATTTTATTTAATGTAAAAACTGAAATGTCATGTGTGAATATGTATTCACCCCCTTTGCTATGAAGCCCCTAAATAAGATCTGGTGCAACCAATTACCTTCAGAAGTCACATAATTAGTTAAATAAAGTCCACCTGTGTGCAATCTAAGTGTCACATGATCTGTCACATGATCTCAATATATATACACCTGTTCTGAAAGGCCCCAGAGTCTGCAACACCACTAAGCAAGGGGCACCACCAGAACCAGTTCCAATCATTTGATATAACTATCGACTTCAGATATTTTGGTTTTCATAAGTGTATATATCTGCTAGCCCGTGGCTAGTACCTTTCAGACTGGGCTAGTAGAAAATGTGCCAAATTAGCCCGCTGGCTATTGAAATGTTTCCAATAAACCATAGCACAGATTTTGGACCCGGGCTAGTAATAATTGCTGTCTACTAGCCTGACTGGCCAGTAGGGACTGGACGATACTAGTATCGCAATCTTTTTTTCCATGGCAAAAATGAAAATACAAAGCAGACCAAATTCTTTGGTCCTTTAAAAAACCTGCTGTATGTAAAATATTGTGTGCTATAGCTTGTAAAATAGATACATGTGTCTCTGGAGGACAGTATAATAATGTTTTTTCCAACATTAGGGCTGTTTCCCTGAATTTGAATCTGCTTCGTGTTTTGTTTCCTTGCCACGATACTAACAAGTATTGCGATACTGATCGGTTTGGTCGGTGTCAATCATTTTCGGTTTATCGTCCCAGCTCTAGTGTGTGTGTGTGTGAGAGAGATGTCTGGATAAGGTCTGTCAGGTTTGGTACTGCTGGTGGAAGAGACTGCTCTCCTCAGCAGAGCAGTAAGATGCACTCATCCTCCTCTCCTCTCCTCACTCCATCTCTCCTCATCCCCCTCTCCTCTCCTCCACCCCTCTGTCCTATACTGAGTCAGCAGATCCACTGTCTGAAATACAGACAGAGAGCTGGCAACACACAGGTATTTTGGCAATTATTTTACTTCCTTCCATCTCTTTCTCACGTCTCTCTCTCTCGCTCTCTCTCTCTCTCTCTCTCTCTCCCCTCTCTCTCTCTCTCTCTCTCTATGTCTCGATTTCTCTCCCTCTCTCTTTCTCTCAACGCAATTCAAGTTAAGGGCTTTATTGGCATGGGAAAAAATGTTTACATTGCCAAAGTAAGTGAAATTGATAATAGACCAAAGTGAAATAAACATAAAAAAATGTACAGTAAACATTACACTCACAAAGGTTCCAAAAGAATAAAGACATTTCAAATGTCATATTGTGTAAATATACAGTGTTGTAACGATGTGCAAATAGTTACAAAAGGAATAATACACAAACACAAATTTAGGTTGTATTTACAGTGGTGTTTGTTCTTCACTGGTTGCCCTTTTCTTTTGGCAACGGGTCACAAATCTCTCTCACCGTCTCTGTGTATCCCTTTGGCTAACCTCCCCCATAATCTATCTGTCTCTCTCTCTCTCTCTCTCTCTCTCTCTCTCTCTCTCTCTATCTCTCTGTGTATCCCTTTGGCTCACCTCTCCCTTCATCTCGCTCTTTCATTATGCATTCTCATTTTAATTCAGTTCAATTTCTGTAATTGGTAGGAAAACTACAACAGTGAAGAGGCCACTTGACAGTTGAACAGAATTGAGAGTACGATTTGGAATCATTTAGAATAATAATGATGGCATAATAATAACTTGTTCACCCTCCCTTTCAGTTCTTTTCATCAAAAGAGGCAGAATAATTTGAGGTAATTAGACGTGTTAATGTGTGTGTTTGTGTGTGTGTTTGTGTGTGTTTTCTACTTTGCTTTAAACATATTTTGTATTGCATTTGTTTATTCTCACATCCATTCCAATTCTCAAAAAAGATTAAGAACAGTATCATTATGGTAATGGGCAGCATTTTACATTACATGAAGTATGTGGACAGCATTTTACATTACATGAAGTATGTGGACAGCATTTTACATTACATGAAGTATGTGGACAGCATTTTACATTACATGAAGTATGTGGACAGAATGTTACATAAACCATAACCCAACACGGGTCTCACAAAATGCATAAAATCGCTAATATAAAATCGCTTACCTTTTATGAACTTCTGCTGAGGGCTTCCCAAGTGTCCAACGAAGACAATCCATGCTTCTTTGGTTAGAAAATGTCATTTATTATATCCATAAATCTCCGTTTGGTTGGCGCGTTATGATCATAAAATCCACCGGTGAGTCGCCCATTGAACCGTGAAGAGAACACGTTCAAATTATACCTATACACTTTCTACAAACAAATCAAACAACATTTTTAATGTATCCTTTTGGGTATATTTGCTGTAATATTTCAACCGGACGATAACTTGAACGATAGGAAAGGAAAATAAAGTGGTGCGCGTTCACAATCTTGCGCGTGTCAAACCTTGTTTAAAAAAGTGTCCACCTGACAATTTTCTCTCCCTATCCGTTCTGGTCACTGCTAGAATTCCCAGTCTTTAACTGTTGACTGTTGACATCTAGTGGAAGCCATAGGTACTGCAGTCTCAGTCCTACATAAAGTTGTATGCAATAGGCACAATGGAGAAGATGCTCATTTACATCCGGATGGATTTTCCTCAGGTTTTCGCCTGCTATATCACTTCTGTTATACTCACATACATTATTTTAACACTCTTAGAAACTTCAGAGTGTTTCCTATCCAATAGTAATAATTATGTGCATATCCTATTTTCTGGGCCTGAGTGGCATGCATTTTACTTTGGGCACGCCAGACTCTCCAAAACCGTCACCTCGGGAGCCGCTCCCTAAGAAGTTAAGTTATATTTCTATAAACATTTGCTCAGAAATACATTGTTTGAGCTAGAAGGTGAACAATACAAGAACACACTACGATGACAGGGTTCCTCTTTTTCATTCCTCATTCCTGTATTGTAACTTTATTACCCTGAAACGATAACATAATTTCTGGAATCAACGAGTATTGAGGCAAATAATGGTTTCATTGTGAGTAACTAAAACTTGTAATCATATTATTATCTTATTGCCAATTGTTGCCATGTTGTAATGACAACACATTGGTATGATAGACATCTACATTATATGTTACATATCTAATCGTAGTGTATTCTGTCCAAACAATGCAAAACAAGACTTTCAACGTTCAGGTTTGGTCTCATTTGTTAGCCTATACAATATACAAACATTTCCCTGAGTACATTTCCCTGAGTACATTTCCCAGAGTATATTTCCCAGAGTACATTTCCAAGAGTACATTTCCAAGAGTACATTTCCCTGAGTACAAATACCTGTGTCGGGCATTTTCAAGCGTTCTTTTAGATTGTCCACAGGGGTGGAATTAGACAAAAGGCACTCTGGGAACTGACCTAAAATACTAGGACTTCATGTTTTCCATTTATATAGAAGTACAAACAACAAAGGAAAATGAAACACAAATAGACAGATACAACACAATAGTTTTCTTGCATGTGTGTTTCACCTGTACGTGAGCAGAGGGTCTCATTGACTACCAACTCCCCAGATCTGTATTCCTGTGCTTTTAGGAATCCTCTGCTGAATCTTACCTAAGGCGTCAACACAAGATCATGTAAGGGAATCACAAAAACACACACACACACACACACACTCTCCTAGTATCAGTTTAGTGTCATGGGTAGCTGCAGGTATATAAGCAGCATATTATTAGCAGGGAAATAGATAGTAGAGGTCTGCACGTTCCTGGTATGATATATGTTAACTGATAGAGGCAGGGCCATAACGCAGGCTGTGTGTGTGTGTGTGTGTGTGTGTGTGTGTGTGTGTGTGTGTGTGTGTGTGTGTGTGTGTGTGTGTGTGTGTGTGTGTGTGAATGTGTGTGTGTGTGTGTGCGTGCGTGTGTGTGTGTATATACTTCAACAAGATCTCACGGTTTTACCAATTTAACTTCAGATGTTCATCCATGTCTCTCCAAAGGTAACGTTTTGAAGTTGTCAAATTTAGAAGTTACGGGTTAAGGTTTTGAATATGTTAAAAACATTCAGTTTAGTCAGTCATTCTGAATTGTTAAGGTAAGGGATAAGGTTTGGGATAGGTTTAAAACATTGTTTAGTCAGTCATTCTAAGGGTTAAGTTTAGTCAGTCATTCTGAATGATTATGGTAGGGGTTAAGTTTAGTCAGTCATTCTGAATGGTTAAGGTAAGGGTTAAGGTGTGGGATAGGGTTTAAACGTGACAATTTCAAATGATTGTCTACCACTGGGATTGAACACACAACCTTTGGATCTGGAGTTTGATTGCACCCATACGCCACCCTAGTGCACAACACTCTTGATGGTAATACCGCTGACTGTTGCCCCTAGCGACCGGTTTTGAAGGCATTTCCCAACGTCTTCAGGACATGGAAAGACGTCCAATTTGGAAGTTTTGAGCGATCTGTCTGGTATTCTTTCTCGTACGAGGAGAAGCTTGTGTCTTAGGTCTGCTGAACAATTTGTTATTTTCAGACAGATAATGCTTTGTCAGTTTTTGTCATTAGTCTTGATAATGTTGTTGTTAGCTATTAACACAGTTGTCACTTTCACAGTTGACTGAATGATCCTTAAAATCTTGTTTCTGTAATTGTATTTTGCCTCCTGCCTCTTCCTATGAGCATCTGCTGTCCACCAACACCCGGTCATGTGGTTCCTAGTTGTCCTCTTACCCCTCTTACCTTCTCTATCTCTGTTTATATCCTCTCTGTCTCCCTCCATTTCCTGTCCCAGTCAGAGGCCTCCTTATGTCATCATTGATTGGTTGGTGGATTAGCCACCAGCTTTGACCAGCTGCCTGTCACCGTAAAGACTCTCTCTCTGTGGTGCTGAATGGGGCTCAATGGGCTCAGGACGGGGGATATCCACACAGACTTGCAACCCGCAAACCACTGCAAATACCTGCTGGTTTAGGCCGCTGTGCATGGGTGTCTGGTTCTTATCTGGCTCTGTGTGTGTGTGTGTGTGTGTGTGTGTGTGTCCATGCGATCATCCTTCTGTATGAATCTCTATGCCCCCTGAATGGAGCCAGGGTCAGCTGCCCTCTGTGGCACACTGTGACTGTCTGTAGGGAGAGATAAAGGGATGGCCAGAAGGGAGGATGGAAAGAGAGACGGAATGAGTAATGAGGAAGTGACCTCATGCTGCCATTCTTCTAATCCTCCTCTTTTCCCCTCACTCTGTCCATATCAGTCCCTCTCTCACCGCTCTCTACCACTCATGTTCTGCTCTATCCCCCTCCCTCTATCCCACCTCCCTCTATCCCCCTCCCTCTATCCCCCTCCCGCTATCCTCCCTCCCTCTATCCCCCTCCCTCTTTCCCCTCCCGCTATCCCCTCTCCCTCTATCCCCTCCCGCTATCCTCCCTCCCTCTATCCTCCCTCACTCTATCCCCTCCCTCTATCCCCTCCCGCTATCCTCCCTCCCTCTATCCCCTCTCCTCTATCCCCCTCCCTCTGTCCCCCTCCCGCTATCCCCTCTCCCTCTATCCCCTCTCCTCTATCCCCTCTCCCTCTATCCCCTCCCGCTTATCCTCCCTCCCTCTATCCCCCTCCCTCTTTCCGCCTCCCGCTATCCCCTCTCCCTCTATCCCCTCCCGCTATCCCCTCTCCCTCTATCCCCTCTCCCTCTATCCCTCTCTCCTCTATCCCCTCCCGCTATCCTCCCTCCCTCTATCCCCTCTCCCTCTATCCCCCTCCCGCTATCCTCCCTCCCTCTATCCCCTCTCCCTCTATCCCCCCTCCCTCTTTCCCCCTCCCGCTATCCCCTCTCCCTCTATCCTACCTGCTGTTTTCCCCCTGGATCGCTGATGTTCTCTATCAATTTTTAATTCAATTCAATTCAATTTGCTTTATTGGCATGATGTAACAATGTACATATTGCCAAAGCTTACTTGGGATATTTACAATATGAAAATAATAACAATCAAAATTGTCAACAGGACAACAGTAACAACAATAACCAAGGGTCAAAATAACCACACATTGAACAATAACACTAAGCATACAGTAGAGGACATGTGCAGCTTGATTGGTCTGTCAGACACTGTCCCTCA
>CM059799.1:11799825-12057325 GCA_030435695.1 Brachymystax lenok tsinlingensis
CATGGTGGCTGTCTCTCTCTCATGGTGGCTGTCTCTCTCTCATGGTGTCTGTCTCTCTCTCATGGTGGCTGTCTCTCTCTCATTGTGGCTGTCTCTCTCTCATAGTGGTTGTCTCTCTCTCATAGTGTCTGTATCTCTCTCATAGTGGCTGTCTCTCTCTCACAGTGGCTGTCTCTCTCTCACAGTGGCTGTCTCTCTCTCATAGTGTCTGTTTCTCTCTCATAGTGGCTGTCTCTCTCTCACAGTGGCTGTCTCTCTCTCTCATAGTGGCTGTATCTCTCTCATAGTGGCTGTCTCTCTCTCATGGTGGCTGTCTCTCTCTCATAGTGGCTGTCTCTCTCTAATGGTGGCTGTCTCTCTCTCGTGGTGTCTGTCTCTCTCGCATAGTGTCTGTCTCTCTCATAGTGGCTGTATCTCTCTCATAGTGGCTGTCTCTCTCTCATGGTGGTTGTCTCTCTCTCATACTGGCTGTCTCTCTCTCTCATAGTGTCTGTCCCTCTCACATAGTGTCTTTCTCTCTCTCATGGTGGCTGTCTATCTCTCATAGTGGCTGTCTCTCTCTCATAGTGGCTGTCTCTCTCTCATAGTGGCTGTCTCTCTCTCATGGTGGCTGTCTCTCTCTCATAGTGGCTGTATCTCTCTCATAGTGGCTGTCTCTCTCTCATGGTGGCTGTCTCTCTCTCATAGTGGCTGTCTCTCTCTAATGGTGGCTGTCTCTCTCTCGTGGTGTCTGTCTCTCTCGCATAGTGTCTGTCTCTCTCATAGTGGCTGTATCTCTCTCATAGTGGCTGTCTCTCTCTCATGGTGGCTGTCTCTCTCTCATACTGGCTGTCTCTCTCTCTCATAGTGTCTGTCCCTCTCTCATAGTGTCTGTCTCTCTCTCATGGTGGCTGTCTCTCTCTCATTGTGGCTGTCTCTCTCTCATATTATCTGTCTCTCTCTCATGGTGGCTGTCTCTCTCTCATAGTGGCTGTCTCTCTCTAATGGTGGCTGTCTCTCTCTCGTGGTGTCTGTCTCTCTCGCATAGTGTCTGTCTCTCTCATAGTGGCTGTATCTCTCTCATAGTGGCTGTCTCTCTCTCATGGTGGCTGTCTCTCTCTCATACTGGCTGTCTCTCTCTCTCATAGTGTCTGTCCCTCTCTCATAGTGTCTGTCTCTCTCTCATGGTGGCTGTCTCTCTCTCATAGTGGCTGTCTCTCTCTCATTGTGGCTGTCTCTCTCTCATATTATCTGTCTCTCTCTCATACTGGCTGTCTCTCTCTCATAGTTGCTGTCTCTCTCTCATAGTGTCTGTCTCTCTCTCATACTGGCTGAGTCCCTTTCTCATAGTGGCTGTCTCTCTCTCATAGTGACTGTCTCTCTCTCATTGTGACTGTATCTCTCCAATAGTTACAAGTCTCTGTATGTCTCTCAAAAAAACAAATATCTTTCTTTTCTCTCACTCGCTGTATCTCTCCCTTTCATTTCCTTCTCTTTATCCTCATCTCTATCCATCCTTTTTTACGTGTCTCCCACCGATTTATAATTATTTATCTCTCTCTCTCTCTCTCTCTCTCTCTCTCTCTCTCTCTCTCTCTCTCTCTCTCTCTCTCTCTCTCTCTCTCTCTCTCTCTCTCCCCCATTCCCATCTATTCTCTGTCGTATTTCCTTCTTTCTGACACCCCCTCATTAATTTCTGTTCCAGCCCCTCCTGTTTATGGTGTTGCACTGTGAGGTTGTCACAGGGGCCTAATTAATGGATGGGGTTAGTGCTAGCTACTGTGATGTGTGACAGCCTTACACACACACAGACACACACCATGCTAAGCAGTAACACACTGCAGGGGGAAACAGGAAATGGGCCAGTAGATAAGCCAATCAGAAGGCTTGAAGTGCTATGAATGCCACAGTGTAAGGTTTATGAGTTATTTAATGAGGTTAGGGATTTCTCTGTTATAGCCTTGAGTTTTCTAACTTTCTGTTACATCCCAACCTCAACTCCTTTCTCCTTCTCCCACTCATCCCTTCTTTTATCTAACTCTCATATTCTCTTTAGCCATGTCTCTCTTTCTCTTTCTCCCTCTCTTGCTCTGCAAACACCTGTCACTCGGGAGAGGAGAGGAGCTCTGTCCTTCCGAAAAGGAAAGGGAGATACATAAATAGGGAGAGAGAGAGAGAGAGAGAGAGAGAGAGAGAGAGAGAGAGAGAGAGAGAGAGAGAGAGAGTGTAGGCCCAAGAGGGATTGGTGAAGAGTTGTTGTTTTTGGTTGCTGTCAGCAGAAGTAGAGACGGAGACGGAGACAGAGAGAGGGAGGATAGAGGGTTTGAGAGAAGAGAGAGAGTGAGGATAGAGAGGGAGGGAGAGAGGAGAGAGAGAGGGAGGATAGAGGGAGGATAGAGGATAGAGGAAGGGAGAGAGGAGAGAGGGAGGGAGGGAGAGAGGAGAGATAGAGAGGGAGGGAGGATAGAGGGAGAGAGAGAGGAGAGAGAGAGGGAGGGAGAGAGGAGAGAAAGGGAGGGAGGGAGGGAGCGAGAGGGATGATAGAGGGAGAGAAAGAGGAGAGAGAGAGAGGGAGGAAGTGAGGAGAGAGAGAGGATAGAGGGAGGGAGAGAGGAGAGAGAGGACATAGGGAGGGAGAGAGGAGAGAGAGAGGGAGAAAGGGAGCAAGAGTGAGAGAGAGAGAAAGAGAGAGGGGGAGGGAGGGAGGGAGAGAGAGGGAGGGAGAGAGAGAGAGGGAGGATATATAGAGGAGAGAGAGAGAGAGGGAGGGAGAGAGAGAGGATAGAGGGAGGGAGAGAGGATATAGGGAGGGAGGGAGAGGAGAGGAGAGAGAGGGAGGGAGAGAGGATAGTGGGTGAGAGGATAGAGGGAGGGAGAGAGAAGAGAGAGAGAGGGAGGGAGAGAGGGAGAGAGGAGAGAAGGAGGGGAAAGAGGGAGGATAGAGGGAGAGAGAGAGGAGAGAGAGGAGGATAGAGGGAGAGAGGAGAGAGAGAGAGAGAGAGAGAGAGAGAGGGAGAGAGAGAGAGAGGGGGGGATAGAAGGGGGCGAGGGGATAGAGAGAGAGAGAAGATAGAGGGAGAGAGAGAGGTGAAAGATGATAGAGGGAGAGAGAAAGGAGAGAGAGATTGAGAGAGGAGAGAGAGAGGGAGGATAGAGGGAGGGAGTGAGGAGAGAGAGAGGATAGAGAAAGGGAGAGAGAGAGTGGGTGAGAGATGGATGGAGGGATGGAGGAGGAGAGCAGAAGTGAGGAAGAGAGAGATACAGGAGAGTGGAGAGAGAGGGAATCAGTTCGAGAAGGGGAAAGGTGGAGACAGAGTTGAGAGAGAAAAGGATAGAGAGACAGAGAGAGAGACAACAAGAGAGACAGCGAGAGAGACATCGAGAGAGACCGAGAGAGGGAGAGACAGAGAGAGATTGAGAGAGAGAGAGAGAGAGAGAGAGAGACAGCGAGAATGACAGTGTTCTCTTTCTCTCCAGAGTACTTTAGTACTTTAACAGTCCTGCCCTTCAGCACAGACTGATCTACAGACATAATGGATCCCCAAGGCCTTTGATACACACACACACACTCACTCACTCACACACACACACACACACACACACACACACACACACACACACACACACACACACACACACACACACACGCGCACACACACACACACACACACACATAGGGGGCTGGGGTCAGGGGGCTGGGGACAGGGGACAGGTGGATGGGGTGCAGGGGACAGGGGGCTGGGGACAGGGGGCTGGGGCCTGGGGACAGGGGGCTGGGGACAGGGTGCAGGGGACAGGGGGCTGGGGACAGGGTGCAAGGGACAGGGGCTGGGGACAGATGACAGGGGGCTGAAGACAGGGAACAGTAGGGTGTTTGGGGCAGTATGGTTTATAAACATGACAGGGGACAATATGGGGTTTTGGGCAGTATGGTTTATAGACATGGCAGAGGACAGGGGACAGTAGGGGGTTTGGGGCAGTGTGGTTTGTATACAAGACAGGGGACAGTAGGGGGTTTGGGGCAGTATTGTTTATAGACATGACAGAGAGAGAGAGAAAGAGAGAGAGACAGAGAGAGACAGAAACAGAGAGAGAGAGACAGCGAGAATGACAGTGTTCTCTTTCTCTCCAGAGTACTTTAGTACTTTAACAGTCCTGCCCTTCAGCACAGACTGATCTACAGACATAATGGAGCCCCAAGGCCTTTGATACACACACACTCACTCACACACACACACACACACACATAAATATACACAGACTGCCAGCTGTATGTGATAAAGGTTGTATTGTCGCTGTGTCCTGTGTGTGGTATGGTGTTTACCGCTTCAGTGCTTCTCCACGGAGCCCACTGACCTTTCACCCCCTCGACATGCTGCTGAGCCGAGACAAGCTTCAGTGAGGTCACACACTCACAGCTCAGTGTTCATACACAGGAGGTTGAGGATCAGAGGCTAGGGAAGCTGGAGTGTGGAGGTGGAGAGTAGTTAAGGGGATAGAGTAGGGGAGTGCTGCAGGGGGGATAAGTGACAGGGTGCAGGGGGCTGGGGACAGAAGGCTGGGGACAATATGGGTTTTTTGGCAGTATGGTTTATTGACATGACAGAGGACATTATGGGGTTTTGGGCTAGTATGGTTTATAGACATGACAGGGGACAGGGGACAGTAGGGGGTTTGTGGCAATATCGTTTATAGACATGACAGAGGACATGGGACAGTAGGGGGGTTTGGGGCAGTATGGTTTATAGACATGACAGGGGACAGTAGAGGGTTTGGGGCAGTATGGTTTATAGACATGACAGAGGACAAAATGGGGATTTGGGCAGTATGGTTTATAGACGTGACAGGGGAGAGGGGACTGTAGGGGGTTTGGGGCAGTATGGTTTTTAGACATGTCAGGGGACAGTAGAGGGTTTGGGGCAGTATGGTTTATAGACATGGCAGAGGACAGAGGACAGTAAGGGGTTTGGAGCAGTTTGGTTTATAGACATGACAGAGGTAAGTAACGGGTTTGGGGCAGTATGGTTTATCGACATGGCATGGGAGAGGGGACTGTTGGGGGTTTGGGGCAGTATGGTTTATAGGCATGACAGGGGACAGGGGACTGTAGGGGGTTTGGGGCAGTATGGTTTATATACATGGCAGAGGACAGTAGAGGGTTTGGGGCAGTATGGTTTATAGACATGAGAGAGGACAGTAGAGGGGTTGGGGCAGTATGGTTTATAGACATGACAGGGGACAGGGGACAGCGGACAGTATGGGGTAGTATGGTTTATAGACATGACAGAGGTAAGTAACGGGTTTGGGGCAGTATGGTTTATCGACATGGCATGGGAGAGGGGACTGTTGGGGGTTTGGGGCAGTATGGTTTATAGGCATGACAGGGGACAGGGGACTGTAGGGGGTTTGGGGCAGTATGGTTTATAAACATGACAGGGGACAGGGGACTGAAGGGGGTTTGGTGCAGTATGGCTTATACACATGACATAGGACAATATGGGGTTTGTGGTAGCATGGTTTATAGACATGACAGGCGCCAGTAAAGTCAAAGTCACCATTATTAGTCAGTTGTACAACCAAATGCCTTCAACTGAAATGTGTCTTCCGCATTTAACCCAACCCCTCTGAATCAGAGAGCTCGGGGATTCGAACCTGAAACCCTCCGGTTACAAGTCCAACACTCTAACCACCAGGCTACCTGCCGCCCCGTGAGGGCTTGGGGCAGTATGGTTTAAAGACGTGACAGGGGACAGTAGGGGGTTTGGGGCAGTATGGTTTATAGACATGACAGGGGACAGGGGACAGTAGGGGGTTTGGGGCAGTATGGTTTATAGACATGACAGGGGACAGGGGACAGTAAGGATGTTTGGGGCAGTATGGCTTATAGACATGACAGAGGATTGTAGGGGGGTTGGGGCAGTATGGTTTATAGACATTTCAGAGGACAGGGTACAGTAGGGGGTTTGTGGCAGTATGGTTTATAACATGACAGGTGACAGTAGGTTGTTTGGGGCAGTATGGTTTATAGACATTTCAGAGGACAGGGTACAGTAGGGGGTTTGGGGCAGTATGGTTTATAGACATGACAGGTGACAGTAGGTTGTTTGGGGCAGTATGGTTTATAGACATGACAGAGGACAGGAGACAGTAGGGGGTTTGGGGCAGTATGGTTTATAGACATGACAGAGGACAGGAGACAGTAGGGGGTTTGGGGCAGTATGGTTTATAAACATGACAGGGGACAGGGGACTGTAGGGGGTTTGGTGGAGTATGGTTTATACACATGACATAGGACAATATGGGGTTTGGGGTAGTATGGTTTATAGACATGACAGGCGACTGGGGCCAGTAGAGGGCTTGGGGCAGTATGGTTTAAAGACGTGACAGGGGACAGTAGGGGGTTTGGGGCAGTATGGTTTATAGACATGACAGGGGACAGGGGACAGTAGGGGGTTTGGGGCAGTATGGCTTATAGACATGACAGGGGACAGGGGACAGTAGGGGGTTTGGGGCAATTTTATTTACAGACATGACAGAGGACATGTGACAGTAGGGGGCTTGGGGCAGTATGGTTTATAGACATGACAGGGGACAGGGGACAGTAGGGGGTTTGGGGCAGTATGGCTTATAGACATGACAGAGGATTGTAGGGGGGTTGGGGCAGTATGGTTTATAGACATTTCAGAGGACAGGGTACAGTAGGGGGTTTGTGGCAGTATGGTTTATAACATGACAGGTGACAGTAGGTTGTTTGGGGCAGTATGGTTTATAGACATTTCAGAGGACAGGGGACAGTAGGGGGTTTGGGGCAGTATGGTTTATAGACATGACAGGGGACAGTAGAGGGTTTGGGGCAGTATGTTTTATAGACATGACAGGGGACAGTTGGGGGTTTGGGCTAGTATGGTTTATAGACATGACAGGGGACAGTAGGGGGTTTGGGCTAGTATGGTTTATAGACATGACAGGGGACAGTAGGGGTTTGGGGCAGTATGGTTTATAGACATGACAGGGGACAGTAGGGGGTTTGGGGCAGTATGGTTTATAGACATGACAGGGGACAGTAGGGGGTGTGGGCTAGTATGGTTTATAGACATGACAGGGGACAGTAGGGGTTTGGGGCAGTATGGTTTGTAGACATGACAGGGGACAGTAGGGGTTTGGGGCAGTATGGTTTATAACATGACAGGGGACAGTAGGGGTTTGGGGCAGTATGGTTTATAACATGACAGGGGACAGTAGGGGTTTGGGGCAGTATGGTTTATAGACATGACAGGGGACAGTAGGGGTTTGGGGCAGTATGTTTTATAGACATGACAGGGGACAGTTGGGGGTTTGGGCTAGTATGGTTTATAGACATGACAGGGGACAGTAGGGGGTTTGGGCTAGTATGGTTTATAGACATGACAGGGGACAGTAGGGGGTTTGGGGCAGTATGGTTTATAGACATGACAGGGGACAGTAGGGGGTTTGGGGCAGTATGGTTTATAGACATGACAGGGGACAGTAGGGGGTGTGGGCTAGTATGGTTTATAGACATGACAGGGGACAGTAGGGGGTTTGGGGCAGTATGGTTTGTAGACATGACAGGGGACAGTAGGGGGTTTGGGGCAGTATGGTTTATAACATGACAGGGGACAGTAGGGGTTTGGGGCAGTATGGTTTATAACATGACAGGGACAGTAGGGGTTTGGGGCAGTATGGTTTATAGACATGACAGGGGACAGTAGGGGTTTGGGGCAGTATGGTTTATAACATGACAGGGGACAGTAGGGGGTTTGGGGCAGTATGGTTTATAGACATGACAGGGGACAGAAGGGGGTTTGGGGCAACTATGTTTTATAGACATGACAGGGGACAGTAGGGGGTTTGGGGCAGTATGGTTTATAACATGACAGGGGACAGTAGGGGGTTTGGGGCAGTATGGTTTATAACATGACAGGGGACAGTAGGGGGTTTGGGGCAGTATGGTTTGCAGACATGAATGTTGATGTTGAGTTGAGAATGCCAAGAGTATGCAAAGCTGTCGTCAAGGCAAGGAGTGGCTACTTTGAAGAATCTCAAATATAAAATGTTTTTTGATTTGTTTAACACTTTTTTGGTTACTAAATGATTCTAAATAATTTTTTTCATAGTTTTGATGTCTTCACTATTATTTTACAGTAGGGGGTTTGGGCTAGTATGGTTTATAGACATGACAGGGGACAGTAGGGGGTTTGGGGCAGTATGGTTTATAGACATGACAGGGGACAGTAGGGGGTTTGGGGCAGTATGGTTTATAGACATGACAGGGGACAGTAGGGGGTTTGGGGCAGTATGGTTTATAGACATGACAGGGGACAGTAGGGGGTTTGGGCTAGTATGGTTTATAGACATGACAGGGGACAGTAGGGGGTTTGGGCTAGTATGGTTTATAACATGACAGGGGACAGTAGGGGGTTTGGGGCAGTATGGTTTATAGACATGACAGGGGACAGTAGGGGGTTTGGGGCAGTATGGTTTATAGACATGACAGGGGACAGTAGGGGGTTTGGGGCAGTATGGTTTATAACATGACAGGGGACAGTAGGTGGTTTGGGGCAGTATGGTTTATAACATGACAGGGGATAGTAGGGGGTTTGGGGCAGTATGGTTTATAGACATGACAGGGGACAGTAGGGGGTTTGGGGCAGTATGGTTTATAACATGACAGGGGACAGTAGGGGGTTTGGGGCAGTATGGTTTATAACATGACAGGGGACAGTAGGGGGTTTGGGGCAGTATGGTTTGCAGACATGAATGTTGATGTTGAGTTGAGAATGCCAAGAGTATGCAAAGCTGTCGTCAAGGCAAGGGGTGGCTACTTTGAAGAATCTCAAATATAAAATGTTTTTTGATTTGTTTAACACTTTTTTGGTTACTAAATGATTCTAAATATTTTTTTTCATAGTTTTGATGTCTTCACTATTATTTTACAGTAGGGGTTTGGGCTAGTATGGTTTATAGACATGACAGGGGACAGTAGGGGTTTGGGGCAGTATGGTTTATAGACATGACAGGGGACAGTAGGGGTTTGGGGCAGTATGGTTTATAGACATGACAGGGGACAGAAGGGGTTTGGGGCAGTATGGTTTATAGACATGACAGGGGACAGTAGGGGTTTGGGCTAGTATGGTTTATAGACATGACAGGGGACAGTAGGGGGTTTGGGGCAGTATGGTTTATAACATGACAGGGGACAGTAGGGGGTTTGGGGCAGTATGGTTTATAGACATGACAGGGGACAGTAGGGGTTTGGGGCAGTATGGTTTATAGACATGACAGGGGACAGTAGGGGTTTGGGGCAGTATGGTTTATAACATGACAGGGGACAGTAGGGGTTTGGGGCAGTATGGTTTATAACATGACAGGGGATAGTAGGGGGTTTGGGGCAGTATGGTTTGCAGACATGAATGTTGATGTTGAGTTGAGAATGCCAAGAGTATGCAAAGCTGTCGTCAAGGCAAGGGTTGGCTACTTTGAAGAATCTCAAATATAAAATGTTTTTTGATTTGTTTAACACTTTTTTGGTTACTAAATGATTCTAAATAATTTTTTTCATAGTTTTGATGTCTTCACTATTATTTTACAATGTAAAAAATAGTAAAAATAGTAGGTGTGTCCAAACTTTTGACTGGTACTTTAGGTGCGGACCTCACAGAGACAACAAATCGTGTTTCAAAAATCGTCAAAGAAAATTATTTTAACCTAAAGCGTTTGATAATGAAATTTTTCCGAAAGGTTGCCTGATCGAATCCCCTGGCTGACAAGGTCAAAATCTGTTGTTCTGCCCCTGAACAAGGCAGTTAACACACTGTTCCCCGGGAGGCCGTCGTTGTAAATAAGATTTTTTTCTTAACTGACTTGCCTAGGTAAATAATGTTTCAATAATTAAATTATAGTAACATATTATGAGTAATGGGAATGAGATGGCTAATTACACAGTGTTGGGAAGGGATCACAGCAGTGATTGAATGAGGGTGTGAGGCATGAGTTTAGGTGTTCAGAGGCTTGACTTCAGTGCAGGACAAGGGTTGAGGTGTTCAGAGGCTTCAGTGCAGGACAGGGGTTGAGGTGTTCAGAGGCTTCAGTGCAGGACAGGGGTTGAGGTGTTCAGAGGCTTCAATGCAGGACAGGGGTTGAGGTGTTCAGTGCAGGACAGGGGTTGAGGTGTTCAGTGCAGGACAGGGGTTGAGGTGTTTAGTGCAGAACATGGATTGAGGTGTTCAGGGCAGGACAGGGTTTTAGGTGTTCAGTGCAGGACAGGCTCGTCATGGATGGATGGTGTCGGTGAAGAGCCCAGCTCCTCCTCTGACGGCAGGACAGGATCTGACTGGAAGGGCAAAAAACACAACACATTTAGACAAAAGAGCTAAGAATGAGTTAGTCCAAGCAATGGGTGAAATCACATTGATGTGTAATAATGTGATGGTGTTTGTGTATGTGATTGACTATACATACAGTGATGAGAGAAAATTGATAGGTGTATTCACAGTGCTTGGAGAGGAAACATTCAATTAGCCAGTGGATGAGAGGGCACATGAGACATGGGTTCAGTTCATGTCAGGAGAAAGTTGGCACTGGAGTTGGAGTGGTCATCCCCTCTTAATCAGGAACAGGAGGGGACTTAGCTGTAAATACAATTACTGTAGTAGATCCATTCCATTACAGCAGTGCCATCGTAGGTTTGGGCAACACGTTTCATAAAGTTAAAATCAATGAGCCATTTTTTACAATGGCCAACTCTTACATGGCCAAAAATCCCTGTTTCTTCTTAATAACTTCTCATTGTGCTGCGCAGTTTGAATACGCAGACCTTCGTCCATTACGTGATCTAATCAGCTTTTCCCCAGAAGCTTGAATCTAATGTGGGCAATGAAAGGGGCTCTTCAACAAAAAATCCACTACATTGTCGTTAGCGTTAGCTAGTCACTCTGGTGGAGATAACTGCACTCTGGTAGCTAGCTAGCTACTTACTACTAAATTTAACAGGGCAAATTTAAATAAACTCGACACAAAAAAAAGTTATAAAACCAAGAAAACAATATATAATATACCTCCTCCGTCTCCTGTAGTTTGATATATATTTATTATTTATGTATTATTATTTAATTAATAATATCCTAAATATGCTCAACTATCACTATCTCAAACAATGTCCCCAACTCACCAAGCATCTAAATCACAAATGCGTAGTACTAGGTTCTCTGATCCTTTGATTGGATGGACGTTCTCCAGAAGTCATCAGAATTAATTTTGGAATAAATAACTAATGTAGGTCTATGGATGGGGGTGAGGAGCACAAGCCTCCTCGGTTCTGTATTGAAATCATTGTAGCCAGATGAGGATGTTGAGACTATTGCATACCTTCGTTGCACAGTGTGTTTTAATCAGTTCTTTGGTGACGTGAATATATTTAGTATAGTTTTTTCTAAAAAGGATAACTTTTTAAATGTTACATTTTTTGTTCTCTGAAATTCACTGAGAGGATGGTCCTCCCCATCCTCCTCTGAGGAACCTCCACTGCAGTACAGAATACCTGCAGTGTCAGCTCTAAAAACAGAGGGAGGAAATAAAGAGAGAGAGGAAATAATTAAACACTTCAAAGAGAAATCTGCTTTGCAGCTAGTGATAGAGAGAGAGAGATGCAGAGAGAGAGGGGGGTGAAGGGGAAAAAGAGATGTTTAGGGGTGGGGTTGACAAGCAGGGTGGTAAACCAATGGCAGAGGATCAAATGTACGCACACACTTACACACACACACAAACCACAGGGAGCCGAGGAGACGATAAGGTCTAAATGAATAATTATTAACAAACCATATTTTGGTTGTTAGTCTTTTCCAATGAACACCAGCAGCTAAGTGAAGCCTAAATCACCATTCTAGATATATATTTTCTTTCATAATAAATGAAAACACATATTTAATTACTCAACCAAATTATCACACCAATTTAGCTGGCATTAATTTATACACCAATTTTCTCGAACAAGGAGTTCAACATATTTGAGAAAATGTGTGAAAACACTTCTTTTAGCAGTTTCATATGATGTTGTTTAAAGTAAAGGGAAGAACACGTTTAATTGTGTTATACAAGGACAGGTTTTCACTTTAGAATGCTTCCATGTTATCACATTGAGTATTCATATATTCCTGTAATATGCACAGGCAGGCTGGCATGCCTGTACTAAAATATCCCAATTGGCCTGAGGACCCCTGGCTGTTCAATGTGACTGTGTAAATCACTGTCAATACACACAACGGAACTAGGCTCCATTCACTGGGATTTGTACTACACACAAACACACTGACGCACACACAGACACACTGACGCACACACATACACACGGATGCACACAGGCACACGGACGCACACACAGACAAACGGATGTACACACAGACACATGGATGCACACACACTGACACACGCACACACAGACACACGGGTGCACACACAGACACACGGACGCACACACAGACACACGGACACACACCCAGACACACGGACACACACCCAGACACACGGACGCACACACAGACACACAGATGCACACACAGACAGACGCACGGACGCACACACTGACGCACACACAGACACACGGACACACACACAGACACACGGACGACACACAAACACACTGACGCACACACAGACACACGAACGCACACACGGATGCAGACACAGGCACACGGACGCACACACAGACACACACGAATGTACACACTGACACACGGACGCGCACACACAGACACACGGACGCACACACAAAGACACGGACGCACAGACAGACACAGGTGATTACTTTACTTATGTTAGTGGGACAAAAGCTCCAGGGTAACAGATGACTTCTCTGTGCTCTCTTACCCATTACACACCTACACACACTCACACACACAGCTGGAATTCTGCTTTTTCCCTCATTGCAATTGAAATCCATTTGAAGCATGTTTCGTTATGATCAGTGTCATGCAGGGCTATGCAGGCAGTGGGGTGTGTATGTATGTGTGTGTTTGCTGCAACAACTAACTGCCTCTACAATCTCTCTCTCTCTCTCTCTCTCTCTCTCTCTCTCTCTCGTTCACTCTCCATCTCCTATTTGAATAGTGTAAATAGAGTTGTGTAATCTTTTTGGCAGGATTGTGTCTGTGTGTCTCATATGACTCAGAAAGAGAAGAGAGCGCAGCAAATATGTGTTGTTGTGTGTTCTCCCAGGCCCACTGGATACTATCCACATCATTTTCTAACTCTTCTAAAACACAGAAGACAAACGTGGAAACTACGGATACAACTTCCTCCACGCTCTCGCATTATCATAATTCATATGCTCACCATTAGGAAATCCTGCATTAGCATGTTTCTGTTAGCGGAGACATCCTAAACAAATACACCATATTACTGGCTAAACTGCTGAGAAAACCCCCATAACTGGTCCAAAGTAGTTTCCCATTCAGGCAGGCTAGATGCAGTTTTTTTCGGAATGAATATGCATTCAAAATGGCAGGCTTTTGAGTGGTTATTCAAAACACAGGCTATTCACTGCAATTTACAGCCTAGACTAGATATTTGTACTCACTTGAAAACAATAATGACATTCTTTCCTTACATTGTGTTATTGTAGCCTAAGTAGAATACATATATTGTCCTTAAAAAAAATAAACAATAGTGTAGCTTTTTGCGCTGGTACCTGAGGACTGTAAAGGAGCTCCCTTAGCACAGGCTCGGGAGCACATAGAATGTAGGCTACCTATCATTTCGTTATCTGATCAAATCGTTTTTCTTTCGCTGTGTAAATTGACTGGATATATTCACTGTAGTTTTAAGCCTAACATTGAGCTTTAAATTATGGGCTCATATACATAAGCTTCTAACTTAGGCTATAGATTACATCTCAAGCTGGCTCTTTTGCACAATTACACAACTGGCCTCTCCGCTGACACCGCTATTCCTCTTAAATATTGTGGAGTCCCAGGAAAAGCCAGACTACAAAAGCTTGTTGGACACTTATTTTGACTTATTTCTTTAGCCTACTAATAGCCTATTGGAGGAGAGATGCACACTTGCTCTTGCATGTTGAATGTAAAATAGGCTGCAGTGTTAAGAACGGGTGGGAAGTTGGGAAGATGAAGCCCAATCTTAATACTGGCCTACATCCTGACTAAATACATCCTATGAGTGGCCTGCTAATGTACACATAAGTTTGTGGACACCCCTTCAAGTTAGTGGATTTGGCTATTTCAGCCACACCCGTTGCTGACATGTGTATAAAAGCACACAGCCATGCAATCTCCATAGACTAACTTTGTCAGTAGAATGGCTTGTACTGAAGACCTCAGCATGACAATTCCCCTGTGCCCAAAGCGAGGTCCAAACAGAAATGGAACAACTTGACTGGCCTGCACAGAGCCCTGACCCCAACCCCATTGAATACCTTTGGGATGAATTGGAACAGCCAAGGGGGGACCAACTCCACATTAAAGCCCATGATTCTGGAATTAGATGTTCGACAAGCAGGTGTCCAAGGTAGTGTACCTTTCTGGACCTTCTACACTGTCGAGGATAGACCCTAAACTGGTCCAAATGATTGCATAACCAGGCATAGGCTGCACGCCGATGCAGTAATTTTGGCATGAAACAAAAGAGGATGTTTGAGCTGTAATTCAAATTAGCCTGCATCACTGCAGTTTCCAGTCTATGGACAATACTTGTGTACTCACTTGATAACAATAATACATTTGTTGTTGTAGCCCAGGTATAATATACTGACCAAAAAGATCAGCGTAACATGTAAAGTATTGGTCCCATGTTTCATGAGCTGAAATAAAAGATCCCATAAATGTTCTATACGCACAAATTTGTTTACATCCCTGTTAGTGAGCATTTATCCTTTGCCAAGATAATCCATCCACCTGACAGGTGTGGCATATCAAGATGCTGATTAAACAGCATGACCATTACACAGGTGCACCTTGTGCTGGGAACAAATGTGCAGTTTTGTCACACAACACAATGCCATAGATGTTTCAAGTTTTAAAGAAGCGTGCAATTGGCATGCTGACTGCAGGAATGTCCACCAGAGCTGCCGCCAAATAATTGAATTTGAAGAGAATTTGTCAGTACGTCCAACCGGCCTCACAACTGCAGAACATGTGTAACCACGGCAGCCCAAGAACCACTTCATCTGGCGTCTGAGACCCGCCACCCGGACAGCTGATGAAACTGAGGAGTATTTCTGTCTGTAATAAAGCCTCTTTGTGAAAAACTCATTCTGATTGGATGGGCCTGGCTCCCCAGTGGGTGGACCTATGCCCTCCCAGGCCCACCCATGGCTGCACCCCTGCCCAGTCAATATGAAATCCATAGATTGAATTTATTTCAATTTACTGACTTCCTTATATGCACTGTTACTCAGTAAAAGAGTTGAAATTGTTGCATGTTGCGTGTGCATTTTTATTCAGTGTACTTTTCTTCTCTACAAACCGTAGGCCTAAGCCTAATCAATAGTGGAGCTTTGCGTTCGGGACCACAGAGCGCAGCCTGGAGGAACGCACTACAGATCTGCCATTTCAGCATCTTTTGACTGGATAATATTTAGCCTATAGCCCTAATGTTTAGCTAATGAATGTCCTAATATCTTGCTAGTATTTAGCTTCTTACTTTGGCTACACATCACTAGCCTCTCTCTTCCAGCTGTTCCCGTGAGCAACCGGCAATAGCAAGGGTAGGCAACCCTGGTCCTGGAGTGCCTCAGGCACTTCATGTTTTACATTTAACCGACCTGGAAGACCAGGTGTGTTGAATTTAGGCAATCACTGAACTGATCAATTAGCTCAGTTGGTCAGGTGTGGTACCTAGCTGGAACAATAATCTCCAGTACCTGCGGCCCTCCAAGAAGTGTGTTGCCTACCCCAGGGCTATAGGCGATGCAAGCCTCTCTGCAATAGGCCATTCCTCTTCTCATGAAATCCCAGGAAAATATACAGTAAAAGCTATAGGACATTTATTTTTTTATACTTTTTTATATTCTTCCTAATAGCCTATTCGAAGAAAGAAGCAGGCTCGGTCTTGCTAATTGTTGAATGTAAAACAGGCCTACAGCATAAAGAATGCATGTTGAGGAATGTTGAGGAGAGAAAGTGCATTGGTGTGATCACTTTTGGTTATGATAACACAACTGATGCATGGTAAGTGGTTGCACAGGACACACAGTGATGTGAACAGTGAAAAAGAAGACCAAAAGGAATTGACAACCGTAAAAAATAATGGAAATCACTGGAAAAACACTTGAGCATGGAGGCAATGACGTGCTGTAGAAGATGTGCAGACTAAACGGCATTTGTTGTTGAATTTCTACAATTAAATAGTAGTTACTAAATAATTTTTCACTAGGCCTCATAAGTATTATTTGCAGTTATCACTATGACAATGAACACCCTGAAAGCACTGAATTGTCTGAACCAGTATCTGTACATTAGGGACCGTATGAATGGTCTGAATCAGTATCTGTACATTAGAGACCGTATGAATGGTCTGAACCAGTATCTGTACATTAGAGACCTTATGAATGGTCTGAATCAGTATCTGTACATTAGAGACCTTATGAATGGTCTGAACCAGTATCTGTACATTAGAGACTGTATGAATGGTCTGAACCTCAGGGATCACTGGGGCGCTAGCGGGCTGCTCCCGACACTACCAGGTAAAATGTAAGGCGCCAAATTCAAAATCCAAAAGTTGAATTATTAAACATCCACCAATATACAAGTGTTCCATACTCATCAAAAGCTCTGTTTCTTGGCAATATCACAGCGTTGTCAGATTTCAAAAAGGCTTTACGAAAGCAGCACATTTGATTGTTTGAGAGTAGCACCTCACATATTTTTCCCATAGCCATGTATCGATTAGCCATCATGGCAGACACATAACACATTTCACAGCGAAAACAAATCAATTACCTGTTGAAGAACTTCTGCTGAGGTCATCCTAAGTGTCCAACGAAGACAATCCATGGTTCTTTTGTTAGAAAAAGTAATGTATTTTATCCATAAATCCTCCATTTGGTTGCGCGTTATAATCAGAAACGACAGCTTCCACTACTCCATTAAAATGTGACGCGAACTCGTTCATGTTATACCTATAAACTTGTCCAAGAACAATCAAACATAGTTTTAAATGTATCCTTAGGAACACTTTTACGTATATTTACTATTATAAATCAACCGGAATATAAACTGATCGATAACGACGGTAAAAAAGACACTGCGCGACTTCTCGGGCGCCGCGCGCGCTGGGTACTGTTTACATGAAAGATACACTTCCTGGTTTGCTCTTCTTCTCTGGTCTAATTCATCCAAAATGAAAAGTTACACTGTCTCCAGACTGTTGACATCTAAAGGAAGCGATGGGTACTGCATTCATATGCCCTTATATGGTCATTTTCATGAGGGAGGGGTGCCCAAATGAGCAATGTGTCAAAATCACTTTTTCCAGGACAGAAATTCCTCGGGGTTTCGCCTGCTATATGCGTTCTGTTTCACTCACAGACAAATGGTTAACAGTTGTGGAAAATCCTGAGTGTTTCCTATCCAATGGTACCAAATATGTGCATATCCTATTTTCCGGGCCTGAATGGGAGGCATTTTACTTTGGGCACGCCAGGCTCTCCAAAACCGACCCCTCAGCTGCCACTCCCTAACAAGTTAAACAACAAACGTTCCTCTAATGTGGATTATCAGCAACGTTTTACAGTTATGTAGACTATAGTTTATCATGATAGTTGTATTGATGTAGACTATAGTTTATCATGATAGTTATATTTATGTAGACTATATGACACAGATCCCTCTGGAACTGTCATTGCGCACACCTGGCCCCAATTGCCAATGATTAGTGCTTTGTATATATGTGCCCTTTGGTTCTCCATTGGGCTGTCGATTGTTGTTCTATGTCCGTTGGTGCATGTGAGTACCTGTGCTGTGTGTTTGGGCTTTCGTGCCATTGTGGATTGTGCAGATGATTCCGGGCCTCGTCCTGTGTTTTAATCATCGTGCGCGTGCGTCTGTATTTATTCAAGGTACTCCTTGCTCATTTGTTTTGGGTTTCAACCCTGTGTTTTTGTTACGTGTTGGTTTCGTCTTCGTCCCCGTGCCTATACACGGAACACCGTAAAATGGGCAAAATAAATACCCATATTACTCATTCCTGCGCCTGTCTCCCGACCCTTTATACCAACGTGACACTATAGTTCATCATTAAAGTTATATTTATGTAGACTACAGTTCATCATGATAGTTACTTTTATGTAGAATATAGTTTATCATTATATTTATGTAGACTATAGTTTATCATGATAGTTATAGTTATGTATACTATAGTTTATAATAAAAGTTATATTTATGTAAACTATAGTTTTCATTATATTTATGTAGACTGTAGTTTATCATTATAGTTATATTTATGTAGACCATAGTTTATTATGATAGTTATAGTTATGTAGACTATAGTTTATAATTATAGTTATATTTATGTAGACTGTAGTTTATCATTATATTTATGTAGACTATAGTTTATAATTATAGTTATATTTATGTAGACTGTAGTTTATCATTATATTTTTTTAGACTATAGTTTATCATTATATTAATGTAGACTATAGTTTATCATGCTAGTTATAGTTATGTATACTATAGTTTATAATTACAGTTATATTTATGTAGACTATAGTTTTCATTATATTTATGTAGACTGTAGTTTATCATTAGTTATATTTATGTAGACTATAGTTTATCATTATATATTTGTAGACTATAGTTTATTAATATAGTTATATTAATGTAGACTGTAGTTTATCATTATATTATAGACTATAGTTTACCTTTATATTTATGTAGACTATAATTTACCTTTATATTTATGTAGATAATAGTTTATCAATATAGTTATAGTTATGTAAACTATAGTCATTTTAGTTATATTTGTAGACAATAGTTTATCATTATATTTATGTAGACTATAGTTTATCATTGTATTTATTAGACTATAGTTTATCATTATATTTATGTAGACTATAGTTTATCATTATATTTATGTAGACCATAGTTTATTATGATAGTTATAGTTATGTAGACTATAGTTTATCATTATATTTAAGTAGACTATAGTTTATTATGATAGTTATAGTTATGTAGACTATAGTTTATCATTATATTTTGTAGACTATAGTTTATCATTGTATTTATTAGACTATAGTTCGTCATTATATTTTGTAGACTATAGTTTATCATTGTATTTTGTAGACTATAGTTTATCATTATATTTTGTAGACTATAGTTTATCATTATAGTTATTAGACTATAGTTTATCATTGTATTTTGTAGACTATAGTTTATCATTATATTTTGTAGACTATAGTTTATCATTGTATTTTGTAGACTATAGTTTATCATTATATTTTGTAGACTATAGTTTATCATTATATTTTGTAGACTATAGTTTATCATTATAGTTATATTTATGTATATAGTTTATCATTATAGTTATATTTTCATGTAGGCTACATGTTTGTTATTATAGTTGTCGTTATAGTTATTGGCTTGGTGGATGGCCCTTTATTCTGACACAAGTAACGTTATTATCACGACAGAACTAGTCTACTAGTAGGTCTAGCTAACTTCAGCCAAACTTGAATAAAATCAATGTAAAATTACGCTTATACTTGTTTACTTTCTTTTTATACTGTATAAATTTACTCCTTCAAATAATTTACTCTGTCAGGTTTGCCACCGGAGCGCAGCAGTAGGGAAATAAGTGGAATCTTCCATTGTTTGGCTTTGACCAAAGCAATGTTAGAAATTGAGATGGATATGGCCCTCAAACACAACTCCTGACCTCAAAGCCAGTTCCACTGGATTTTTTCATTCTTCCCCTCTAATCAATGACTGATTTAAACCTGGGACCCCAAGTGTGTGCAATTAATTATCTGGTAGAACAGAAAACCAGCAGGCTGAATAGCCCTTCCATAGGATCTGTTTTTAATACCCTGGAGACCAAAATAAACACACACACACACACACACACACACACACACACACACACACACAGACAAAGTGCACACACACACATACACAAACAGTGATTTCTAGTCGAAAGTGTACTCTGGACTGAACATAATCAAGCGTTTTGTGGTATTGTCATACTAGCAGTTTGAAAGCCAACCAAAGCTAACTTGCATTACATGCTGGCTCTAATGAACATAGTTGTGCAGTATTATACTAGGGTATAACATAGTGGACCAGTATTAGACTAGGGTATAATATAGTGGACCAGTATTAGACTAGGACATAGTGGACCAGTATTACACTACGGTATGTGTAACATAGTTGACCAGTATTAGACTAGGACATAGTGGACCAGTATTAGACTAGGGTATGTGTAACATAGTGGACCAGTATTAGATTATGGGATGTGTAACATAGTGGGTCAGTATTTGACTAGGGTATGGATATCATAGTAATAAAGTATTATACTATGGTATGCATAACATAGTGGACCAGTAGTAGGCTAGGGTATAACATAGTGGACCAGTATTAAACTAGGGTATAACATAGTGGTACTGTATTAGACTAGGGTGTGTGTAACATAGTGAACCAGTATTATACTAGGCTATAACATAGTGGACCAGTATTAGACTAGGGTATAACATAGTGGACCAGTATTAGACTAGGGTATAATATAGTGGACCAGTATTAGACTAGGACATAGTGGACCAGTATTACACTACGGTATGTGTAACATAGTGGACCAGTATTAGACTAGGACATAGTGGACCAGTATTAGACTAGGGTATGTGTAACATAGTGGACCAGTATTAGACTATGGGATGTGTAACATAGTGGGTCAGTATTTGACTAGGGTATGGATAACATAGTAATAAAGTATTATACTATGGTATGCGTAACATAGTGGACCAGTAGTAGGCTAGGGTATAACATAGTGGACCAGTATTAAACTAGGGTATAACATAGTGGTACTGTATTAGACTAGGGTGTGTGTAACATAGTGAACCAGTATTATACTAGGCTATAACATAGTGGACCAGTATTAGACTAGGGTATAACATAGTGGACCAGTATTAGACTAGGGTGTAACATAGTGGACTAGTATTAAACTAGGGTATAACATAATGGACCATTATTACACTATGGTATAACATATTGGACCAGTATTAGACTAGGGTGTAACATAGTGGACCAGTATTAAAAAAGGGTGTAACATAGTGGTACAGTATTAGACTAGGGTGTGTGTAACATAGTGGACCAGTATTAGACTAGGACATAGTGGACCAGTGTTAGACTAGGGTATGTGTAACTTAGTGGACCAGTATTAGACTATGGGATGTGTAACATAGTGGGTCAGTATTTGACTAGGGTATGGATAACATAGTAATAAAGTATTATACTATGGTATGCGTAACATAGTGGACCAGTAGTAGGCTAGGGTATAACATAGTGGACCAGTATTAAACTAGGGTATAACATAGTGGTACTGTATTAGACTAGGGTGTGTGTAACATAGTGAACCAGTATTATACTAGGCTATAACATAGTGGACCAGTATTAGACTAGGGTATAACATAGTGGACCAGTATTAGACTAGGGTGTAACATAGTGGACTAGTATTAAACTAGGGTATAACATAATGGACCATTATTACACTATGGTATAACATATTGGACCAGTATTAGACTAGGGTGTAACATAGTGGACCAGTATTAAAAAAGGGTGTAACATAGTGGTACAGTATTAGACTAGGGTGGGTGTAACATAGTGGACCAGTATTAGACTAGGGTATGTATAACATAGTATTTCAGTATTAGACTATGGTATGTGCAACTTAGTGGACCGGTATTAAACTAGGGTATAACATAGTGGACCAGTTTTAGACTATGGTATAACATAGTGAACCAGTATTAGACTAGGGTATACCATATTGGACCAGTATTAGACTAGGGTGTAACATAGTGGACCAGTATTAGACTAGGGTGTAACATAGTGGACCAGTATTATACTAGGCTATAACATAGTGGACCAGTATTAGACTAGGGTATAACATAGTGGACCAGTATTAGACTAGGGTGTAACATAGTGGACCAGTATTAAACTAGGGTATAACATATTGGACCAGTATTAAACTAGGGTATAACATAGTGGACCATTATTACACTATGGTATAACATATTGGACCAGTATTAGACTAGGGTGTGTGTAACATAGTGGACCAGTATTAGACTAGGGTATGTATAACATAGTATTTCAGTATTAGACTATGGTATGTGTAACTTAGTGGACCGGTATTAAACTAGGGTATAACATAGTGGACCAGTTTTAGACTATGGTATAACATAGTGAACCAGTATTAGACTAGGGTATACCATATTGGACCAGTATTAGACTAGGGTGTAACATAGTGGACCAGTATTAGACTAGGGTGTAACATAGTGGTACAGTATTAGACTAGGGTGTGTGTAACATAGTGGACCAGTATTAGACAAGGGTATGTATAACATAGTATTTCAGTATTAGACTATGGTATGTGTAACTTAGTAGACCGGTATTAAACTAGGGTATAACATAGTGGACCAGTTTTAGACTATGGTATAACATAGTGGACCAGTATTAGACTAGCGTATAACATATTGGACCAGTATTAGACTAGGGTGTAACATAGTGGACCAGTATTAGACTAGGGTGTAACATAGTGGACCAGTATTAAACTAGGGTATAACATATTGGACCATTATTACACTATGGTATAACATATTGGACCAGTATTAGACTAGGGTGTAACATAATGGACCAGTATTAAACTAGGGTATAACATAGTGGTACAGTATTAGACTAGGGTGTGTGTAACATAATGGACCAGTATTAGACTAGGGTGTAACATAGTGGACCAGTATTAGACTAGGGTGTAACATAGTGGACCAGAATTAGACTAGGGTGTAACATAGTGGACCAGTATTAGACTAGGGTGTAACATAGTGGACCAGTATTAGACTAGGGTGTAACATAGTGGACCAGAATTAGACTAGGGTGTAACATAGTGGACCAGTATTAGACTAGGGTGTAACATAGTGGACCAGAATTAGACTAGGGTGTAACATAGTGGACCAGTATTAGACTAGGGTGTAACATAGTGGACCAGTATTAGACTAGGGTGTAACATAGTGGACCAGTATTAAACTAGTGTATAACATAGTGGACCAGTATTAGACTAGAGTATGTGTAACATATTGGACCAATATTAGACTAAGGTATGTGTACACCACCACCATCACCTCATACACCAAATGGCACCCTATTCCCTATATAGTGCATTACTTTTGATCAGGGACGATATGGCTCTGGTCAAGATAGTGTACTATAAAGGGAATTGGGTATAATTTGGGATTCACAAACTCTGCTTCCTCAGCTGACAGCTGGTGACATTTCAGCTGTTCCTCTCCATGGTGATAAGGTTAAGGTGGCGGGTATGGAAGGGGGAATGAGAGAAGAGGGAGGAGGCTAGAGGAGGGAGAGATGACAGGGGGTGACATTTTCAGCCAGAACATCTCTGTCACCTCATGCTTGACCTATAGGTCTGGTGTTGAACATCCTCCTATTCCTCCTCCTCCTCCTCCTCCTCCTCCTCCTCCCCCCTCTTCCTGAACCTCCTCTTCCTCATCGTCCTCCTCCTCATTCTCTTCCTCTTCCTCCTCCTCTCCTTTTCTCCCTCTCTCCTCTCATTTCCTCTTTTTCCTGTCAGTTATTCCCAGTTTTAGATGACATCCTACTGTTCCTACATCCTCCCTTACTGTCCCTCTCTCTCTTCTCCTCTCATCCCAGCCTAAGATCATATTCCTGTTCCTACAGCCTGCTCTCCCTCACTCCCTTAATTATCCTCCTTCTCCTTCTCCACTCCTCCGCACTTCTCCTTTCTCTACCTCCTCCTCTGCTCTTTTCTCCTCTAATCTCTCTCTTCTCTTCCCAGCCTGAGATGACATCTCTTAATGCCAGTGTCCTTCATCCCATGGTGTCCTTCATCCCAGTGTGATTTCCCTCTATTAGAGTCAGACTTATCACACACTCTTATCCCTCAGCCTCTTACAAACCCTGCCTGTGTTCCCCTCTCTCCCTCTCTCTCTCCTCTGTGTGTGTGTGTGTGCGCCTGTATGTGTGTGTGTGTGTGTGTGTGTGCCTGTGTGTATTCACATGTTCTTTCAAACAGACTGGTGGTAAGAGTGTTAAGATCACAGCTCTCTCTCTATCTCACATTATGAGGTCTCATTTATAAAATGGCTGCCATTTGGAAGTCACTGATAAGACTCACTGGACAAGGCTATTGAGCTGAAGCGACTGTGTATGTTTCCCTGTTGCTCTAAGGGTTGTACATCTTTGATATGATGTGTTAGCACAATGAAAGGGCAGGACATGTTTGAGAGGGAGAGAGAGAGAGAGAGAGAGAGAGAGAGAGAGAGAGAGAGAGAGAGAGAGAGAGAGAGAGAGAGGGTAAATGGGGGAGAGACGGAGAGGGGGTAAAGGGGGAGAGACGGAGAGGGTGTAAATGGGGAGAGACGGAAATGGGGTAAATGGGGAGAGACGGAGAGGGGGTAAAGGGGGAGAGAAAGTAGCAGCTCACACGAAGCAGTAGATAAGAGCCGCTCAAAAGCCCTGAATCAGGAAGACTGAATTATTGATGTGCTTAACTCATTTATGTATGTGAGAGAATGTGTGTGTGTGTGGTTTTGTGTGAGTATGTGTGAGTGTGTGGTTTTGTGTGTGTGTGTGTTTTGATGCAGCCTCCCTGAAGAATGCTATAGGAAAACCATTGCACATCAATAAATCAGATCATGATGTGTGTGTGTGTGTGTGTGTGTGTGTATGTGAAGTCATATCACTGCTTTGTTAGCTCCCTCCGTAATTGAGCTACATGTTCTCAGCTAAGGCACCTTATTCTATAATACAGTACATACTAGCCTGTTATTCCATGATGCCATATAGACTATAATACCATGACATCATATAGACTATCATATTATACCACAATGTCAAATAGACTATCACATTATACCATGATGTCATATAGACTATCCTATTATACAATTGTGTCACATAGACTATCACATTATACCATGATGTCATATAGACTATTATTCCATGATGCCGTATAAAATAACATATTATACCATGATGTCATTTAGACTATCATATGATACCATTATTTCATATAGACTCTCCTATTAGACCATGATTTCATATAGACAATCATATTATACCATGATAACAAATAGACTATCATATTATACCATGATGTCATATAGACTCTCCTATTATACCATTATTTCATATACTCTCCTATTAGACCATGATGTCATATAGGCTATCATATTATACCATGATGCCATATAGACTATCATATTATGCTATGATGTCATATAGACTATCCTATTATACCATTATTTCATATAGACTCTCCTATTATACCATGATGTCATATAGACTATCCTATTATACCATGATGTCATATAGACTATCCTATTATACCATGATGTCATTTAGACAATTCTGTTATACAATTCAGTCACATAGACTATCCTATTATACCATGATGTCATATAGACTATTATACCATGATGTCATATAAAATAACATATTATACCATGATGTCATATAGACTATCATATTATACCATTATTTCATATAGACTCTCCTGTTAGACCATTATTTCATATAGACTATCATATTATACCATGATAACAAATAGACTATCATATTGTACCATGATGTCATATAGACTCTCCTAATATACCATTATTTCATATACTCTCCTATTAGACCATGATGTCATATAGGCTATCACATTATACCATGATGTCATATAGGCTATCATATTATACCATGATGTCATATAGACTATCATATTATACCATGATGCCATATAGACTATCATATTATGCTATTATGTCATATAGACTGTAATATTATACCATGATGTCATATAGACTATCCTATTATACCATTATTTCATATGGACTCTCCTATTATACCATGATGTCATATAGACTATCCTATTATACCATGATGTCATATAGAATATCCTATTATACCATGATGCCATATAGACTATCCTATTATGCTATGATGTCATATAGACTATCTTATTATACCATGATGTCATATAGACTTTCCTATTGTACTATGATGTCATATAGACTTGACATTTATATCATGGTGTCATATAGACTATGCTGTTTATCCATGAGGTCATATAGACTATCCTGTTATACAATGATGTCAAAAAGACTAACCTATTATTCTATAATGTCATATAGACTAGCCTGTTATTCCATGATGTCATATAGACTAGCTTTTTTCCATTATGCTTCAATAATTGAGCTTGTCAGTAGCAGAGATTTAGGATCAGCTTAGCTTCATGATTCCCAGCCTAACTCCAAAAAGACCAACATAACTTTGGCCTAAAGGCATCAGCATGCTTCAGTTCGGCTGGTGCCGAGCCGAACTCGGCTAGTCCAACTGAACAAGTGTGCTCGCATCCTCCCTAAAAAAGGGGAAAAATAGTAGTGTTTTTCCATTTACACGTCCTCAAAATACGTTTTTTTTTACGTTTTTGCAGAAGAGATCTTTGTCGCACAATTTTACATCTAAGATGTTTGGTGCAATGAAAAAATGTGCTTGAAAACGACTCTTGTTTAAAGATAACAAAGTCTATTGAAGAATCCCTACTGTTGACCAATCACCGACGAAGGGGCGTAGACTTTGGGTCCGAACTTGTTGTGTGCCCGAACAGCCGAAAAAACCCTAAACGAAATCCAAAACGAACAAAAACGTCACAAAAACTTCAAAATATATGCACAAACTCTACCAAACTCTTTCTCCTGGGAAGCATGTGGACGTCTTTAGCCCCACACACACAGGAATGATGAGTCACTGCCATCACCTATCTTGTATATGAAAGCCCAGATGAAATAAACTTGTTAGAAAATGACCAATCAAAAAGGCCAGAGAAAGAGAAGGATAGAATGAGAGGGAGAACAGAGTCGGGGTTGGCTGATATTGACTGGATTTTGTATTGTTGTATTGTGTATACTTTGGAAAGTCCATTAACATCATACAGTATACAGCATAATACAGCAGAGAAATATGATTCCCTCTGTTGTCATACTATCTCTGTGCTTTGCCCAGTTTACCAGAAGATGTGCTATCCTACCTCTAATCTCCATATAGCTATATATATCTCTCTGCTCTACCCCTCCACCCTTTCCACAACCCTAAACCTTTCTTCTCTCTTCCTCTCTACCCCTTACCCCCTCTCTCTCTCTCTCTCTCTCTCTCTCTCTCTCTCTCTCTCTCTCTCTCTCTCTCTCTCTCTCTCTCTCCCCCATCCCCATCCCACTCTCTCCCTCTTTTCCTTTCATGTCTGTGAAAAGACTCATTAGTGGAGACTAGCTGTACCCTCTCCACAGCCTCTCTTTGTCAAACTCCTTTCTGGGAAGACTCTTGACATGATGTTGTAACCATGGCCCCTAGCCTCTTACCCTGGCCCCTAGGCTCTTACCCTGGCCCCTAGCCTCTTACCCTGGCCCCTAGCCTCTTACCCTGGCCCCTAGGCTCTTACCCTGGCCCCTAGCCTCTTACCCTGGCCCTTAGCCTCTTACCCTGGCCCCTAGCCTCTTTCCCTGGCCTCTATTCTCTTACCATGGCCCCTAGCCTCTTACCATGACCCCTTCAGTCTCACACATGGCACACACACACACACATGGCCATGCACACCCTTGTACGACATTCCACAAAAAGGGAAAAATTAGAGTATAAATATTTGTCCTTCTTCTAGCTATCTTATTCAAGTTTCTCTGGGCTCTGTTTAATTGCCCTTCTCTCTATTATTTGCATGGGCCAGCTTTCTATAACTGTCCTACGCCCTGAAATAGATCAGCCGTGGGTGGTGTGTGTGGTGTGCGGTGTGTGGGGTGTGGTGTGTGTGGTGTGTGGGGTGTGTGGTATATGGTGTGTGTGTGGTGTGTGTGTGTTGTGTGTGGTGTGTTTGTGTGTGAGTGCGTGGTGTGTTTGTGTGTGTGTGTTGTGTGTGTGTGTGGTGTGTGGTGTGTTGTGTGCGGTGTGTGTGTATGGTGTGTGGTGTGTATGGTGTGTGGTGTGTGTGTGGTGTGTGTGGTGTGTGGTATATGGTGTGTGTGTGTTGTGTGCAGTGTGTTTGTGTGTGTGTGTGGTGTGTTGTGTGCGGAGTGTGTGTGTGTTTGTGTATGGTGTGTGGTGTGTGTGGTGTGTTCTGTGTACACTTAGCCAGTGCTGGACCTATTGTTACCCAAAGTTAACCAGTTCTCTGTCAGTTCGTAATGAAAAAGGCATCGATGTATGAAGATGAGCACCAGTCATGAACCCCCCTGTCTGTTTGTCTGTCTTTCCCGCTGTCTCTCCTCCTCCCTCTCCCTCTCCCTCTCCCTCTCTCTATTCCTCTCCCTCTCTAAGTGTCTGCCATTCCATCTTTATGTCCATGATGAGGCACTTGAAAGCCTCTTTCAAGTGAACATGAGTTAAAACTGAATGAAATATTAATGACTTATCGATATTCTTTATCCTTTTCTGGCACGTATTGGATCAGTCTGTCTGTCTGTGTGTGTGTGTGTGTGTATGTGTGTTTGTGCGTGCGTAGTACGTGTCTGTGTGTGTTAGCGTGTGCTAGTGCGAGTAGGCCTGAGTGTGTGTGTGTGTGTGTCAGTGTATATGTGAGTCTTTGTGTGTAAAGACCTTGCTGGTGCCAGACCCTCACTGTGAAGGCAGGGGTAATGGTTTGCCCCATCGCTTTGGGTAATACTCAGCAGTGTGTGTGTGTGTGTGTGTGTGTGTGTGTGTGGGTGCGTGTGCGTGTGTGTGTGTGTGTGTCGAGGGTGGTACACAGTTCACATCTCAACAGCCAAGTCATCAGCCCCTTTAATCCAGCCCGCCAGGGGAGAGTGTGTGTGAGTGTGTGTGTGTGTGTGTGTGTGTGTGTGTGTGTCGAGGGTGGTACACAGTTCACATCTCAACAGCAAAGTCATCAGCCCCTTTAATCCAGCCCGCCAGGGGAGAGTGTGTGTGAGTGTGTCAGCCGAAGAGTGTCCTTCACAGGGGTACCATGACCATAAACTAAGGGGAGAGACTGTGAGGGAGAGAGACTGTAAAGGCGAGAGACTGTGAGGGAGAGAGAGACTGTGAGGGGAGAGAGACTGTGAGGGGAGAGAGACTGTGAGGGGAGAGAGACACTGTGAGGGGAGAGAGACACTGTGAGGGAGAGAGAGAGATGCTGAGTGGAGAGAGGCTGTGAGGGAGATGGAGACTTCCAGGGAGAGAGTGACTGTGAGGGGAGATGAAGGGAGACAGACTGTGAGGGAGAGAGACTGAGAGGGAGACAGACTGTGAGATGAGAGTAAGGAGAGATAGCCAATGTTTTGTCCAGCGTTGCTGCTTGTATTCATAATCTATTTTCAAGTCAATAAAGTGTTTTTGAAATATTTCACTCTCATTCTGCCAGACATATCGTTTTGGAATTGATGTCTGCTTTGTACTGAGTCTCTGTTCCCTCTCCCTCTTCCTATCCCCTTTTCTCTCTCTCTCGTCTCCCCCTCTCTCTCGCTCCCTCTCTATCATGTCTCTCTCTCTCCCCCTATCCCCCTCTCTCTATCTGTCTCTACCTCTCTCGTCCCCCTCTCTCTCTCCCTCTCTATCATGTCTCTCTCTCCCCCTCTCCCTCTCCCCTCTCTCGATCTGTCTCTCTCTCTTTCTCCCCCCTCTCTCTCTCTCTCTCTCTCTCTCTCTCTCTCTCTCTCTCTCTCTCTCTCTCTCTGCAGGACGAATGACATAGGATGAACACTGCTGGAGGGGTGTGTCTGTGTGTGCTGTCGTCCCTCTTCGCTGTGGCCTGGGCCGTAGCTGCTTTAGTTCCTCCACCTCCTCTCTCTGCCCTGGCCGCTGTCTATGGGTCTGCCAGTGGCGTCTCTCCCGGGGAGGTAGAGGGGGGCAGCCTCCCCTCCCCATGCTCCAGCCTGGTAGCCGGGGTACTGTATGGATCTTTCTCTCTGAGAGAGTTGTTCCCGTCGCAAGTGCTGGGCTGTTCCTGGTCGTTGGAGAACCCAGATCCCACCAAGTACTCCCTCTATCTCCGATTCACCCGCCATCCCTCCATCTGTCAATCACACTACCCCATGCTCCTCCCCCTCGACCATCATCTAGCCAATCAGAGCTGTCCGCTGGATCTACAGACGCCACCTCAAGACCAGGAAGTGATAGACCTTTGCGGCAGGCAATTAGAATCAGAGGGACCTTATTCATTTTTACAGTTCGACAAGAACTTTGTGCAGCTGTGCCTATCGAGACTACAGTCAGCCGATGAACCGCCGGTAACCAAGGAAACACTAGATCTCCGGCTGGTCGAGGTTTTGCTAATTAACAACGAGAACTCCAGTCAGTTCACCTGTGGAGTGCTCTGCCGATGGTTCGAGGAGTGCCTACGCAATGGTCGTCATGGAGAAGCTGATGTTGCCGACGGCGACGGTTGCAGAGTTACGCAGACGGGTTGTGTGTGTCCTAACAACAATGTGGCCGTGGCTCAGCCTGTACCCCTTCTCCCGGCAACGCCCCATAGCAATGGATCGCTGTTACCTGAGAATTGCTGCGTCACAGAGCTGCACCATAACAACGTCATCGCCATAGCGCCCAGGGACGTCAGACAAGGTGAGGCTTCTATTCACTTTGGTTCTGTTTACAGTCTGTCAGTCAAGCAGATTGCTGTCATTGGTTGTCTGGTCTAGTTAAAAGTTGTGAAAAGTGTTAAAGCATGTTTTATTTGAAAGGATGCTTATATTGGTTTTGTAATGTTGAGTTGTTGTTGTCTGCTATGTATCTTCATCAGCAAATTATCATTTTCTTCCAAAGGAATTATTTAGTAACTAATACGATATATTCTCAGGGTTGAATTTTGTTTGGCCGGATTGTCCTTTGATACCACTCCAAAGGGTCATGGACTTTTTATTGCTGCTTGATCAAGCTTGTCTTTCTCTTATTGGCCTTAAAAAATGCAAAAATTCAAAGGGGCCCTAACATGACTTATCAAAAGACTTGTGTAAATATGTATCAGAAATTAATTCTTTTTGATGTATATTTTATTAGTGGTAGAGAGGCAGGGCTGCTGGTGAGGCTGTGTACGTGGACTCACTGATCAATCGCTGTTTGGTATGTGTGTGCCTGCCTGCCTGCGTGCGTGAGTGTTTCTTTACTTATTCATCCATATGTCGATTTGTTGAGTAGCTTCTCAGTTGTTACTGTATATCTATGGAACAGCCTCTTAGAAAGTGATGCAATAGTCGAATGTTTTCTCAGAAAAAAACAACAAATGGGGGAATGGGGGAAAAAAATTGATACAATTACATATCTGGATATTATTTTGACGATATACCGTATCGTTTTGACAATATCGCAATATTATTTTTGCGCTAGTTGGCTATACCTGCACCAAAACTCCAGTTTATCTTTTTAAATAGGGAACCAATTGGTTTTCAGCACTTTGTTTTGATGACTTGCTCAAGGCTCTGTCTTGTCCCTCCCAATAAAACCACAGAATCGAATCGCAATACATATAAAATCTTGAGAATCGCAATACATATCGTAACTATTGTGATAATATCGTGAGGCCCCTGGCAATTCCTAGCCCTACTGAGTGTGTTAAAGACGGCTTTAAACACACAGTCACATTTGACTGTTAAAGTACAAAAGAAGTGCCTACAAAGAGGTGATCAGTCACATATTCACACATGCACAAAGACCATGTACCATCATGCTTTATGTTTCAGAGGCAGCACTGTTTTCTGTACTGCAAGGCTGATTGTGGGCCAGCTTGACTGATCTGTCCTAACGAGAATCCAATATTCTAATCAGATATTACAAATCCTCCTTGTCAGAGAACAGACACACACGGGCACGCACACACACACACACACACACACACACACACACACACACACACACACACACACACAGACACACACACACAGCTCCGCCCTCAGCCTTGGAGGTGATGTTACCTCACCGATGGAAAGGTTATCAGGCAACGCGGGATCAATGGGACAGATAGAGTTCATTATCTAATCAGCACACCGAGAGAGAGAGAGAGAGAGAGAGAGAGAGAGAGAGAGAGAGAGAGAGAGAGAGAGAGAGAGAGAGAGAGAGAGAGAGAGAGAGGGTAATATACACAAATACACAAATTATTGATTTTCATTGCGCTACTTTTTTTACCTCTGAGTCTGAAATTACAGGCACTTTAAGAATTTTCTGGACAACAATAAAGTAAAAACATTATTACATAGCCACTGGATGTGAAAGGACATTTTAAGAATGTTTCTAATGTTTCTAATGTTTTTTCTGTCAATGTTTCTAATGTTTTTTCTGTCAAGTAGTAATCCTTTATCCATTGACTGGTTGTAGGCTGTGTTTCTTTCTCAACAATCTCACAGTGGCCTAATTACTTACACACATGTGATGCATTTCCAAAAGCATTTGCAATTTGTTGGAAGGAATGAGAACCTGCTACTATGATGTGCACAAATGACTAAATGTTGTGGAGGTTGAACTAACTGTTGTGCAAATGTAAATAGTGATGTGAGAAATGCACCAAAGCGACTGAGAAAAACTGTAACATCATTGCGCAATCCTGGCGCTGTCCTTTCAGCACCAAGACGAGGGCTCCAATTGCTTAAAATTACATCTCATCAAGATCTGTTGCCTACTCCTAATAGTAATACAAATAACTTATTATTATTAATAAATAGAAGATAATGACGTCTCACAATTGTGCTCATCTAGTAAAATTAGATCAAAGCTGAATCAATGTCTTGCAAGATCACGTCATTTTACATAACAGAACTGAATATAACACCATAGCATAGTAGGCCTATAACCTGACTGTTCCACCAAAAGCAACTCATTTCTAATGAGATTTTAGGATGGTTATCTGAAGCTGAATTGTCCCCAAAAAAATCTAATCCGCCAAACAGAGAGCGCCACTAGGCATGATGTATTATTTCATTGAAACAAAATACAAGGAAGGCAAATAGTTTGTTAACACCACCTGCTATAATTCACTCACAAAACAGTAAGTCAAGAAGATCTAAATGCATATTCCCACGTAGATCAATCAAATGATTGGCATGGAGTTGCAGTTTGGACATTTCACCAGTAAAACGTGAAGAATTAACACAATTAACAGTGATGATGGCCTATTTTAAATTAGGTAGCCTATGCCTAACTTGGTGTTTGAGAGTATTAAAAATATAACATTTTCTTGAGACAATATGTGTGGGCATAGGCAGAAGTTGCATTTTATGCATATTCTATAATGATAGGCTATTTAATTGGCTTCATCTGCCAGTACAAACTTTAAGGAAATGCCGATGTCATAAAAAAAAAAATGTCCTCCCTCAGCTAAAACAAATTCACTACACCGCTCTCTCTACCTCTTTCTTTCTCTCTTTCTGTGTTGTGTCTGCTCGTATTCTGCACACCCTTCCACCTGTTACTGTGGAACATTACAGAAGGGGTTACCATGGAGACAAAGCTAAGCTTGTATGTGTTTCAGACGTAGAGAGGAGTAACGTCACCGTAGAGACCATGACAAGTAGTATTCTTTGTGTTTGTTTGTTAGGTGTGTATTTTATTTTGGTATTTTTGTGTGAGTGTGTGACAATGTGTGTGTGTGTATGTATGTTTGTGAGTTTGTGTGTGTGTGTTTAAGAGTGTGTATATGCCTCTGTGTTCATGTACCGAGATATGAATGTTTCACTTTAAGTGGGCAGACCTTGAGAGTTGTTTGCATCACACTACCTTTGTGTAGGCAAAACTTCAACAAGATAAATCAATACCGGACGTCAATACAAACAGTATTATGAACTTTAAGAATGGATAAACAGTACAGATAGAAGGTTATTTTCAGCTTTTCTTCAGCGGCTCACCATTCAAAGTTTAAATAGAAAGTCATTGGCATCAGATTTTTGAGCACTCTTATCCAACAAGATCTCACGGTTTGACCAATTTGACTTCAGATTCTGACGTGAATCCACCTTTCTCAAAACGTCAAATTTCTAAGTTGATTCAAACGTTACATTTCGAGTTGTTTTGGACACCCTGGGTTCCTCCTTCTGGGTTCCACCCCCACAGCATGATGCTGCCACCCCCATGCTTCACGGTTGGGATGGTGTTCTTCGGCTTGCAAGCCTCCCCCTTTTTCTTCCAAACATAACGATGGTCATTATGGCCAAACAGTTCTATTTTTGTTTCATCACACAAGAAGACATTTCTCCAAAAAGTTTGATCTTTGTTCCCATGTGCAGTTGCAAACCGTACTCTGGCTTTTTCACACCCAAGTACGTTAATCTCTAGGAGACACATCTCCTTCCTGAGCAGTATGACGGCTACGTGGTCCCATGGTGTTTATACTTGCATACTATTGTTTGTACAGATGATCGTGGCACCTTCAGGCGTTTGGAAATTGCTCCCAAGAGTGAACCAGACTTGTGCAGGTCTACAATTTTTTTTCTGAGGTCTTGGCTGATTTCTTTTGATTTTCCCATGATGTCAAGCAAAGAGGCACTGAGTTTGAAGGTAGGCCTTGAAACAAATCCACAGGTACACTTGCGATTGACTCAAATTATGTAAATTAGTCTATCAGAAGCTTCTAAAGCCATGACATAATTTTTCTGGAATTTTACAGGCTGTTTAAAGGCACAGTCAACTTAGTGTATGTAAACTTCTGACTCACTGGAATTGTGATACAGTGAATAATAAGTGAACTAATCTGTCTGTAAACAATTGTTGGAAGAATTACTTGTGTCATGCACAAAGTAGATGTCCTAACCGACTTGCCAAAACTATAGTTTGTTAACAAATAATTTGCAGAGTGGTTGAAAAACACGTTTCAGTGACGCCAACCAAAGTGTATGTAAACTTCCGACTTCCGACTCCATTTTCCTCAGAAGATACCTTAAGACAAGGTTTCCCAACCCTCTCTTCTGGCCCCCCAAGATGTTTCACGTTTTTGTTTAAACCTAAACTGGCATACCTGATTAAATGAGTCAGCAAATCATCGGGGGAACCTGAGGAGAGGGTTGGAAAACGCTGCCTTAGGATGTAAAATGTTTCACAAGGTGCGGTGCATTTGTTAGGATGAGGACTCACTACTAAGATAACTTCTTCCTTCAGTTGAAATGGCATGGGGCATTGCTATCCAGATAAGGATGGCATTGGATGTGTGTGTGTGAAAGCTTACCTATTCAATGATTATCTTAAATACCCCACACACACACTTGACTTTTCCCCTTCTTGACCTTTCCCCCTTACTAGCTCTGACTTCATTGAGGAAAAATGCATGTACTATGACTGGGATATGTGGTTGTCCCACCAAGTTATCTTAAGATGAATGCACTAACTGTAAGTCACTCTGGATAAGAGCATCTGCTAAATGACTAGAATGTAAAGGGAAGGAAATGTGGTTAGATGAATAATACAAGCAAACAGATCAGCAAACTATCGACCTGAGCACCGATCTCATTGTTTGCTCATGCAAGGCCCCTTGAGTGGTTGATTGATTGTGATCTGACACACACACACACACCTGCGCATGCATGCACACAAGATCGCTCAAGATTGACTTGAGCCTTTCCTACTTCAGACGTCTCTCCATGTCCTGAGGACATCTGGAAATGCCTTAAAAACCGGCCATTAGGGGCAACAGTGAGCAGTATTACAATCAGGTAGGCTTGGGTTTTGCTAGGGTGTTGTAGACAATGGTGGCAGATGGGCGTAATCCCATGATTCTGGATCTGAAGGTCATGTGGGATTACATAAAATGTAGCCATTCATTCTGAATGGTTAAGTTAGCTAAGGGTTTAAGGTTTGGGATAGTGTCAAAATAAATGCATGAAATGCCAGAGGCCGTGTCCGAAGACCCATACTTGCGTCCAAAATAGTAGGCTGTTTGAGTATGCAACATTTTTTTTGTTTAATAGTATGTGACATTTTAAAAATTGAGTATCCCTTTCCCCTTTAAATGCCGGATTTCATACTCATTTCGGCTTTGACAACAGCTGATCAGTTAGATACCAGAATGTGATACTGAAATCAACAGCTGATCAGTTAGATAACAGGATGTGATACTGAAATCAACAGCTGATCAGTTAGATACCAGGATGTGATACTGAAATCAACAGCTGATCAGTTAGATACTGGGATGTGATTCTGAAATCAACAGCTGATCAGTTAGATATGGGGATGTGATTCTGAACTCAACAGCTGATCAGTTAGATTTGGGGATGTGATTCTGAAATCAACAGCTTATCAGTTAGATATGGGGATGTGATTCTGAAATCAACAGCTGATCAGTTATATATGGGGGGTGTGATACTGAAATCAACAGCTGATCAGTTAGATATGGGGGTGTGATTCTGAAATAAACAGCTGATCAGTTAGATATGGGGGTGTGATTCTGAAATCAACAGCTGATCAGTTAGATTTCGGGGTGTGCTACTGAAATCAAAAGCTGATCAGTTAGATATGGGGGTGTGCTACTATATTCAACAGCTGATCAGTTAGATATGGGGGTGTGTTACTGTTATCAACAGCTGATCAGTTAGATATGGGGGTGTGTTACTGTAATCAACAGCTGATCAGTTAGATACTGGGGTGTTATTCTGAAATCAACAGCTGATCAGTTAGATTTGGGGGTGTGCTAGATTTGGGGGTGTGCTACTGAAATCAAAAGCTGATCAGTTAGATTTGGGGGTGTGCTACTGTAATCAAAAGCTGATCAGTTAGATATGGGGGGGTGCTACTGAAATCAACAGCTGATCAGTTTGTTACTGGGGTCTTATTCTGAAATCAACAGCTGATCAGTTAGATATGGGGGTGTGATTCTGAAATCAACAGCTGATCAGTTAGATTTCGGGGTGTGCTACTGACATCAAAAGCTGATCAGTTAGATATGGGGGTGTGCTACTATATTCAACAGCTGATCAGTTAGATATGGGGGTGTGTTACTGTTATCAACAGCTGATCAGTTAGATATGGGGGTGTGTTACTGTAATCAACAGCTGATCAGTTAGATACTGGGGTGTTATTCTGAAATCAACAGCTGATCAGTTAGATTTGGGGGTGTGCTAGATTTGGGGGTGTGCTACTGAAATCAAAAGCTGATCAGTTAGATTTGGGGGTGTGCTACTGTAATCAAAAGCTGATCAGTTAGATATGGGGGTGTGCTACTGAAATCAACAGCTGATCAGTTTGTTACTGGGGTCTTATTCTGAAATCAACAGCTGATCAGTTATATATGGGGGTGTGATACTGAAATTAACAGCTGATCAGTTAGATACTTGATGTGATACTGAAATCAACAGATAATCAGTTAGATACCGGGATATTATTTTGAAATCAACAGCTGATAAGTTAGATACGGGGGTGTGTTACTGTAATCAACAGATGATCAGTTAGATATGGGGGTTGTGCTACTGTAATCAACAGCTTATCAGTTAGATATGGGGGGGTGATTCTGAAATCAACAGCTGATCAGTTATATATGGGGGTGTGATACTGAAATTAACAGCTGATCAGTTAGATACTTGATGTGATACTGAAATCAACAGATAATCAGTTAGATACCGGGATATTATTTTGAAATCAACAGCTGATAAGTTAGATATTGGGGTGTGTTACTGTAATCAACAGATGGTCAGTTAGATAGCAGAATTTGATGCTGAAATCAACAGCTGATCAGTTATATATGGGGGTGTGATACTGAAATCAACAGCTGATCAGTTAGATACTTGATGAGATACTGAAATCAACAGCTGATCAGTTAGATACCAGAATGTGATACTGAAATCAACAGCTGATCAGTTAAATACCGGGATGTGATTTTGAAATCAACAGCTTATGAGTTAGATACGGGGGTGTGCTACTGAAATCAACAGCTGATCAGTTAGATTTGGGGGTGTGCTACTGAAATCAAAAGCTGATAAGTTAGATATGGGGGTGTGCTACTATAATCAACAGCTGATCAATTAGATATGGGGGTGTGTTACTGTTATCAAAAGCTGATCAGTTAGATATGGGGGTGTGTTACTGTTATCAACAGCTGATCAGTTAGATATGGGGGTGTGATACTGAAATCAACAGCTGATCAGTTAGATTTGGGGGTGCGATTCTAAATTAAACAGCTGATCAGTTAGATACCAGAATGTGATACTAAAATCAACAGCTGATCAGTTAGATATGGGGGTGTGATTCTGAAATAAACAGCTGATCAGTTAGATACCAGAATTTTATAAGATATGGGGGTGTGATTTTGAAATCAACAGCTGATCATTTAGATACGGGGGTGTGCTACTGAAAACAAAAGCTGATCAGTTAGATATGGGGATGTGCTACTATAATCAACAGCTGATCAGTTAGATACATGATGTGATACTGAAATCAACAGCTGATTAGTTAGATACCAGAATGTGATACTGAAATCAAAAGCGGATCAGTTATATATGGGGGTGTGCTACTGTAATCAACAGCTGATCAGTTAGATATGGGGGGGTGTTACTGTATACAACAGATGATCAGTTAGATATGGGGGTATGTTACTGAAATCAACAGCTGATTAGTTAGATATGGGGGTGTGCTACTGAAATCAACAGCTGATCAGTTAGATACTGGGGGTGTGATATTAAAATCAACAGCTGATCAGTCAGATACCAGAATGTGAAACTGAAATCAACAGCTGATCAGTTAGATATGGGGTGTGCTACTGATATCGACAGCTGATCAGTTAGATTTGGGGTGTGCTACTGAAATCAAAAGATGATCAGTTAGATATGGGTGTGCTACTGTAATCAACAGCTGATCAGTTAGATATGGGGTGTGTTATTGTAATCAACAGCTTATCAGTTAGATATGGGGGTGTGTTACTGTAATCAACAGCTTATCAGTTAGATATGGGGGTGTGTTACTGAAATTAACAGCTGATCAGTTAGATATGGGGGTGTGTTACTTAAATCAACAGCTGATCAGTTAGATTTGGGGGTGTGCTATATTTGGGGGTGTGCTGCTGAAATCAAAAGCTGATCAGTTAGATATGGGGGTGTGCTACTATAATCAACAGCTGATCAGTTAGATATGGGGTTGTGTTACTGAAATCAACAGCTGATCAGTTAGATATGGGGGTGTGCTACTGAAATCAACAGCTGATCAGTTAGTTACTGGGGTGTGCTACTGAAATCAAAAGATGATCAGTTAGATATGGGTGTGCTACTGTAATCAACAGCTGATCAGTTAGATATGGGGGTGTGTTACTGTAATCAACAGCTGATCAGTTAGATATGGGGGTGTGTTACTGTAATCAACAGCTGATCAGTTAGATATGGGGGGGTGTTACTGTAATCAACAGATGATCAGTTAGATATGGGGGTGTGTTACTGAAATTAACAGCTGATCAGTTAGATATGGGGGTGTGTTACTGAAATCAACAGCTGCTCAGTTAGATACTGGGGTGTTATTCTGAAATCAACAGCTGATCAGTTAGATTTGGGGGTGTGCTATATTTGGGGTGCTGCTGAAATCAAAAGCTGATCAGTTAGATATGGGGGTGTGCTACTATAATCAACAGCTGATCAGTTAGCTATGGGGTTGTGTTACTGAAATCAACAGCTGATCAGTTAGATATGGGGGTGTGCTACTGAAATCAACAGCTGATCAGTTAGATAACAGGATGTGATACTGAAATCAACAGCTGATCAGTTAGATAACAGGATGTGATACTGAAATCAACAGCTGATCAGTTAGATACCAGGATGTGATACTGAAATCAACAGCTGATCAGTTAGATACTGGGATGTGATTCTGAAATCAACAGCTGATCAGTTAGATATGGGGATGTGATTCTGAACTCAACAGCTGATCAGTTAGATTTGGGGATGTGATTCTGAAATCAACAGCTTATCAGTTAGATATGGGGATGTGATTCTGAAATCAACAGCTGATCAGTTATATATGGGGGGTGTGATACTGAAATCAACAGCTGATCAGTTAGATATGGGGGTGTGATTCTGAAATAAACAGCTGATCAGTTAGATATGGGGTGTGATTCTGAAATCAACAGCTGATCAGTTAGATTTCGGGGTGTGCTACTGAAATCAAAAGCTGATCAGTTAGATATGGGGGTGTGTTACTGTTATCAACAGCTGATCAGTTAGATATGGGGGTGTGTTACTGTAATCAACAGCTGATCAGTTAGATACTGGGGTGTTATTCTGAAATCAACAGCTGATCAGTTAGATTTGGGGGTGTGCTAGATTTGGGGTGTGCTACTGAAATCAAAAAGCTGATCAGTTAGATTTGGGGTGTGCTACTGTAATCAAAAGCTGATCAGTTAGATATGGGGGGGTGCTACTGAAATCAACAGCTGATCAGTTTGTTACTGGGGTCTTATTCTGAAATCAACAGCTGATCAGTTAGATATGGGGGTGTGATTCTGAAATCAACAGCTGATCAGTTAGATTTCGGGGTGTGCTACTGACATCAAAAGCTGATCAGTTAGATATGGGGGTGTGCTACTATATTCAACAGCTGATCAGTTAGATATGGGGGTGTGTTACTGTTATCAACAGCTGATCAGTTAGATATGGGGTGTGTTACTGTAATCAACAGCTGATCAGTTAGATACTGGGGTGTTATTCTGAAATCAACAGCTGATCAGTTAGATTTGGGGTGTGCTAGATTTGGGGTGTGCTACTGAAATCAAAAGCTGATCAGTTAGATTTGGGGGTGTGCTACTGTAATCAAAAGCTGATCAGTTAGATATGGGGGTGTGCTACTGAAATCAACAGCTGATCAGTTTGTTACTGGGGTCTTATTCTGAAATCAACAGCTGATCAGTTATATATGGGGGTGTGATACTGAAATTAACAGCTGATCAGTTAGATACTTGATGTGATACTGAAATCAACAGATAATCAGTTAGATACCGGGATATTATTTTGAAATCAACAGCTGATAAGTTAGATACGGGGGTGTGTTACTGTAATCAACAGATGATCAGTTAGATATGGGGGTTGTGCTACTGTAATCAACAGCTTATCAGTTAGATATGGGGGGGTGATTCTGAAATCAACAGCTGATCAGTTATATATGGGGGTGTGATACTGAAATTAACAGCTGATCAGTTAGATACTTGATGTGATACTGAAATCAACAGCTGATCATTTAGATAGCAGAATGTGATACTGAAATCAACAGCTAATCAGTTAGATACCGGGATGTTATTTTGAAATCAACAGCTGATAAGTTAGATATGGGGGTGTGTTACTGTAATCAACAGATGGTCAGTTAGATATGGGGGTGTGCTACTGAAATCAACAGCTGATCAGTTAGTTACTGGGGTGTTATTCTGAAATTAACAGCTGATCAGTTAGATAACAGGATGTGATACTGAAATCAACAGCTGATCAGTTAGATAACAGGATGTGATACTGAAATCAACAGCTGATCAGTTAGATACCAGGATGTGATACTGAAATCAACAGCTGATCAGTTAGATACTGGGATGTGATTCTGAAATCAACAGCTGATCAGTTAGATATGGGGATGTGATTCTGAACTCAACAGCTGATCAGTTAGATTTGGGGATGTGATTCTGAAATCAACAGCTTATCAGTTAGATATGGGGATGTGATTCTGAAATCAACAGCTGATCAGTTATATATGGGGGGTGTGATACTGAAATCAACAGCTGATCAGTTAGATATGGGGGTGTGATTCTGAAATAAACAGCTGATCAGTTAGATATGGGGGTGTGATTCTGAAATCAACAGCTGATCAGTTAGATTTCGGGGTGTGCTACTGACATCAAAAGCTGATCAGTTAGATATGGGGGTGTGCTACTATATTCAACAGCTGATCAGTTAGATATGGGGGTGTGTTACTGTTATCAACAGCTGATCAGTTAGATATGGGGGTGTGTTACTGTAATCAACAGCTGATCAGTTAGATACTGGGGTGTTATTCTGAAATCAACAGCTGATCAGTTAGATTTGGGGGTGTGCTAGATTTGGGGGTGTGCTACTGAAATCAAAAGCTGATCAGTTAGATTTGGGGGTGTGCTACTGTAATCAAAAGCTGATCAGTTAGATATGGGGGTGTGCTACTGAAATCAACAGCTGATCAGTTTGTTACTGGGGTCTTATTCTGAAATCAACAGCTGATCAGTTATATATGGGGGTGTGATACTGAAATTAACAGCTGATCAGTTAGATACTTGATGTGATACTGAAATCAACAGATAATCAGTTAGATACCGGGATATTATTTTGAAATCAACAGCTGATAAGTTAGATACGGGGGTGTGTTACTGTAATCAACAGATGATCAGTTAGATATGGGGGTTGTGCTACTGTAATCAACAGCTTATCAGTTAGATATGGGGGGGTGATTCTGAAATCAACAGCTGATCAGTTATATATGGGGGTGTGATACTGAAATTAACAGCTGATCAGTTAGATACTTGATGTGATACTGAAATCAACAGCTGATCATTTAGATAGCAGAATGTGATACTGAAATCAACAGCTAATCAGTTAGATACCGGGATGTTATTTTGAAATCAACAGCTGATAAGTTAGATATGGGGGTGTGTTACTGTAATCAACAGATGGTCAGTTAGATATGGGGGTTGTGCTACTGTAATCAACAGCTGATCAGTTAGATATGGGGGGGTGATTCTGAAATCAACAGCTGATCAGTTAGATATGGGGGTGTGATTCTGAAATAAACAGCTGATCAGTTAGATAGCAGAATTTGATGCTGAAATCAACAGCTGATCAGTTATATATGCGGGTGTGATACTGAAATCAACAGCTGATCAGTTAGATACTTGATGTGATACTGAAATCAACAGCTGATCAGTTAGATACCAGAATGTGATACTGAAATCAACAGCTGATCAGTTAAATACCGGGATGTGATTTTGAAATCAACAGCTTATGAGTTAGATACGGGGGTGTGCTACTGAAATCAACAGCTGATCAGTTAGATTTGGGGGTGTGCTACTGAAATCAAAAGCTGTTAAGTTAGATATGGGGGTGTGCTACTATAATCAACAGCTGATCAATTAGATATGGGGGTGTGTTACTGTTATCAAAAGCTGATCAGTTAGATATGGGGGTGTGTTACTGTTATCAACAGCTGATCAGTTAGATATGGGGGTGTGATACTGAAATCAACAGCTGATCAGTTAGATTTGGGGGTGCGATTCTAAATTAAACAGCTGATCAGTTAGATACCAGAATGTGATACTAAAATCAACAGCTGATCAGTTAGATATGGGGGTGTGATTCTGAAATAAACAGCTGATCAGTTAGATACCAGAATTTTATAAGATATGGGGGTGTGATTTTGAAATCAACAGCTGATCATTTAGATACGGGGGTGTGCTACTGAAAACAAAAGCTGATCAGTTAGATATGGGGATGTGCTACTATAATCAACAGCTGATCAGTTAGATACATGATGTGATACTGAAATCAACAGCTGATTAGTTAGATACCAGAATGTGATACAGAAATCAAAAGCGGATCAGTTATATATGGGGGTGTGCTACTGTAATCAACAGCTGATCAGTTAGATATGGGGGGGTGTTACTGTAATCAACAGATGATCAGTTAGATATGGGGGTATGTTACTGAAATCAACAGCTGATTAGTTAGATATGGGGGTGTGCTACTGAAATCAACAGCTGATCAGTTGGATACTGGGGGTGTGATATTAAAATCAACAGCTGATCAGTCAGATACCAGAATGTGAAACTGAAATCAACAGCTGATCAGTTAGATATGGGGGTGTGCTACTGATATCGACAGCTGATCAGTTAGATTTGGGGGTGTGCTACTGAAATCAAAAGATGATCAGTTAGATATGGGTGTGCTACTGTAATCAACAGCTGATCAGTTAGATATGGGGGTGTGTTATTGTAATCAACAGCTTATCAGTTAGATATGGGGGTGTGTTACTGTAATCAACAGCTTATCAGTTAGATATGGGGGTGTGTTACTGAAATTAACAGCTGATCAGTTAGATATGGGGGTGTGTTACTTAAATCAACAGCTGATCAGTTAGATTTGGGGGTGTGCTATATTTGGGGGTGTGCTGCTGAAATCAAAAGCTGATCAGTTAGATATGGGGGTGTGCTACTATAATCAACAGCTGATCAGTTAGATATGGGGTTGTGTTACTGAAATCAACAGCTGATCAGTTAGATATGGGGGTGTGCTACTGAAATCAACAGCTGATCAGTTAGTTACTGGGGTGTGCTACTGAAATCAAAAGATGATCAGTTAGATATGGGTGTGCTACTGTAATCAACAGCTTATCAGTTAGATATGGGGGTGTGTTACTGTAATCAACAGCTTATCAGTTAGATATGGGGGTGTGTTACTGAAATTAACAGCTGATCAGTTAGATATGGGGGTGTGTTACTTAAATCAACAGCTGATCAGTTAGATTTGGGGGTGTGCTATATTTGGGGGTGTGCTGCTGAAATCAAAAGCTGATCAGTTAGATATGGGGGTGTGCTACTATAATCAACAGCTGATCAGTTAGATATGGGGTTGTGTTACTGAAATCAACAGCTGATCAGTTAGATATGGGGGTGTGCTACTGAAATCAACAGCTGATCAGTTAGTTACTGGGGTGTGCTACTGAAATCAAAAGATGATCAGTTAGATATGGGTGTGCTACTGTAATCAACAGCTGATCAGTTAGATATGGGGGTGTGTTACTGTAATCAACAGCTGATCAGTTAGATATGGGGGTGTGTTACTGTAATCAACAGCTGATCAGTTAGATATGGGGGGGTGTTACTGTAATCAACAGATGATCAGTTAGATATGGGGGTGTGTTACTGAAATTAACAGCTGATCAGTTAGATATGGGGGTGTGTTACTGAAATCAACAGCTGCTCAGTTAGATACTGGGGTGTTATTCTGAAATCAACAGCTGATCAGTTAGATTTGGGGGTGTGCTATATTTTGGGGGGTGCTGCTGAAATCAAAAGCTGATCAGTTAGATATGGGGGTGTGCTACTATAATCAACAGCTGATCAGTTAGCTATGGGGTTGTGTTACTGAAATCAACAGCTGATCAGTTAGATATGGGGGTGTGCTACTGAAATCAACAGCTGATCAGTTAGTTACTGGGGTGTTATTCTGAAATTAACAGCTGATCAGTTAGATACTTGATGTGATACTGAAATCAACAGCTGATCAGTTAGATACCAGAATGTGATACTGAAATCAACAGCTGATCAGTTAGATACCGGGATGTTATTTTGAAAACAACAGCTGATAAGTTAGATACTGGGGTGTTATTCTGAAATCAACAGCTGATCAGTTATATATGGGGGAAAGATACTGAAATCAACAGCTGATCAGTTATATACTTGATGTAATACTAAAATCAAAAGCTGATCAGTTAGATATGGGGGTTTGTTACTGAAATCAACAGCTGATCAGTTATATATGGGGGTGTGATACTGAAATAAACAGCTGATCAGTTAGATATTTGGGGTGTGATATTAAAATCAACAGCTGATCAGTTAGATACCAGAATGTGAAACTGAAATCAACAGCTGATCAGTTAGATATGGGGGTGTGCTACTGATATCGACAGCTGATCAGTTAGATTCAGGGGTGTGCTACTGAAATCAAAAGATGATCAGTTAGATATGGGTGTGCTACTGTAATCAACAGCTGATCAGTTAGATATGGGGGTGTGTTACTGTAATCAACAGCTGATCAGTTAGATATTGGGGTGTGTTACTGTAATCAACAGCTTATCAGTTAGATATGGGGGTGTGTTACTGTAATCAACAGCTGATCATTTAGATATGGGGGGTGTTACTGAAATCAACAGCTGATCATTTAGATTTGGGGGTGCGATTCTAAATTAAACAGCTGATCAGTTAGATACCAGAATGTGATACTAAAATCAACAGCTGATCAGTTAGATATGGGGGTGTGATTCTGAAATCAACAGCTGATCAGGTAGATATGGGGGTGTGATTCTGAAATAAACAGCTGATCAGTTAGATACCAGAATTTTATAAGATATGGGGGTGTGATTTTGAAATCAACAGCTGATCATTTAGATACAGGGGTGTGCTACTGAAAACAACAGCTGATCAGTTAGATTTGGGGGTGTGCTACTGAAATCAAAAGCTGATCAGTTAGATATGGGGTTGTGCTACTATAATCAACAGCTGATCAGTTAGATACTTGATGTGATACTGAAATCAACAGCTGATCAGTTAGATACCAGAATGTGATACTGAAATCAACAGCTGATCAGTTAGATTTGGGGGTGTGCTACTGAAATCAAAAGCTGATCAGTTAGATATGGGGTTGTGCTACTATAATCAACAGCTGATCAGTTAGATACTTGATGTGATACTGAAATCAACAGCTGATCAGTTAGATACCAGAATGTGATACTGAAATCAACAGCTGATCAGTTAGATTTGGGGGTGTGCTACTGAAATCAAAAGCTGATCAGTTAGATATGGGGTTGTGCTACTATAATCAACAGCTGATCAGTTAGATACTTGATGTGATACTGAAATCAACAGCTGATCAGTTAGATACCAGAATGTGATACTGAAATCAACAGCTGATCAGTTAGATACGGGGGTGTGCTAATGAAATCAAAAGCTGATCAGTTAGATATGGGGGTGTGCTACTGTAATCAACAGCTGATCAGTAAGATATGGGGGGGTGTTACTGTAATCAACAGATGATCAGTTAGATATGGGGGTATGTTACTGAAATCAACAGCTGATTAGTTATATATGGGGGTGTGCTACTGAAATCAACAGCTGATCAGTTAGATACCAGAATGTGAAACTGAAATCAAAATTTGATCAGTTAGATATTAGGGTGTGCTACTGATATCGACAGCTGATCAGTTAGATTTGGGGGTGTGCTACTGATATCAAAAGATGATCAGTTAGATATGGGTGTGCTACTGTAATCAACAGCTGATCAGTTAGATATGGGGGTGTGTTACTGTAATCAACAGATGATCAGTTAGATATGGGGTTTTGTTACTGAAGTCAACAGCTGCTCACTTAGATACTGGGGTGTTTTTCTGAAATCAACAGCTGATCAGTTATATATGGGGGTGTGATACTGAAATCAACAGCTGATCAGTTAGATACTTGATGTAATACTAAAATCAAAAGCTGATCAATTCGATATGGGGGTGTGTTACTGAAATCAACAGCTGATCAGTTATATATGGGGGTGTGATACTGAAATCAACAGCTGATCAGTTAGATACTTGATGTGATACTGAAATCAACAGCTGATCAGTTAGATACCAGAATGTGATACTGAAATCAACAGCTGATCAGTTAGATACCGGGATGTGATTTTGAAATCAACAGCTGATAAGTTAGATACGGGGGTGTGTTACTGTAATCAACAGATGATCAGTTCGATATGGGGGTTGTGTTACTGTAATCAACAGCTGATCAGTTAGATATGGGGGTGTGATTCTGATAAATAAACAGCTGATCAGTTAGATACCAGAATTTTTTACTGAAATCAACAGCTGATCAGTTTGATATGGGGGTGCGATTCTGAAATCAACAGCTGATCAGTTATATATGGGTGTGTGATGCTGAAATCAACAGCTGATCAGTTAAATACTTGATGTGATACTGAAATCAACAGCTGATCAGTTAGATACCAGAATGTGATACTGAAATCAACAGCTGATCCGTTAGATATGGGGGTGTGCTACTGAAATCAACAGCTGATCAGTTAGATATGGGGGTGTGCTACTGAAATCAACAGCTGATCAGTTAGATACTGGGGGTGTGATAGTAAAATCAACAGCTGATCAGTTAGATACCAGAATGTGATACTGAAATCAACAGCTGATCAGTTAGATACCGGGATGTGATTTTGAAATCAACAGCTGATAAGTTAGATACGGGAGTGTGCTACTGAAATCAACAGCTGATCAGTTAGATTTGGGGGTGTGCTACTGAAATCAAAAGATGATCAGTTAGATCTGGGGGTGTATTACTGTAATCAACAGCGGATCAGTTAGATATGGGGGTGTGTTACTGTAATCAACAGCTGATGAGTTAGATACAGGGTGTGTTACTGTAATCAACAGCTGATCAGATAGATATGGGGGTGTGCTACTGAAATCAACAGCTGATCAGTTAGATACTGGGGTGTTATTCTGAAATCAACAGCTGATCAGTTATATATGGTGGTGTGATACTGAAATCAACAGCTGATCAGTTAGATATTGGGGTGTTATTCTGAAATCAACAGCTGATCAGTTAGATACCGGGATGTGATTTTGAAATCAACAGATGATCAGTTCGATATGGGGGTTGTGTTACTGTAATCAACAGCTGATCAGTTATATATGTGGGTGTGATTCTCAAATAAACAGCTGATCAGTTAGATACCAGAATTTGATACTGAAATCAACAGCTGGTCAGTTTGATATGGGGGTGTGATTCTGAAATCAACAGCTGATCAGTTAGATACCAGAATGTGATACTGAAATCAACATCTGATCAGTTAGATACCAGAATGTTATACTGAAATCAACAGCTGATCAGTTAGGTACCGGGATGTGATTTTGAAATCAACAGCTGATCAGTTATATATGGGGGTGTGCTACTGAAATCAACAGCTGATCAGTTAGATATGGGGGTGTGCTACTGTAATCAACAGCTGATCAGTTAGATATGGGGGGTGTTACTGTAATCAACAGATGATCAGTTAGATACTGGGGGTGTGATACTAAAATCAACAGCTGATCAGTTAGATACCAGAATGTGATACTGAAATCAACAGCTGATCAGTTAGATACTGGGATGTGATTTTGAAATCAACAGCTGATCAGTTAGATATGGGGGTGTGCTACTGAAATCAACAGCTGATCAGTTAGATACTGGGGGTGTGATACTAAAATCAACAGCTGATCAGTTAGATACCAGAATGTGATACTGAAATGAACAGCTGATCAGTTAGATACTGGGATGTGATTTTGAAATCAACAGCTGATAAGTTAGATACGGGGGTGTGCTACTGAAATCAACAGCTGTTCAGTTAGATTTGGGGTTGTGCTACTGAAATCAAAAGATGATCAGTTAGATATGGGGTGTGCTACTGTAATCAACAGCTGATCAGTTAGATATGGGGGTGTGTTACTGTAATCAACAGCTGATCAGTTAGATATTGGGGTGTGTTACTGTAATCAACAGCTGATCAGTTAGATATGGGGGTGTGTTACTGTAATCAACAGCTGATCAGTTAGATATGGGGTTATGTTACTGAAATCAACAGCTGATCAGTTAGATAATGGGGTGTGCTACTGAAATCAACAGCTGATTAGTTAGATACTGGGGTGTGTTACTGTAATCAACAGCTGATCAGTTAGATACTGTGGTATGCTACTGAAATCAACGCATAGTAAGTAAAAAATTATATCGCGCATGATCCATTCTGAATATGCAAAATATGTTTTTTGTTTTTGAATATTAGAAAATTTAGTACATGTATGGTTTAAATACAAGGATGTTTTACTAATTTCAGCTATTCATCTAGAATAATTCAATGCACACTTTTCCCATAATGCATTGGAATAGGTTGGCGGCTAGTGATAGGCCCTGCTTCTCTTCAAGTAGGCTAGCCAAACATCCAAGCTAGGCTACTTAATTGGGAAGATGCCGAATATCGAAGCTTCTGCGGTGGTGTTCAAATGTAGTCTAAGGAATTTTTTGTGAAAATGTTTTCTCATTGAAAAGTGTTTCTTGTTTTCTTGTCTTTGTTCAGAGGTTTTAAACTAAATACTAAACCATCTTTTGATTTCTGAAAGTGCCGGCACCGGGGACGTGGGATGTGGCTGCATTATTGATGACATTTTAATCATGGCTTTTGATTTGAACATATTAATTGTTTAAGTTTTGTAGGCTAGGCTACCTATTTAATTATTTAATTTATTGATCAAGCCTTAGCAGTCATTTTAATCTCGTTCCCGATGATCAGTTTATTATGTTGCTGTCCAGCGGTTCTGCATTTGCGATGCTCCTGACTGTCCACGTTTTTCTGTTTAATAGCCTTTTAATTTGAACATTTGAAAGATTGTGGTGTGTGTACTTGGCTATTTGATTCAATTTGTATATGTTACAGCACTTTGGTTTCACTAATGGAATGAAATGATCTGTTTCTGTTTTCAGTCCTTTTTAAATAGGATGGATGGGCTATATGGTCTACTACGGTATAGATCCAATGTGATCATCTGCCTATAACCAGCCTGAGTAGGCCTATAACCAGCCTGAGTAGGCCTATAACCAGCCTGAGTAGGCCTATAACCAGCCTGAGTAGGCCTATAACCAGCCTGAGTAGACCTATAACCAGCTTGAGTAAACCTAGAACCAGCTTGAGTAGGACCGTAACCAGCCTAAGTAAGCCTACAACCTGCCTGAGTAGGCCTATAATCAGCCTGAGTAGGCCTATAACCAGCATGAGTAGGCCCATAACCAGCCTGAGTAGGCCTATAACCAGCCTGAGTAGGCCTATAACCAGCCTGAGTAGGCCTATAGCCTGCCTGAGTAGGCCTAGAACTCCATTCCTATTAGATTCAGAGTTTAGAGAAATTAACTTGACTTGAAAATGTGCTATTATCAGGCTGGTTAATGTCTGTTGAATTTGGAAAAATCCACTTACTCAGAAAGTCCGGAGCCGCTACTGCATTGTGTCCTTGGCATACTGAATACCTTTTTACTATAAGGTACGTGTTAACTACTTAGGGAGTGGTGGGGCGCCACTCCCGACACTACCCGGTGAAATGTAAGGCGCCAAATTCAAAATCCAAAAGTTGAATTATTAAACATTCATCAATATACAAGTGTTGCATAGTCCTCAAAAGCTCTGATTCTTGGCAATATCACAGCGTTGTCAGATTTCAAAAAGGCTTTACGGCGAAAGCACAACATTTGATTGTTTGAGGATAGCACCTACAATACCATTAGCATAAATTCATAAACCATCGCGGTTCACACAAAACCTATTTCACAGCGAAAACAAATCCCTTACCTTTTGAAGAACTTCCCAAGTGTCCAACGAAGACATCCAATGGTTCTTTTATTATATCCATAAATCTCCGTTTGGTTGGCGCGTTATGTTCAGAAAATACAGCGTCCACTCGCCCATTGAAACGTGAAGAGAACACGTTCAACCTATACCATTATACTTGTCCAAGAACAATCAAACATCATTGATAATGTATCCTTAGGAACACTTTTATTTATATTTAGTATAATATTTCAACCGGATTTCTGGGCCTGAGTGGCAGGCCTTTTACTTTGGGCACGCCATACTCTCCAAAACCGACACCTCAGCTGCCGCTCCCTAAGAAGTTAAATAGTGTGCGAAGATGAGTACATAGTATGCAGTTTAAAAGTATGTAGTACACTAGTATGGGTATTTGGACATAGTCACGTGTTCAATCCCAGTGTTCAAACTCAGTGGTAGACACTCGTTTACTTTTTTGGGAGTTTTAACACAATACCAAGCTTTAACTCTTAACTTTGCAATGTGGCATTTGGAGAAACAGACAGTGTGGAGCATGAGAACTCAGGACATTTCAAAATTTGACGTTTGCCGAAAAATGGACAAACATCAAAATCTGATGTCAAATTGGTAAAACCGTGAGTCTTGTTGCAAACACACCTGTGCGTGCACGTAGGAATGCAGGGGGCACACACGCACACACGCACACACGCACACACACTCACACACACACACACACAGACACACACACTCCACGTACAGTGCTGAGAGCCTTGGCTGAATTATTGAATATGTGCACGATTGCAAGAGAGCCTTTCCTACTTCAGTCAGGCCTCCTCCTACATTGCAGACTCTGCTGTCAAGCTGTGTAAGAACACACACACACACACGCACACACACACACACACACACACACACACACACACACACACACACACACACACACACACACACACACACACACACACACACACACACACACACACACACACACACACATAAGGTCATGTTAGTAGGAGGTGTCTTTCAGCATGTACTTGACTGAGTGCAGTGTTTTAGAAAATCAATCAGTATTCCCCTGTCATTCATTAAACTGAAAGAAGACTGTGACAAAATATGTAAGAGCACACACACACACGGACACACACACACTCTCTAGTTCCTTCCGCAAGACAATCAAACAGGCAAAACGTCAGTATAGAGACAAAGTGGAGTCACAATTCAACGGCTCAGACACGAAACGTATGTGGCAGGGTCTACAGACCATCACGGATTACAAAAGGAAAACCGGCCATGTCGCGTACACCAACATCTTGCTTCCAGACAAGCTAAACACCTTCTTTGCCCGCTTAGGGGATAACACAGTGCCACCGACATGGCCCGCTACCAAGGACTGTGGGCTCTCCTTCTCTGTGGCCGATGTGAGTAAGACATTTAAGCATGTTAACCCTCGCAAGGCTGCCGGCCCAGACGGAATCCCTAGCCACGTCCTCAGAGCATGCGCAGACCAGCTGGCTGGTGTGTTTACGGACATATTCAATCTCTTCCTATCCCAGTCTGCTGTCCCCACATGCTTCAAGATGGCCACCGTTGTTCCTGTACCCAAGAAGACAAAGGTAACTGAACTATCACACCGTAGCACTCACTTCTGTCATCATGAAGTGCTTTGAGAGACTAGTCACCTCTACCTTACCTGACACCCTAGACCCAATTCAATTTGTTTACTGCCCCAACAGATCCACAGACAATGCAATCGCCATCACACTGCACACGGCCCTATCCCATCTAGACAAGATGAATACATATGTAAGAATGCTGTTCATTGACTATAGCTCAGCATTCAACACCATAGTACCTTCCAAGCTCATCATTAAGCTTGAGGCCCTGGGACTGAACCCCGCCCTATGCAACTGGATCCTGGACTTCCTGACCGGCCACCCCCAGCTGGTGAAGGTAGCTGATCCGCTGATCCTCAACACTGGGGACCCACATTGGGTGCATGCACAGTCCCCTCCTGTACTCCCTGTTCACCCAAAACTGCGTGGCCAAGCACGTCTCCAACTCAATCAAGTTTTCAGATGACGCCACAGTAGTAGGCTTTATTACCACCAATGACGAGACAGCCTACAGGGAAGAGGTGAGGGCCCTGGGAGTGTGGTTCCAGGAAAATAACCTCTCACTCAACATCAACGAAACAAAGGAGATGATCATGGACTTCAGGAAACAGCAGAGGGAGCAACCCCCTATCCAAATCAACGGGACCACAGTCGAGAAGGTGGAAAGGTTCAAGTTCCTCGGCGTACACATCACTGACAAACTGAAATGGTCCACTCACACAGACAGTGTGCTGAAGAAGTCACAACAGCACCACTTCAACCTCAGGAGGCTGAAGAAATGTGGCTTGTCACCTAAAACTCTCACAAACTTTTACAGATGCACAATCGAGAGAATCCTGTCGGGTGGTGCGGTCTGCACAACGCATCACCGGGTGAAAACTACCTGCCCTCCAGAACACCTACAGCACCCGATGTCACAGGAATGCCAAAAAGATCAAAGACAACAACCACCCGAGCCACTGCCTGTTCACCCCGCCATCATTCAGAAGGCGAGGTCAGTACAGGTGCATCAAAGCTGGGACCGAGACTGAAAAACAGCTTCCATCTCAAGGCCATCAGACTGTTAAATAACCATCACTAGCACATAGCCGCTGCTGCATATATACCATACATAGACTTTAAATCCCTGGCCACTTTAATAAATGGAACACTAGTCACTTTAATAATGTCTACATATCTTGCATTACCCATCTCATATGTATTTACTGTATCCTATGGTGTTCTACTGTATCTTATTCTATGTCGCTCTGAAATTGCTTGTGTGTATATTTGTATATTCTTAATTCCATTCCTTTACTAGATTTGTGTGTATTGGGTATATGTTGTGTACTGTCGGAGCTAGAAGCACAAGCATTTCGCTAAACCCGCTATAACATCTGCTAAACATGTATTTGTGACAAATAAAATTTGATTTGAATAAATGTTATTTTACATATTTTTTCTCGCTCTCAGATACATATATCCAAGTAAAAACATTTGATACTTCAGCTTGAGGTGTATTGCTATTTAAAACTCTTTAGTTGAAGTGAAACTGTTCTAGAAGATAATTGGCATGTTTTTCCAACACATCTCTCTCTCCCTCTTCCATACGTTCCCCCACGCTCGCTAGCACACACACACACACACACACACACATACACACACACACACACACACACACACACACACACACACACACACACACACACACACACACACACACACACACACACACACACTAACTGATGTTAAAAAAAAGATGCTGCGTATATATTTCTCTCTGTGCAGCTATTCTGTTGAGCCGTGTGTTATGTGGAGATCCTGTTGTAAGACATAAGGTTTCTAGGAAGACAAGGCTGCCTGGAATGTAGGGAGTCTCTCTGTCTGTACCGTAACTAACTGATGAATGTAGGCCTTGTAGGGAGTCTCTCTGTCTGCACCGTAACTAACTGATGAATGTAGGCCTTGTAGGGAGTCTCTCTGTCTGCACCGTAACTAACTGATGAATGTAGGCCTTGTAGGGAGTCTCTCTGTCTGCACCGTAACTAACTGATGAATGTAGGCCTTGTAGGGAGTCTCTCTGTCTGCACCGTAACTAACTGATGAATGTAGGCCTTGTAGGAGTCTCTCTGTCTGCACCGTAACAAACTGATGAATGTAGGCCTTGTAGGGAGTCTCTCTGTCTGCACCGTAACTAACTGATGAATGTAGGCCTTGTAGGGAGTCTCTCTGTCTGCACCGTAACTAACTGATGAATGTAGGCCTTGTAGGGAGTCTCTCTGTCTGCACCGTAACTAACTGATGAATGTACTTTTTTTCTGAAATATATTTTGAAACATACACTAAATTACCAAAAGTATGTGGACACCTGCTCTTCGAACATCTCATTCCAAAATCATGGGCATTAATATGGAGTTAGTCTCCCCTTTGCTGCTATAACAGCCTCCGCTCTTCTTGGAAGGCTTTCCACTAGATTGAAACATTGCTGCTGGGATGATCAATTCAGCCATAAGATCATTAGTGAGGTTAAGCACTGATGTTGGGCAATTAGGCCTGGCCTCCAATTCATCCCAAAGGTGTTGAGGTCAGCTTCCACACTGATCCTAACCAACCTTTTCTGTATGGACCTCGCTTTGTGAATGGGGACATTGTCATGCTGAAACAGTAAATGACCTTCCCCAAACTGTTGTCACAAATTTGGAAGTGCAGAATTGTCTAGAATGTCATTGCATGCTGTAGTCTGAACCATGAAAAACAGCCCCAAACCATTATTCCTCTTCCACCAAACTTTACAGTTGCCACTATGCATTCAGGCAGGTAACGTTCTCCTGGCATCTGCCAAACCCAGATCCATCTGTCCGACTGCCCGGATGGTGAAGTGTGATTCATCACTCCAAAAGAACGCGTTTCCGCAGCTCCAGAGTCCAATGGCGACAAGCTTTACACCACTCCAGCCGACGCTTGGCGTTCCTCATGATGATCTTAGGCTTGTGTGCGGCTGCTCATCCTCGGAAACCCATTTCATGGAGCTCCCAACAAACAGTTATTGTGCTGACATTGCTTCCAGAGGCAGTTTGGAACTCGGTAGTGAGCGTTGAAACCGAGGACAGACGATTTTTTACGCGCTGCGCGCTTCAGCGGGCCCCGTTCTGTGAGCTTGTGTGGTGTACCACTTTACGGCTGAGCCGTTGTTGCTGCTAGACATTTCCACTTCACAATAACAGCACCTACAGTTAATGCCAGTTTGCCTGAAGATGATGCTGTGCAGGTGTTTGTACACATGCAATATACTGTACACACACTCTCATTCAAATGTGCACATACATGGACACACACACACGTAAATAGTGCCATACATGCACTCAAATATATTCAGTTGGCCTTGCTGTTATGATTTTTGTTGTCCTTGATGACTTTTGTTTTTGCATTGTTATTTTCTGTTTTCCTTTGTCTTTCTCTTTTTTCTCTTTTGTTAATTTGTTGGTTCTTGGTGCAAATGGGGTGGGGAACGGAATTATTTTATTCTTCTTGGCGGAGTGGCGGGGGGTGTCTTGGATGGTTGAGGGCAGCTCTTGGGGATCTGTGGGGTCTTGGAGGGCTGGTGGGAGATCTGTCGTTCTACTGAGATTGCATGGCTGTGTGCTCAATTTTATACAGTTGTCAGCAACGGATGTGGCTAAAATAGCCAAATCCACAAATTTCACATATTTTTGTATATGTAGTGTATTTTACTTGATACCACAGCATGCTGTCAAAAATGTATTTCCACAACATATATTTAAAATATATAAACATATAGTATATGTAAAAATATATGAAAACAGCTAATTTCCTTTTACACTTATTTCCCCAGTCCATTCACAACTCTGCTATTGCAAATTCTCAGTATCAATCTATTTCACACCTCACCCTTTTCCATATTCCTGCCAAGGCTAGGGTGCGTCCCAAATCACACTCTATTCATATAATGCAGTACACACACACTGGGGATGAGGGGCCGAAGGGACAAGGGACTGTTGAGGGGTAAACATAGGGGACAGATACTAATAGATTCTTTGTATTGTCTCTCCATAAAGTACTTCAGTAATTATATTTTTCCTCTCTCTCTCTCTCTCTCTCTCTCTCTCTCTCTCTCTCTCTCTCTCTCTCTCTCTCTCTCTCTCTCTCTCTCTCTCTCTCTCTCTCTCTCTCTCTAAACAATCAAATAGAACCAGTTCAGTCTATTAGAAAATAGTTTATACATGAAATATGAAACAACATAAAAATGGATGCCTGATAGTTTGTGCCCTGTTTCTTCGTGGAGCAACACAGGGGATTCAATAAGAGAGAATCCATGGGTGTGCCCCAATAATATCTCCTTTCTCCTGTTCACTACTTCCCTCAAATTGAAAAGCATTGGATTGGCGTATGAGACATGGGCTAGAGGGAGTTTCCATCAGATTTCTAATGACATTCATTTCTTTTCAAATCGGTGAAGGGAAATGATCAGGTGAACACTTTGGGAGGAAGGAGAGATAACTGGGATGTAGCCCAGGAAAGTCAGAGACAGGCCAGTTTAATTTAGGAAGTTGTCATTCTTCACATCCTGTACAGTGTCATATAATCTGTCAGGGTAGAACAGTTCCTCTGATGATAAGACGAGAAGAGAGACAGAGAGAGGGGGATTGAAGAGAGAGGGATGGAAGAGAGAGAGGGATGGAAGAGAGAGAGGGATGGAAGAGAGAAAGGGATGGAAGAGAGAGAGAAAGAAGGAGAGAGAGAGAGGGTAGAGAGGGAGAGGGATGGAAGAGAGAGAGATGGGTCGATTAATTTTATGGAAAGGGAGAGACGGACGGAGAAGAGAGACATAAAAGGTCTGAAAGGAAGGGATAGGCTATTGGGTGTGTTGAGAGAGACAGAAAGAGAGACAAAGAGAGAGAGAGAGAGACAAAGAGAGAGACAAAGAGAGAGACAGAGCGAGGAAGGGACTGAGGGGAAGGGATAGGCTATTGGGTGTGTTGAGAGAGACAGAAAGAGAGACAAAGAGAGAGAGAGAGACAAAGAGAGAGACAAAGAGAGAGACAGAGCGAGGAAGGGACTGAGGGGAAGGGATAGGCTATGTCGAGAGAGAGACAGAGAGCGAAGAAGGGACTGAGGGGAAGGGATAGGCTATTGGGTGTGTCGAGACAGAGAGCGAGAGACAGAGAGAGAAATGGACTGAGAGGAAGGGATAGGCTATTGGGTGTGTCGAGACAGAGAGCGAGAGACAGAGAGAGAAATGGACTGAGAGGAAGGGATAGGCTATTGGGTGTGTGAGTTAATCCTAGTAGAAAGCCTGGCTGCTTAGGATTTCTGTGGTTACAGCATTAGTATTCAAGGCTCATGTTGAGCTCTCCCTCTCTCTGACTGGGCCTGAGCCCCTTTATACTAGACTAGTACTCTGACACACACACACACTCCCTCTCTCTCTCTCTCTCTCTCTCTCTCTCTCTCTCTCTCTCTCTCTCTCTCTCTCTCTCTCTCTTTCTCTCTCTCTATATATATATATGTAAAGCTGTTACCCTTTTGAGAACCTCTCAGTGCAGTGCATAGCTCGTTAGCGTGTTGCGTGTGTATGTGTCAGAACATTATCTAACAGGTATCAAGGTAAGACCCAGATGCAGACCATGTCGAAGTAACAATGTTTATTACAGCAACAGGGGCAAAGGTACAGGTGAACGTCAGAACTTTCACTATCACTGAATTTTTATGTGTTAGAAGGTTCACTATCACTGGATGTTGAGGTGTCAGAACGTTCACTATCGCTGAATGTAGAGTTGGCAGAACGTTCACTATCACTGGATGTTGATGTGTCAGAATGTTCACTATCACTGGATGTTGATGTGTCAGAACGTTCACTATCGGTGAATGTAGAGGTGTCAGAACGTTCACTATCACTGGATGTTGAGGTGTCAGAACGTTCACTATCGGTGAATGTAGAGGTGTCAGAACGTTCACTATCACTGGATGTTGAGGTGTCAGAATGTTCACTATCAGTGAATGTTGAGGTGTCAGAACGTTCACTATCACTGGATGTTGAGGTGTCAGAACGTTCACTATCGGTGAATGTAGAGGTGTCAGAACGTTCACTATCACTGGATGTTGAGGTGTCAGAATGTTCACTATCAGTGAATGTTGAGGTGTCAGAACGTTCACTATCACTGGATGTTGAGGTGTCAGAATTTTCCCTATCACTGGATGTTGAGGTGTCAGAATGTTCACTATCAGTGAATGTAGAGGTGTCAGAACGTTCACTATCAATGGATGTTGAGATGTCAGAATGTTCACTATCAGTGAATGTTGAGGTGTCAGAACGTTCACTATCACTGGATGTTGAGGTGTCAGAAGTTCACTATCACTGAATGGTCTTTCGGTTCTCCGAAGTACGATTAGAGGTCACCTTGTTTTGATGTGTGTGTGCGTTTGTGTCAGATGATAGGAGTGTGTTTGAGAGTGCCATTGTGTTGCTTTTGTATTTGTGTCTGTTTTAATGATGTTTGTGTGTGAGTGTTAGTGTTGGTGAGGCTTTTAATTCAACTTAGTCAGCACATTCAGAGGACACTACACTATCATAGCCAGTGAATCTCTGACAGCTCTATCCAATGTAAACAACCTGAGCTCAAAGTGGCCATTTAGCTTGTCACACTAACTCAGTGTGTGTGTGTGTGTTTGCGTGTGTGTCTGTGTGTGAATGCATTCTTTTCCATATGTGTGTGCATGTGTGTGTGGCTATTTAGCCTGTCATGCTAACTTAGTGATTTACTAGAACAGTGTTAGTACTGCTGTTCCACACCAGTGATTTAGTGTGTGTATTGCCTGTCACTCCCTAAGTGGCAGCAGGACTGATGCCAGAGGCTGGGAGATGACAGCCAACATTCATCTGATGTTAGTCTGATGTTATTCTGATGTTATTGAGACACATCAAACTGTTTAGCTGCCTGGTTGCATCTGCATACACAAAATGGAGTCAGTTTCTCTCCGCCATTACAGCTCATAAAATGAGAGGATATTCAATGAGGTTGGAAAATGAGCCATTTTGGCTCTTGTGAGGGGAGTGAGAAGAGAGGTGGAAGTGCTCTCCGTTATGTCACTGACACAAAGAGAGATGGAGATGGAATTAAAGGCAACACTGGTTTGGATATGGACTGAGATGTATACATGTCAATACAACTGATTCCGTAAAAGAGAGAGAAAGAAATACACTAGCATTCCTTGTTGAGCTACTTTGTCAAGGCTTCCATGTCTTCTGTGTGTGTGTGTGTGTGTGTGTGTGTGTGTGTGTGTGTGTGTGTGTGTGTGTGTGTGTGTGTGTGTCAGGTCAACGGCTGGTGTAGGGCTTTAGGGTGATGAAGCTGTATTTAGAAGTCATTACAAGGAGAGGAAGTCTTACCCCAAGGGTAATGACAGTACAGAGGAACTGTGCGCAACAAGATATCACAGTTGAAATTTGACGTTTGTCCATGTTTTTCCAGACGTCTATGGACGAAGTCAAGGTAAACGTTGGTTTTTGATGTTTAAGTTGAGACAGTGTTTCCTAACTACGCAAACTTGAAACCCCAAAAACTGGTGTCGGGCCGGGGGGTTTCATATCTCGTTATATTAAGGGTTAAGCTTTGGGATGGGGTTAAGATAGGTTTAAGTTAAGGATTAAAGTTTGGGAAAGGCTTAAAACAGAAAACAAATGCCTAGCAATGGGATTTCTTCATTTATTTTACTAGGCAAGTCAGTCAAGAACACATTCTTATTTTCAATGACGGCCTAGGGAAGAGTGGGTTAACTGCCTGTTCAGGGGCAGAATGACAGATATGTACCTTGTCAGCTCGGGGATTTGAACTTGCAACCTTTCGGTTACTAGTCCAACGCTCTAACCACTAGGCTACCCTGCCGCCCCAATTGAATCAGCAAACCCTTGGCACCGGAGCGCGGCTGTTATGCCCATCCACCATCCCAGTGTACAATGCCATAGCAAGCCGCCAATTAAATCACTGGGGGTCAATGACCTGTCACATGCCACTATTGGTGTAACAGTGAGCATGAATGTGATACCTGTGTTACAACCAGAGTAACCACTCTACTAAAAAAATGCTGCTCATTAAATTCACCATTTAACCAACACCCATCTATTTTTTGTGACTACCTGGATGTACCATTTCGTTTTTGAAGTATTGAAACCAAACCATATGATTTAATGAAACATATTTTAATAAACAACATGAAAAGGTGACTGTAAATAGATTATATTACACAGCATTAAAGGTCAGGAGCCAGACAGGGAGCCTAAGAAGGAACCATAATGAATTATTTAGACTATATTATTAGCCTATTATTTAAAGCGTAGAACCTACAAAGCCTTCAAAGAAATACAGTGGGGAAAAAAAGTATTTAGTCAAATCAAATCAAATCAAATCAAATCAAATCAAATCAAATCAGCCACCAAATCAAATCAGCCACCAATAGTCAGCCACCAATTGTGCAAGTTCTCTCACTTAAAAAGATGAGAGAGGCCTGTAATTTTCATCATAGGTACACTTCAACTATGACAGACAAAATGAGGAAAAATAATCCAGAAAATCACATTGTAGGATTTTTTATGAATTTATTTGCAAATTATGGTGGAAAATAAGTATTTGGTCAATAACAAAAGTTTATCTCAATACTTTGTTATATACCCTTTGTTGGCAATGACAGAGGTCAAACGTTTTCTGTAAGTCTTCACAAGGTTTTCACACACTGTTGCTGGTATTTTGGCCCATTCCTCCATGCAGATCTCCTCTAGAGCAGTGATGTTTTGGGGCTGTTGCTGGGCAACACGGACTTTCAAAGATTTTCTATGGGGTTGAGATCTGGAGACTGGCTAGGCCACTCCAGGACCTTGAAATGCTTCTTACGAAGCCACTCCTTCGTTGCCAGGCGGTGTGTTTGGGATCATTGTCATGCTGAAAGACCCAGCCACGTTTCATCTTCAATGCCCTTGCTGATGGGAGGTTTTTACTCAAAATCTCACGATACATGGCCCCATTCATTCTTTCCTTTACACGGATCAGTCGTCCTGGTCCCTTTGCAGAAAAACAGCCCCAAATCATGATGTTTCCACCCCCATGCTTCACAGTAGGTATGGTGTTCTTTGGGTGCAACTCAGCATTCTTTGTCCTCCAAACACGACGAGTTGAGTTTTTACCAAAAAGTTATATTTTGGTTTCATCTGACATTCTCCCAATCCTCATCTGGATCATCCAAATGCTATCTAGCAAACTTTAGACGGGCCTGAACATGTACTGGCTTAAGCAGGGGGACACGTCTGGCACTGCAGGATTTGAGTCCCTGGCGGCGTAGTGTGTTACTGATGGTAGGCTTTGTTACTTTGGTCCCAGCTCTCTGCAGGTCATTCACTAGGTCCCCCCGTGTGGTTCTGGGATTTTTGCTCAGCGTTCTTGTGATCATTTTGACCCCACGGGGTGAGATCTTGCGTGGAGCCCCAGATCGAGGAAGATTATCAGTGGTCTTGTATGTCTTCCATTTCCTAATAATTGCTCCCACAGTTGATTTCTTCAAACCAAGCTGCTTACCTATTGCAGATTCAGTCTTCCCAACCTGGTGCAGGTCTACAATTTTGTTTCTGGTGTCCTTTGACAGCTCTTTGGTCTTGGCCATAGTGGAGTTTGGAGTGTGACTGTTTGAGGTTGTGGACAGGTGTCTTTTATACTGATAACAAGTTCAAACAGGTGCCATTAATACAGGTAACGAGTGGAGGACAGAGGAGCCTCTTAAAGAAGAAGTTACAGGTCTGTGAGAGCCAGAAATCTTGCTTGTTTGTATGTGACCAAATACTTATTTTCCACCATAATTTGCAAATAAATTCATTAAAAATCCTACAATGTGATTTTCTGGATTTTTTTTCCTCGTTTTGTCTGTCATAGTTGAAGTGTACCTATGATGAAAATTACAGGCCTCTCTCATCTTTTTAAGTGAGAGAACTTGCACAATTGGTGGCTGACTAAATACTTTTTTTCCCCACTGTACATTGTGAAACATTTGCGAGTGCGACACACTAGGCTGGCAGGAACATTAAGCGCTCAGCATTTAAACAACATTTAGTTGTATTAAATCATTATAGTCTATTTGGCACTGTGACTTACTTAAAATTGTATACAAATTAAATGAAAAATTCCTTATTAGGCTCAGTCTACAGTGCCTTTGAATGAATTTTTAGAAACACCAGAGTCTGTGGCTTCAGGCTGATGCGATAGTGCCAGGAGAGCAGGTCAGCAGGGGAGAATACCTTCTCTGCGCTTGCAAAGCCACTGGGGATGCTAAACAGCCTTCTGGCTACTCTTTTATTTGAAATGTTCTATAGGTAGGCCTATAGTTTTTTTTACAAAATAACCATATCAAAATGGAAAGCTTGTTAAAATATGTAATATGTCAGGCCTATTGGGCCAGAATCATGTATAGCCTATTGTATAGATAATACCACTTTTAAGAGATCTGATGTTTAGTTTATAAATACTTTGCTAGAATGACACACTTAGTAAGCTACCCTCGTTCCTTTCTTTTAGCATGTGCACGTAGTACACCATCAGGCTTTTGGGATAAGTGTCTTTTTAGAATCCACAATGATTCTTTAGTTGTGGACACTACAGCACTGCACTACCTCTCTTACTCTTGGTCCTGCTCATCTTCGTATGTCACCTTGATTTTGCACCTGTGTGTTTCATGAGTTTCTTTATGAAAATATTTAACGAGCTCCCTGACAGTAGCTAAAGCAAGGAGATATAGCAGCACAAAAGTAGCCTACAAATGTATGCTGGGCTGGGCATGCCCTGAGCTCATGAAGTGAAGTGAGCGCTAATGGAGCGAAATTGGAGTGGGCGAGCAGGCCAACACTCGTTCTGCGCTCCAGTCAAATTGGGCACGCTCCAGCTCCGCCCACATACTGTGATTACAGCGGGGGGGGGGTTACTTGGCTGTAGAGATAGATAGAGAAACTGTGTACCATAGAGACAGAACTAGAGACAGTCACCCAGAGAAGATAGATTGTACTGTGTATATGGTTATTGTAGCTTCTACAGTGTAACTTCTATTGTCTTTAGGTATTAGTTATCGGAAGTAACTTACTATATCAAATAAAAAAAAATGGCAGAACGGTATGTAGTTATTCAACAACAACAAAAATGTATAGGGAGGGAGAGAGAGAGAGTGCTCGAGAGCCTAGTTATTATGTACTCTGCATGTCATCTCATTGATCTCATTGTGCTGAGAAGTGACTCTTTAACACAAACGCACATGCACACAAAATACACACACATGCAGGCAAACACACACAGATGCAAACACACACACACACTGAGTGTTCTAAACAGTAGGAACACTTCCCAATATTGAGTTGCACCTAGGGCTGTTGCAGTGACTGTATTACCACCACACTAGCGGTCACGAGTCATGAAGGCAGTCAAATTCCAATTTACCATTTACTGTGACCGCCACACTAGCGGTCACAGTAATTAGGCTTCTCCAAGTTCTGCTGCTGCTGGTCATTAGTAGCCTACCAAACTTGCTAACTGCCTGGAACTCAGCACTCTATTGTCCCTCTAATCACTCTGACATCAATGCAAATGTAATTGAAAACCTAATCAAACACTTCATGAGAGCCCATGAGCTCATGTTGCACAACATTTATTTAGGTTATGCAATTCCGTGAGAAAACAGAGTGGTGGCCTCTGCTAAGAAGAGGAGGATCCCATAAGCTTTCTAAAGGCTAGGCCTACTATATTTGATTTTCAATTTTCCTAATATTAAGCACATTGCTTATATTTACAACAGGAGTATAGGCATGAAAATAAACCATGGGAAAAGAGTCCTCCATTCGCTTTTTAAGTGAATAAATGACATGTATTTTTTCCCGCTGTTCCTGTTTTGATACAGGTGCATGATAAAGGTCCGTTCTAATTCAAAACATTTTTCACACATATATTATTTAGTATATGTAAAGACAAGATTAAATAAAGAATAGTCTGATGGGTGACAATATTAGCCTATCACTTGTGAATTATATATTATCACTTGTGAATGATGCCCAGCATAGGAAACAATGCCTTTTCTTGCGACTTTTTCGAATCATATCATGTTTTGATAAGGTTTGTATCTCAACTAAAGTGGCCAAATAACTTCTTAAAATTAAGAACATTAATCCGCTTTGGACTGGGTTCCATTATTAACTACAGGGCTGTGTTTCATCATTATGCCTAACTTGCATACATAAGCAGCGTGTGAGTTTCAAGTTTGGGGAAGATAACTTTCACCATAATAATAACAGCATTACATGCATTACATGCGCTTATAGCCTACTACCATGTGTGCTTATAATGTGAAGAAATACCCTAATAGTTTATGAATATTTTAAGCTAAACGTGCTAATCTGTTGCGTCAGCCACATTGCGTAAAATGTACATTTTTGTGCTAGTGGTTGTATTAATTGGGGGATCTATCACATCCCACAACTGTCCCAGACTATGTTTGGAATATTTATTTCTCGCAGAGAATAGAATAGGTTGACTTTTGTACTATGGGGGATAGTAGATTGACATAGGCTAGTGCTTTTGCTGTTCGTTAGGCTTACTCATCTTGTTGGCTGACAAAAAGTAAATGTGGACAGTTCTTCCAATATCTTCAATATGCCCCTCAGATTTGGATATGGACACGCTCAGTTGTGTCCCAAATGTGTCTGTCTTCACTTGTAGCCTGTGAGAAAGACCCGATCACATGATGGAGAGCCATGTGAGTGAGAGGTGCTTTGGAGTGCTCAGCACTCAGGTAGAAGGGCGCAACTCAGTACTCCAGGCCAAGGGCACTGGCCACAAAAGTAATGGATTTTTTTGGGGTTGTATTACGGCCATAGAAAGGGGATGCCGCCGTGAAATTCTAGACATTATCAAGTGCTTGTCAAATTGTGAGTGAGTGACTGATGAAGTGTGTACAGCCTGTACAAATCATCATTAGAGTCTCATCATGCAGCCTTACAAGATATTAAAACATAGCCCAACGTTTGTAGAACAACTAAAGTCTGTTCTTCTGAAATGTACTATATTTTCTTCATATCATGCTTCATATCATCTTCATAAAATGTAGATGTTCCAAAGGTCTGCATCAGTAGCTTGTTGGCTATGTGTGGAAGCCAGGACATGCTAAATGTGTATAAGGGCACAAGGCGAGACCCAGATGCAGACATAAGAGGCAGATGGTTTAAGTCTTAGATATTTATTAAACAATCCATAAGGGGTAGGAAAGAGAATCATCGTGGACAGGAAAAAGGTCAAAACCAGTTCAGAGTGGCAGGCAGAATGGTCAGGCAGGCGGGTACGGAGTCCAGAAAACAGGCAAGGGTCAAAACCGGGATGACTAGCAAAAGGAGAATAGAAGCAGGAGTACGGGAAAACACACTGGTTGACTTGAAAAACAAACAAGACAAACTGGCACAGAGAGACAGGAAACACAGCGATATATACACCAGGGAAAATAAGCAACACCTGGAGGGGGTAGAGACAATCACAAGGACAGGTGAAACAGATCAGGGTGTGACAATGTATTTATGACAGTTATTTGCTTGAGAATCACCGGCTGATGAAATTTCGTGAACACCACAGCCCTAGTAGCACATTAGGCTTAAAAATCCTTCTTTAACCTGTCTCTTCCCCTTCATCTACACTGATTAAAGTGGATTTAACAGGTGACATCGATAAGGGATCATAGCTTTCACCTGCATTCACCTGGTCAGTCTGTGTCATGGAAAGAGCAGGTGTTCCTAATGCTTTGTACAAACAGTGTATATGACTGCACTGCGACACTAAGATACACATTTGCTATTATCCCTCTAACAACACCCTGGGTGTATCACATGCCCACACACACACACACACACACACACACACACACACACACACACACACACACACACACACACACACACACACACACACACACACACACACACACACACACACACACACACACACACACAAACACACACACACATTTGTCAACAAGTCTACTTGATACATTGGCTGCCTTGTAGGAATTTGCATACCATGCAGACTAAAAGAGGATCTCTCTTTCTGTCTTATAATGTGGGTGGCTTGACTCATCATTCATCATTACAGGACTACAGGACTGGGTTTCATTCCATCATTAACTACAGGACTGGGTTTCATCATTAATTACAGGACTGGGTTTCATTCCATCATTAACTACAGGACTGGGTTTCATCATTAATTACAGGACTGGGTTTCATTCCATCATTAACTACAGGACTGGGTTTCATCATTAATTACAGGAATGGGTTCCATCATTAACTACAGGACTGGGTTCCATCATTATCTACAGGACTGGTTTTCATCATAAACTAAAGGATGGGTTTCATCATTATTTACAGGACTGGGTTTCATCATTATCTGCAGGACTGGGTTTCATCATTAACTACAGGACTGGGTTCCATCATTAACTACAGGACTGGGTTCAATCATTAACTACAGAACTAGGTTTCATTCCATCATTATCTACTGGACTGGATTTCGTCATTAACTACAGGACTGGGTTTCATTTTATCATTAACAGTAGGACTGCGTTTCATCATTAACTACAGGACTGGGTTTCATCATTAACTACAGGACTGGGTTTCATCATTAACTACAGCACTGGGTTTCATTCCATCATTAACAGTAGGACTGTGTTTCATCATTAACTACAGGACTGTGTTTCATCATTAACTACAGGACTGGTTTTCATCATAAACTACAGGACTGGGTTCCATCAATAACTACAGGACTGTGTTCCATTATCATCTACAGTACTGGGTTTCATCATTAACTACTGGACTGGGTTCCATTATTAACTACAGGGCTGTGTTTCATCATTATCTACAGGACTGGAATTCATCATTAACTACAGGACTGGGTTTCGTCATTTACTACAGGACTCGGTTTCATCATTAACTGCAGGACTGGTTTTCATCATTATCCACAGGCCTGGGTTTCATCATTAATTACAGGACTGGGTTTCATCATTAACTACAGGACTGGGTTTCCTCATTCACTGCAGGACTGGGTTTCATCATTATCTACAGGACTGGGTTTCATCATTAACCATAGGACTGGGTTTCGTCATTAACTACATGACAGGGTTCCATCATTAACTACAGGACTGGGTTTCATCATTAATTACAGGACTGGATTTCATTATTAACTACAGGACTGGGTTTCATCATTAACTACAGGACTGGAATTCATCATTAACTACTGGACTGGGTTTCATCAATAACTACAGAACTGGGTTTCATCATTAACTACAGGACTGGGTTCCATCATTAACTACAGGACTGGAATTCATCATTAACTACAGGACTAGGTTTCATCATTAACTACTGGACTGGGTTCCATCATTAACTACAGGACTGGGTTTCATTCCATCATTAACTGTAGCACTGGGATCCATCATTAACTACTGGACTGGGTTTCATCATTAACTACAGGACTCGGTTTCATCATTAACTACAGGACTGGGTTCCATCATTATCTACAGGACTGGTTTTCATCATAAACTAAAGGATGGGTTTCATCATTATTTACAGGACTGGGTTTCATCATTATCTGCAGGACTGGGTTTCATCATTAACTACAGGACTGGGTTCCATCATTAACTACAGGACTGGGTTCAATCATTAACTACAGAACTAGGTTTCATTCCATCATTATCTACTGGACTGGATTTCGTCATTAACTACAGGACTGGGTTTCATTTTATCATTAACAGTAGGACTGCGTTTCATCATTAACTACAGGACTGGGTTTCATCATTAACTACAGGACTGGGTTTCATCATTAACTACAGCACTGGGTTTCATTCCATCATTAACAGTAGGACTGTGTTTCATCATTAACTACAGGACTGTGTTTCATCATTAACTACAGGACTGGTTTTCATCATAAACTACAGGACTGGGTTCCATCAATAACTACAGGACTGTGTTCCATTATCATCTACAGTACTGGGTTTCATCATTAACTACTGGACTGGGTTCCATTATTAACTACAGGGCTGTGTTTCATCATTATCTACAGGACTGGAATTCATCATTAACTACAGGACTGGGTTTGTCATTTACTACAGGACTCGGTTTCATCATTAACTGCAGGACTGGTTTTCATCATTATCCACAGGCCTGGGTTTCATCATTAATTACAGGACTGGGTTTCATCATTAACTACAGGACTGGGTTTCCTCATTCACTGCAGGACTGGGTTTCATCATTATCTACAGGACTGGGTTTCATCATTAACCATAGGACTGGGTTTCGTCATTAACTACATGACAGGGTTCCATCATTAACTACAGGACTGGGTTTCATCATTAATTACAGGACTGGATTTCATTATTAACTACAGGACTGGGTTTCATCATTAACTACAGGACTGGAATTCATCATTAACTACTGGACTGGGTTTCATCATTAACTACAGAACTGGGTTTCATCATTAACTACAGGACTGGGTTCCATCATTAACTACAGGACTGGAATTCATCATTAACTACAGGACTAGGTTTCATCATTAACTACTGGACTGGGTTCCATCATTAACTACAGGACTGGGTTTCATTCCATCATTAACTGTAGCACTGGGATCCATCATTAACTACTGGACTGGGTTTTATCATTAACTACAGGACTCGGTTTCATCATTAACTACAGGACTGGGTTCCATCATTATCTACAGGACTGGTTTTCATCATAAACTAAAGGATGGGTTTCATCATTATTTACAGGACTGGGTTTCATCATTATCTGCAGGACTGGGTTTCATCATTAACTACAGGACTGGGTTCCATCATTAACTACAGGACTGGGTTCAATCATTAACTACAGAACTAGGTTTCATTCCATCATTATCTACTGGACTGGATTTCGTCATTAACTACAGGACTGGGTTTCATTTTATCATTAACAGTAGGACTGCGTTTCATCATTAACTACAGGACTGGGTTTCATCATTAACTACAGGACTGGGTTTCATCATTAACTACAGCACTGGGTTTCATTCCATCATTAACAGTAGGACTGTGTTTCATCATTAACTACAGGACTGTGTTTCATCATTAACTACAGGACTGGTTTTCATCATAAACTACAGGACTGGGTTCCATCAATAACTACAGGACTGTGTTCCATTATCATCTACAGTACTGGGTTTCATCATTAACTACTGGACTGGGTTCCATTATTAACTACAGGGCTGTGTTTCATCATTATCTACAGGACTGGAATTCATCATTAACTACAGGACTGGGTTTCGTCATTTACTACAGGACTCGGTTTCATCATTAACTGCAGGACTGGGTTTCATCATTATCCACAGGCCTGGGTTTCATCATTAATTACAGGACTGGGTTTCATCATTAACTACAGGACTGGGTTTCCTCATTCACTGCAGGACTGGGTTTCATCATTATCTACAGGACTGGGTTTCATCATTAACCATAGGACTGGGTTTCGTCATTAACTACATGACAGGGTTCCATCATTAACTACAGGACTGGGTTTCATCATTAATTACAGGACTGGAATTCATTATTAACTACAGGACTGGGTTTCATCATTAACTACAGGACTGGAATTCATCATTAACTACTGGACTGGGTTTCATCATTAACTACAGAACTGGGTTTCATCATTAACTACAGGACTGGGTTCCATCATTAACTACAGGACTGGAATTCATCATTAACTACAGGACTAGGTTTCATCATTAACTACTGGACTGGGTTCCATCATTAACTACAGGACTGGGTTTCATTCCATCATTAACTGTAGCACTGGGATCCATCATTAACTACTGGACTGGGTTTCATCATTAACTACAGGACTCGGTTTCATCATTAACTACAGGACTGGAATTCATCATTAACTACAGGACCGGAATTCATCATTAACTACAGGACTAGGTTTCATCATTAACTTCAGGACTGTGTTTCATCATTAACTACAGGACTGGGTTTCATTATTAACTACAGGACTGGGTTTCATTCCATATTATCTACAGGCCTGGGTTTCATCATTAACTACAGGACTGGGTTTCATTCCATCATTAACTGTAGGACTCCGTTTCATCATTAACTACAGGACTAGGTTTCATCATTAACTACAGGACTGTGTTTCATCATTATGTACAAGACTGGGTTTCATTCCATATTATCTACAGGCCTGGGTTTCATCATTAACTACAGGACTGGGTTTCATTCCATCATTAACTGTAGGACTCCGTTTCATCATTAACTACAGGACTGTGTTTCATCATTATCTACAGGACTGGTTTTCATCATTTACTACAGGACTGGGTTTCATCATTATTTACAGGACTGGGTTTCATCATTATCTGCAGGACTGGGTTTCATCATTAACTACAGGACTGGGTTCCATCATTAACTACAGGACTGGGTTCAATCATTAACTACAGAACTAGGTTTAATTCCATCATTATCTACTGGACTGGATTTCGTCATTATCTACAGGACTGGGTTTCATTCCATATTATCTACAGGCCTGGGTTTCATCATTATCCACAGGCCTGGGTTTCATCATTAACTACAGGACTGGGTTTCATTTCATCATTAACAGTAGGACTGTGTTTCATCATTAACTACAGGACTGTGTTTCATCATTAACTACAGGACTGGGTTTCATTCCATCATTAACTGTAGCACTGGGATCCATCATTAACTATAGGACTGGGTTTCATTCCATAATAAACTACAGCACTGTGTTTCATCATTAATTAGAGGACTGGGTTTCATCATTAACTACAAGACTAGGTTTCATCATTAAATACAGGACTGTGTTTCGTCATTAACTACAGGACTAGGTTTCATCATTAACTACAGGACTGTGTTTCATCATTAACTACAGGACTGGGTTTCATTATTAACTAAAGGACTGGGTTTCATTCCATATTATCTACAGGCCTGGGTTTCATCATTAACTACAGGACTGGGTTTCATTCCATCATTAACTGTAAGACTCCGTTTCATCATTAACCTCAGGACTGGGTTTTAATCATTAACTACAGGACTGTGTTTCATCATTATCTACAGGACTGTGTTTCATTCCATATTATCTACTGGCCTGGGTTTCATCATTAACTACAGGACTGGGTTTCATCATTATCTACAGGACTGATTTTCATCATTTACTACAGGACTGGGTTTCATCATTATTTACAGGACTGGGTTTCATCATTATCTGCAGGACTGGGTTTCATCATTAACTACAGGACTGGGTTCCATCATTAACTACAGGACTGGGTTCAATCATTAACTACAGAACTAGGTTTCATTCCATCATTATCTACTTGACTGGATTTCGTCATTAACTACAGGACTGAGTTTCATTCCATCATTAACAGTAGGACTGCGTTTCATCATTAACTCCAGGACTGTGTTTCATCATTAACTACAGGACTGGGTTCCATCAATAACTACAGGACTGTGTTCCATTATCATCTACAGTACTGGGTTTCATCATTAACTACTGGACTGGGTTCCATTATTAACTACAGGGCTGTGTTTCATCATTATCTACAGGACTGGAATTCATCATTAACTACAGGACTGGGTTTCGTCATTTACTACAGGACTGGGTTTCATCATTAACTGCAGGACTGGGTTTCATAATTATCCACAGGCCTGGGTTTCATCATTAATTACAGGACTGGCTTTCATCATTAACTACAGGACTGGGTTTCATCATTCACTGCAGGACTGGGTTTCATTCCATCATTAACTACAGGACTGGGTTTCGTCATTAACTACATGACAGGGTTCCATCATTAACTACAGGACTGGGTTTCATCATTAATTACAGGACTGGATTTCATCATTAACTACAGGACTGTGTTTCATCATTATCTACTGGCCTGGGTTCAATCATTAAGTACATGACAGGGTTCCATCATTAACTACAGGACTGGGTTCCATTATCTTCTACAGTACTGGGTTTCATCATTAACTACAGGACTAGGTTCCATTATTAACTACATGGCTGTGTTTCATCATAATCTACATGACTGTGTTTCATCATTAACTACAGGACTGTGTTTCATCATTAACTACAGGATTGTGTTTCAACATTACCAATAGGACTGGGTTTCATCATTAACTACAGGACTGGGTTTCATCATTAACTACAGGCCTGGTTTTTATCATAAACTACAGGACTGGGTTCCGTCATTAACTACAGGACTGGGTTCCATTATTAACTACAGGACTGGGTTCCATTATCATCTACAGTACTGGGTTTCATCATTAACTACAGGACTGGGTTCCATTATTAACTACAGGACTGTTTTTCATCATTATCTACAGGACTGTGTTTCATCATTAATTACAGGACTTGTTTTCATCATTAACTACAGGTCTGGGTGCCAATATTAACTACAGGACATGGTTCCATTATCATCTACAGTACTGGGTTCCATCATTACCTACAGGACTCGGTTTCATCATTATCCACAGGCCTGGGTTTAATCATTAATTACCGGACTGGGTTTCATCATTCACTGCAGGCCTGGGTTTCATTACATCATAAACTACAGGACTGGGTTTCGTCATTAACTACAGGTCTGTGTTTCATCATTATCTACAGGACTGTGTTTCATCATTATCTACTGGCCTGGGTTCAATCATTAAGTACATGACAGGGTTCCATCATTAACTACAGGACTGGGTTCCATTATCTTCTACAGTACTGGGTTTCATTATTAACTACAGGACTAGGTTCCATTATTAACTACATGGCTGTGTTTCATCATAATCTACATGACTGTGTTTCATCATTAACTACAGGACTGTGTTTCATCATTAACTACAGGATTGCGTTTCAACATTACCAATAGGACTGGGTTTTATCATTAACTACAGGACTGGGTTTCATCATTAACTACAGGCCTGGTTTTCATCATAAACTACAGGACTGGGTTCCGTCATTAACTACAGGACTGGGTTCCATTATCATCTACAGTACTGGGTTCCATCATTACCTACAGGACTCGGTTTCATCATTATCCACAGGCCTGGGTTTCATCATTAATTACAGGACTGGGTTTCATCATTCACTGCAGGCCTGGGTTTCATTACATCATAAACTACAGGACTGGGTTCCATCATTAACTACAGGACTGGGTTCCATTATTAACTACAGGACTGGGTTCCATTATCATCTACAGTACTGGGTTTCATCATTAGCTACAGGACTCGGTTCCATTATCATCTACAGTATTGGGTTCCATCATTACCTACAGCACTCGGTTTCATCATTATCCACAGGCCTGGGTTTCATCATTAATTACAGGACTGGGTTTCATCATTCACTGCAGGCCTGGGTTTCATTACATCATAAACTACAGGACTGGGTTTCGTCATTAACTACAGGTCTGTGTTTCATCATTATCTACAGGACTGGGTTTCATCATTAACTACAGGCCTGGTTTTCATCATAAACTACAGGACTGGGTTCCATCATTAACTACAGGACTGGGTTCCATTATTAACTACAGGACTGGGTTCCATTATCATCTACAGTACTGGGTTTCATCATTAGCTACAGGACTGGGTTCCATTATTAACTACAGGACTGTTTTTCATCATTATCTACAGGACTGTCTTTCATCATTAACTACAGGACTAGGTTCCATTATTAACTACAGGACTGTGTTTCATCATAATCTACATGACTGTGTTTCATCATTAACTACAGGACTGTGTTTCATGATTAACTAAAGGACTGCTTTTCAACATTACCAACAGGACTGGGTTTCATCATTAACTACAGGACTGGGTTTCATCATCATTAACTACAGGCCATACAGGACTGTCTTTCATTCCATTATTATCAGTAGGACTGCGTTTCATCATTATCTACAAGACTGTGTTTCATCATTCACTACAGGACTGGGTTTCATTCCATCATTAACTACAGTACTGGGTTTCGTCATTAACTACAGGACTGGGTTCCATTATTAACTACAGGACTGGGTTCCATTTTCATCTACAGTACTGGGTTTCATCATTAACTACAGGACTAGGTTATATTATTAATAACTACAGGACTGTGTTTCATCATAATCTACAGGACTAGGTTATATTATTAATAACTACAGGACTGTGTTTCATCATAATCTACAGGACTAGGTTATATTATTATTAACTACAGGACTGTGTTTCATCATAATCTACAGGACTGTGTTTCATCATTATCTACAGGACTGGGTTCCATCATTAACTACAGGACTGTGTTCCATCATTACCTACAGGACTAGGTTTCATCATTAAATACAGGACTGGGTTTTGTTATTAACTACAGGACTGGGTTTCATCATTAACAACAGGACTGGGTTTCATAATTTACTACAGGACTAGGTTTCATCATTAACTGCAGGACTGGGTTTCATCATTAACCACAGGAATGGGTTTCATCATTAACTATAGGACTGTGTTCAATCATTAACTACAGGACTGGGTTTCATCATTAACTATAGGACTGTGTTCAATCATTAACTACAGGACTGGGTTTCATCATTAACTACAGGACTGGGTGTCATCATTAACCACAGGAATGGGTTTCATCATTAACTATAGGACTGTTTATCATCATAAACTACAGGACTGGTTTTCATCATAAACTACAGTACTGGGTTCCATCATTAACTACAGGACTGGGTTCCATTATTAACTACCGGACTGGGTTCCATTATCATCTACAGTACTGGGTTTCATCGTTATCTACAGGACTGTGTTTCGTCATTAACTACAGGACTGGTTTTCATCATAAACTACAGGACTGAGTCCCATCATTAACTACAGGAACTTGTTCCATAATTAACTATAGGACTGGGTTCCATTATCATCTACAGTACTGGGTTTCATTATTAACTACAGGACTGGGTTTCATCATTAACTACAGGATTGCATTTCATCATTAACAACAGGACTGGGTTTCATCATTAACTACAGGACTTGATTTCATCATTAACTACAGGACTGGGTTCCATCATTAACTACAGTACTGGGTTCCATCATTACCTACAGGACTGGGTTTCAACATTAACTACAGGACTGGGTTTCATCATTAACTACAGGACTGGGTTCCATCATAATCTACAGTACATGGTTTCATTCCATCATTAACTGTAGCACTGGGTTCCATCATTACCTACAGGACTGGGTTCCATCATTAACTAAAGGACTGGGTTCCATCATTAACTACAGGACTAGGTTTCATCATTAAATACAGGACTGGGTTTCATCATTAACTACAGGACTGGGTTCAATCATTAACTACATGACTGGGTTCAATCATTAACTACATGACTGAGTTCCATCATTTACTACAGGACTGGGTTTCATCATTAACTACAGGACTGAGTTCCATCATTAACTACAGGACTGGGTTTAATTCCATCATTAACTACAGGACAGTGTTTCATCATTAACTAAACGACTGGGTTCCATCATTAACTACAGGACTGCATCCCATCATTAACTACAGGACTGGGTATCATCATTAACTACAGGACTGGGTTTCATCATTAACTACAGGACTGAGTTCCATCATTAACTACAGGACTGGGTTTAATTCCATCATTAACTACAGGACTGGGTTTCATCATTAACTACAGGACTGGGTTTAATTCCATCATTAACTACAGGACTGGGTTTCATCATTAACTACAGGACTGGGTTTAATCATTAACTCCATGCCTGGGTTCAATCATTAACTACATGACTGAGTTCCATCATTTACTACAGGAATAGGTTTCATCATTAACTGCAGGACTGTGTTCCAGCATTAACTACAGGACTGTGTTTCATCATTATCAACATGACTGGGTTTCATCATAAACTAAAGGACTGGTTTTCATCATTTACTACAGGACTAGGTTTCATCATTAAATACAGGACTGGGTTTCATCATTAAATACAGGACTTGGTTTCATCATTAAATGCAGGACTGGGTTTCATCATTTACTACAGGACTAGGTTTCATTATTAACTGCAGGACTGGGTTTCATCATTAACCACAGGACTAGGTTTCATTATTAACTGCAGGACTGGGTTTCATCATTAACCACAGGACTGGGTTCCATCATTAACTACAGGACTGGGTTCCATCATTAACTACAGGACTGGGTTTCATTCCATCATTATCTAAAGGACTGGATTCCATCATTAACTACAGGACTGTCTTTCATTCCATCATTGTCAGTAGGAGCGTTTCATCTTTAACTACAGGACTGGGTTAAATCATTATCTACAGGACTGGGTTTCATCATTAACTACATAACTGTGTTTCATTCCATCAGTATCTACAGGACTTGATTTCATAATTAACTACAGGACTTGGTTTCATCATTCACTACAGGACTGGGTTTCGTCATTAACTACAAGACTGGGTTCCATCATTAACTACAGGAAAGGGTTTCGTCATTAACTACATGACTGGGTTTCATCATTATCTGCAGGACCTGATTTCATCATTATTTACAGGACTGGGTTTCATCATTATCTGCAGAACTTGGTTTCATCATTAACTACAGGACTGGGTTCCATCATTAACTACAGGACTGGGTTAAATCATTATCTACAGGACTGGTTTTCATCATTAACTACATAACTGGGTTTCATTCCGTCGTTATCTACAGGACTGGATTTCATAATTAACTACAGGACTTGGTTTCATCATTCACTACAGGACAGGGTTTCGTCATTAACTACATGACTGGGTTTTGTCATTAACTTCAGAACTGGTCTTCATCATTAACTACAGGACTAGGTTACCATCATTTACTACAGGTCTGGGTTTCATCATTAACTACAGGACTGGGTTCCATCATTAACTACAGGTCTGGGTTTCATAAATAACTACAGGACTGGGTTTCATAATTTACTACAGGACAGGGTTTCATTCCATCATTATCTAAAGGACTGGATTCCATCATTAACTACAGGACTGTCTTTCATTCAATCATTGTCAGTAGGAGTGCGTTTCATCTTTAACTACAGGACTGGGTTCCATCATTAACTACAGGACTGGGTTAAATCATTATCTACAGGACTGGGTTTCATCATTAACTACATAACTGGGTTTCATTCCATCATTATCTACAGGACTGGTTTTCATAATTAACTACAGGACTGTGTTTCATCATTCACTACAGGACTGGGTTTCGTCATTAACTACAAGACTGGGTTCCATCATTAACTACAGGACAGGGTTTCGTCATTAACTACATGACTGGGTTTCATCATTATCTGCAGGACCTGGTTTCATCATTATTTACAGGACTGGGTTTCATCATTATCTGCAGAACTTGGTTTCATCATTAACTACAGGACTGGGTTCCATCATTAACTACAGGACTGGGTTAAATCATTATCTACAGGACTGGGTTTCATCATTAACTACATAACTGGGTTTCATTCCGTCGTTATCTACAGGACTGGATTTCATAATTAACTACAGGACTTGGTTTCATCATTCACTACAGGACAGGGTTTCGTCATTAACTACATGACTGGGTTTCATCATTAACTATAGGACTGTGTTCAATCATTAACTACAGGACTGGGTTTCATCATTAACTACAGGACTGGGTGTCATCATTAACCACAGGAATGGGTTTCATCATTAACTATAGGACTGTTTATCATCATAAACTACAGGACTGGTTTTCATCATAAACTACAGTACTGGGTTCCATCATTAACTACAGGACTGGGTTCCATTATTAACTACCGGACTGGGTTCCATTATCATCTACAGTACTGGGTTTCATCGTTATCTACAGGACTGTGTTTCGTCATTAACTACATGACTGGTTTTCATCATAAACTACAGGACTGAGTCCCATCATTAACTACAGGAACTTGTTCCATAATTAACTATAGGACTGGGTTCCATTATCATCTACAGTACTGGGTTTCATCATTAACTACAGGACTGGGTTTCATCATTAACTACAGGATTGCATTTCATCATTAACAACAGGACTGGGTTTCATCATTAACTACAGGACTTGATTTCATCATTAACTACAGGACTGGGTTCCATCATTAACTACAGTACTGGGTTCCATCATTACCTACAGGACTGGGTTTCAACATTAACTACAGGACTGGGTTTCATCATTAACTACAGGACTGGGTTCCATCATAATCTACAGTACATGGTTTCATTCCATCATTAACTGTAGCACTGGGATCCATCATTACCTACAGGACTGGGTTCCATCATTAACTAAAGGACTGGGTTCCATCATTAACTACAGGACTAGGTTTCATCATTAAATACAGGACTGGGTTTCATCATTAACTACAGGACTGGGTTCAATCATTAACTACATGACTGGGTTCAATCATTAACTACATGACTGAGTTCCATCATTTACTACAGGACTGGGTTTCATCATTAACTACAGGACTGAGTTCCATCATTAACTACAGGACTGGGTTTAATTCCATCATTAACTACATGACAGTGTTTCATCATTAACTAAACGACTGGGTTCCATCATTAACTACAGGACTGCATCCCATCATTAACTACAGGACTGGGTATCATCATTAACTACAGGACTGGGTTTCATCATTAACTACAGGACTGAGTTCCATCATTAACTACAGGACTGGGTTTAATTCCATCATTAACTACAGGACTGGGTTTCATCATTAACTACAGGACTGGGTTCAATCATTAACTCCATGCCTGGGTTCAATCATTAACTACATGACTGAGTTCCATCATTTACTACAGGAATAGGTTTCATCATTAACTGCAGGACTGTGTTCCAGCATTATCTACAGGACTGTGTTTCATCATTATCAACATTACTGGGTTTCATCATAAACTAAAGGACTGGGTTTCATCATTTACTACAGGACTAGGTTTCATCATTAAATACAGGACTGGGTTTCATCATTAAATACAGGACTTGGTTTTATCATTAAATGCAGGACTGGGTTTCATCATTTACTACAGGACTAGGTTTCATTATTAACTGCAGGACTGGGTTTCATCATTAACCACAGGACTGGGTTTCATCATTAACTACAGGACTGGGTTTAATCATTAACTCCATGCCTGGGTTCAATCATTAACTACATGACTGAGTTCCATCATTTACTACAGGAATAGGTTTCATCATTAACTGCAGGACTGTGTTCCAGCATTAACTACAGGACTGTGTTTCATCATTATCAACATGACTGGGTTTCATCATAAACTAAAGGACTGGTTTTCATCATTTACTACAGGACTAGGTTTCATCATTAAATACAGGACTGTGTTTCATCATTATCAACATGACTGGGTTTCATCATAAACTAAAGGACTGGTTTTCATCATTTACTACAGGACTAGGTTTCATCATTAAATACAGGACTGGGTTTCATCATTAAATACAGGACTTGGTTTCATCATTAAATGCAGGACTGGGTTTCATCATTTACTACAGGACTAGGTTTCATTATTAACTGCAGGACTGGGTTTCATCATTAACCACAGGACTAGGTTTCATTATTAACTGCAGGACTGGGTTTCATCATTAACCACAGGACTGGGTTCCATCATTAACTACAGGACTGGGTTCCATCATTAACTACAGGACTGGGTTTCATTCCATCATTATCTAAAGGACTGGATTCCATCATTAACTACAGGACTGTCTTTCATTCCATCATTGTCAGTAGGAGTGCGTTTCATCTTTAACTACAGGACTGGGTTAAATCATTATCTACAGGACTGGGTTTCATCATTAACTACATAACTGTGTTTCATTCCATCATTATCTACAGGACTTGATTTCATAATTAACTACAGGACTTGGTTTCATCATTCACTACAGGACTGGGTTTCGTCATTAACTACAAGACTGGGTTCCATCATTAACTACAGGACAGGGTTTCGTCATTAACTACATGACTGGGTTTCATCATTATCTGCAGGACCTGGTTTCATCATTATTTACAGGACTGGGTTTCATCATTATCTGCAGAACTTGGTTTCATCATTAACTACAGGACTGGGTTCCATCATTAACTACAGGACTGGGTTAAATCATTATCTACAGGACTGGTTTTCATCATTAACTACATAACTGGGTTTCATTCCGTCGTTATCTACAGGACTGGATTTCATAATTAACTACAGGACTTGGTTTCATCATTCACTACAGGACAGGGTTTCGTCATTAACTACATGACTGGGTTTTGTCATTAACTTCAGAACTGGTCTTCATCATTAACTACAGGACTAGGTTACCATCATTTACTACAGGTCTGGGTTTCATCATTAACTACAGGACTGGGTTCCATCATTAACTACAGGTCTGGGTTTCATAAATAACTACAGGACTGGGTTTCATAATTTACTATAGGACAGGGTTTCATTCCATCATTATCTAAAGGACTGGATTCCATCATTAACTACAGGACTGTCTTTCATTCAATCATTGTCAGTAGGAGTGCGTTTCATCTTTAACTACAGGACTGGGTTCCATCATTAACTACAGGACTGGGTTAAATCATTATCTACAGGACTGGGTTTCATCATTAACTACATAACTGGGTTTCATTCCATCATTATCTACAGGACTGGTTTTCATAATTAACTACAGGACTGTGTTTCATCATTCACTACAGGACTGGGTTTCGTCATTAACTACAAGACTGGGTTCCATCATTAACTACAGGACAGGGTTTCGTCATTAACTACATGACTGGGTTTTGTCATTAACTACAGAACAGGGCTTCATCATTAACTACAGGACTAGGTTTCCATCATTTACTACAGGTCTGGGTTTCATCATTAACTACAGGACTGGGTTCCATCATTAACTACAGGTCTGGGTTTCATAAATAACTAAAGGACTGGGTTTCATAATTTACTACAGGACAGGGTTTCATTCCATCATTATCTAAAGGACTGGATTCCATCATTAACTACAGGACTGTCTTTCATTCCATCATTGTCAGTAGGAGTGCGTTTCATCATTATCTGCAAGACTGTGTTTCATCATTAACTACAGGACTGGCTTTCATCATAAACTACAGGACTGGGTTCCATCATTAACTACAGGACTGGGTTTCATTATTAACTACAGGACTGGGTTCCATTATCATCTACAGTACTGGGATTCATCATTAACTACAGTACTGTGTTTCATCATAATCTACAGGACTGTGTTTCATCATTATCTACTGGACTGGGTTTCATCATTAACTACAGGACTGGGTTCAATCATTAACTACAGGACTGGGATTCATCATTAACTACAGGACTGGGTTTCATGCCATCATTATCTACAAGACTGGATTTCATCATTAACTAAAGGACTGGGTTCAATCATTAACTACAGGACTGGGTTTCATTATTAACTACAGGACTGGGTTCCATTATCATCTACAGTACTGGGATTCATCATTAACTACGGGACTGTGTTTCATCATAATCTACAGGACTGTGTTTCATCATTATCTACTGGACTGGGTTTAATCATAACTATAGGACTGGGTTCCATTATTAACTACAGGACTGGGTTCCATTATCATCTACAGTACTGGGTTTCATCATTAACTACAGGACTAGGTTCCATTATTAACTACATGGCTGTGTTTCATCATAATCTACATGACTGTGTTTCATCATTAACTACAGGACTGTGTTTCATCATTAACTACAGGATTGCGTTTCAACATTACCAATAGGACTGGGTTTCATCATTAACTACAGGACTGGGTTTCATCATTAACTACAGGCCTGGTTTTCATCATAAACTACAGGACTGGGTTCCGTCATTAACTACAGGACTGGGTTCCATTATCATCTACAGTACTGGGTTCCATCATTACCTACAGGACTCGGTTTCATCATTATCCACAGGCCTGGGTTTCATCATTAATTACAGGACTGGGTTTCATCATTCACTGCAGGCCTGGGTTTCATTACATCATAAACTACAGGACTGGGTTCCATCATTAACTACAGGACTGGGTTCCATTATTAACTACAGGACTGGGTTCCATTATCATCTACAGTACTGGGTTTCATCATTAGCTACAGGACATGGTTCCATTATCATCTACAGTACTGGGTTCCATCATTACCTACAGCACTCGGTTTCATCATTATCCACAGGCCTGGGTTTCATCATTAATTACAGGACTGGGTTTCATCATTCACTGCAGGCCTGGGTTTCATTACATCATAAACTACAGGACTGGGTTTAAATCATTAACTACAGGTCTGTGTTTCATCATTATCTACAGGACTGGGTTTCATCATTAACTACAGGCCTGGTTTTCATCATAAACTACAGGACTGGGTTCCATCATTAACTACAGGACTGGGTTCCATTATTAACTACAGGACTGGGTTCCATTATCATCTAGAGTACTGGGTTTCATCATTAGCTACAGGACTGGGTTCCATTATTAACTACAGGACTGTTTGTCATCATTATCTACAGGACTGTCTTTCATTATTAACTACAGGACTGTGTTTCATGATTAACTAAAGGATTGCTTTTCAACATTACCAACAGGACTGGGTTTCATCATTAACTACAGGACTGGGTTTCATCATCATTAACTACAGGACATACAGGACTGTCTTTCATTCCATTATTATCAGTAGGACTGCGTTTCATCATTATCTACAAGACTGTGTTTCATCATTCACTACAGGACTGGGTTTCATTCCATCATTAACTACAGTACTGGGTTTCGTCATTAACTACAGGACTGGGTTCCATTATTAACTACAGGACTGGGTTCCATTTTCATCTACAGTACTGGGTTTCATTATTAACTACAGGACTAGGTTATATTATTAATAACTACAGGACTGTGTTTCATCATAATCTACAGGACTAGGTTATATTATTATTAACTACAGGACTGTGTTTCATCATAATCTACAGGACTGTGTTTCATCATTATCTACAGGACTGGGTTCCATCATTAACTACAGGACTGTGTTCCGTCATTACCTACAGGACTAGGTTTCATCATTAAATACAGGACTGGGTTTTGTTATTAACTACAGGACTGGGTTTCATCATTAACAACAGGACTGGGTTTCATAATTTACTACAGGACTAGGTTTCATCATTAACTGCAGGACTGGGTTTCATCATTAACCACAGGAATTTGTTTCATCATTAACTATAGGACTGTGTTCAATCATTAACTACAGGACTGGGTTTCATCATTAACTATAGGACTGTGTTCAATCATTAACTACAGGACTGGGTTTCATCATTAACTACAGGACTGGGTGTCATCATTAACCACAGGAATGGGTTTCATCATTAACTATAGGACTGTGTATCATCATAAACTACAGGACTGGTTTTCATCATAAACTACAGTACTGGGTTCCATCATTAACTACAGGACTGGGTTCCATTATTAACTACCGGACTGGGTTCCATTATCATCTACAGTACTGGGTTTCATCGTTATCTACAGGACTGTGTTTCGTCATTAACTACAGGACTGGTTTTCATCATAAACTACAGGACTGAGTCCCATCATTAACTACAGGAACTTGTTCCATAATTAACTATAGGACTGGGTTCCATTATCATCTACAGTACTGGGTTTCATCATTAACTACAGGACTGGGTTTCATCATTAACTACAGGATTGCATTTCATCATTAACAACAGGACTGGGTTTCATCATTAACTACAGGACTTGATTTCATCATTAACTACAGGACTGGGTTCCATCATTAACTACAGTACTGGGTTCCATCATTACCTACAGGTCTGGGTTTCAACATTAACTACAGGACTGGGTTTCATCATTAACTACAGGACTGGGTTCCATCATAATCTACAGTACATGGTTTCATTCCATTATTAACTGTAGCACTGGGTTCCATCATTACCTACAGGACTGGGTTCCATCATTAACTAAAGGACTGGGTTCCATCATTAACTACAGGACTAGGTTTCATCATTAAATACAGGACTGGGTTTAATCATTAACTACAGGACTGGGTTCAATCATTAACTACATGACTGGGTTCAATCATTAACTACATGACTGGGTTTCATCATTAACTACAGGACTGAGTTCCATCATTAACTACAGGACTGGGTTTAATTCCATCATTAACTACAGAACAGTGTTTCATCATTAACTAAACGACTGGGTTCCATCATTAACTACAGGACTTTATTCCATCATTAACTACAGGATAGGGTATCATCATTAACTACAGGACTGGGTTTCATCATTAACTACAGGAGTGGGTTTCATCATTAACTACAGGACTGGGTTCAATCATTAACTACATGACTGGGTTCAATCATTAACTACATGACTGAAATCCATCATTTACTACAGGACTGGGTTTCATCATTAACTACAGGACTGAGTTCCATCATTAACTACAGGACTGGGTTTAATTCCATCATTAACTACAGGACTGGGTTTCATCATTAACTACAGGACTGGGTTTAATCATTAACTCCATGCCTGGGTTCAATCATTAACTACATGACTGAGTTCCATCATTTACTACAGGAATAGGTTTCATCATTAACTGCAGGACTGTGTTCCAGCATTAACTACAGGACTGTGTTTCATCATTATCAACATGACTGGGTTTCATCATAAACTAAAGGACTGGGTTTCATCATTTACTACAGGACTAGGTTTCATCATTAAATACAGGACTGGGTTTCATCATTAAATACAGGACTTGGTTTCATCATTAAATGCAGGACTGGGTTTCATCATTTACTACAGGACTAGGTTTCATTATTAACTGCAGGACTGGGTTTCATCATTAACCACAGGACTAGGTTTCATTATTAACTGCAGGACTGGGTTTCATCATTAACCACAGGACTGGGTTCCATCATTAACTACAGGACTGGGTTCCATCATTAACTACAGGACTGGGTTTCATCATTAACTACAGGACTGGGTTTCATCATTAACTACAGGACTGGGTTCAATCATTAACTACATGACTGAGTTCCATCATTTACTACAGGACTGGGTTTCATCATTAACTACAGGACTGAGTTCCATCATTAACTACAGGACTGGGTTTAATTCCATTATTAACTACAGGACTGGGTTTCATCATTAACTACAGGACTGTTTTTCATCATTAACTACAGGACTGTTTTTCATCATTAACTACAGGACTGGTTCCATCATTACCTACAGGACTAGGTTTCATCATTAAATACAGGACTGGGTTCCATTATTAACTACAGGACTGTTTTTCATCGTTATCTACAGGACTGTGTTTCATCATTAACTACAGGACTGGTTTTCATCATAAACTACAGGACTGGGTCCCATCTTTAACTACAGGACTGGGTTACATAATTAACTATAGGACTGGGTTCCATTATCATCTACAGTACTGGGTTTCATCATTAACTACAGGACTGGGTTTCATCATTAACTACAGGACTGGGTTCCATTATTAACTACAGGACTGGGTTCCATTATCATCTACAGTACGGGGTTTCATCATTAACTACAGGACTTTGTTCCATTATTAACTAAAGGACTGTTATTCATCATTACCTACAGGACTGTGTTTCATCATTAACAACAGGACTGGGTTCCATCATTACCTCCATGACTAGATTTCATCATTAAATACAGGACTGGGTTTTGTTTTTAACTACAGGACTGTGTTTCATCATTATCTACAGGACTGGGTTTCATCATTAACTACAGGCCTGGTTTTCATCATAAACTACAGGACTGGGTTCCATCATTAACTACAGGACTGGGTTCCATTATTAACTACAGGACTGGGTTCCATTATCATCTAGAGTACTGGGTTTCATCATTAGCTACAGGACTGGGTTCCATTATTAACTACAGGACTGTTTGTCATCATTATCTACAGGACTGTCTTTCATTATTAACTACAGGACTGTGTTTCATCATAATCTACATGACTGTGTTTCATCATTAACTACAGGACTGTGTTTCATGATTAACTAAAGGATTGCTTTTCAACATTACCAACAGGACTGGGTTTCATCATTAACTACAGGACTGGGTTTCATCATCATTAACTACAGGACATACAGGACTGTCTTTCATTCCATTATTATCAGTAGGACTGCGTTTCATCATTATCTACAAGACTGTGTTTCATCATTCACTACAGGACTGGGTTTCATTCCATCATTAACTACAGTACTGGGTTTCGTCATTAACTACAGGACTGGGTTCCATTATTAACTACAGGACTGGGTTCCATTTTCATCTACAGTACTGGGTTTCATTATTAACTACAGGACTAGGTTATATTATTAATAACTACAGGACTGTGTTTCATCATAATCTACAGGACTAGGTTATATTATTATTAACTACAGGACTGTGTTTCATCATAATCTACAGGACTGTGTTTCATCATTATCTACAGGACTGGGTTCCATCATTAACTACAGGACTGTGTTCCGTCATTACCTACAGGACTAGGTTTCATCATTAAATACAGGACTGGGTTTTGTTATTAACTACAGGACTGGGTTTCATCATTAACAACAGGACTGGGTTTCATAATTTACTACAGGACTAGGTTTCATCATTAACTGCAGGACTGGGTTTCATCATTAACCACAGGAATGGGTTTCATCATTAACTATAGGACTGTGTTCAATCATTAACTACAGGACTGGGTTTCATCATTAACTATAGGACTGTGTTCAATCATTAACTACAGGACTGGGTTTCATCATTAACTACAGGACTGGGTGTCATCATTAACCACAGGAATGGGTTTCATCATTAACTATAGGACTGTGTATCATCATAAACTACAGGACTGGTTTTCATCATAAACTACAGTACTGGGTTCCATCATTAACTACAGGACTGGGTTCCATTATTAACTACCGGACTGGGTTCCATTATCATCTACAGTACTGGGTTTCATCGTTATCTACAGGACTGTGTTTCGTCATTAACTACAGGACTGGTTTTCATCATAAACTACAGGACTGAGTCCCATCATTAACTACAGGAACTTGTTCCATAATTAACTATAGGACTGGGTTCCATTATCATCTACAGTACTGGGTTTCATCATTAACTACAGGACTGGGTTTCATCATTAACTACAGGATTGCATTTCATCATTAACAACAGGACTGGGTTTCATCATTAACTACAGGACTTGATTTCATCATTAACTACAGGACTGGGTTCCATCATTAACTACAGTACTGGGTTCCATCATTACCTACAGGACTGGGTTTCAACATTAACTACAGGACTGGGTTTCATCATTAACTACAGGACTGGGTTCCATCATAATCTACAGTACATGGTTTCATTCCATTATTAACTGTAGCACTGGGTTCCATCATTACCTACAGGACTGGGTTCCATCATTAACTAAAGGACTGGGTTCCATCATTAACTACAGGACTAGGTTTCATCATTAAATACAGGACTGGGTTTAATCATTAACTACAGGACTGGGTTCAATCATTAACTACATGACTGGGTTCAATCATTAACTACATGACTGGGTTTCATCATTAACTACAGGACTGAGTTCCATCATTAACTACAGGACTGGGTTTAATTCCATCATTAACTACAGAACAGTGTTTCATCATTAACTAAACGACTGGGTTCCATCATTAACTACAGGACTTTATTCCATCATTAACTACAGGATAGGGTATCATCATTAACTACAGGACTGGGTTTCATCATTAACTACAGGAGTGGGTTTCATCATTAACTACAGGACTGGGTTCAATCATTAACTACATGACTGGGTTCAATCATTAACTACATGACTGAAATCCATCATTTACTACAGGACTGGGTTTCATCATTAACTACAGGACTGAGTTCCATCATTAACTACAGGACTGGGTTTAATTCCATCATTAACTACAGGACTGGGTTTCATCATTAACTACAGGACTGGGTTTAATCATTAACTCCATGCCTGGGTTCAATCATTAACTACATGACTGAGTTCCATCATTTACTACAGGAATAGGTTTCATCATTAACTGCAGGACTGTGTTCCAGCATTAACTACAGGACTGTGTTTCATCATTATCAACATGACTGGGTTTCATCATAAACTAAAGGACTGGGTTTCATCATTTACTACAGGACTAGGTTTCATCATTAAATACAGGACTGGGTTTCATCATTAAATACAGGACTTGGTTTCATCATTAAATGCAGGACTGGGTTTCATCATTTACTACAGGACTAGGTTTCATTATTAACTGCAGGACTGGGTTTCATCATTAACCACAGGACTAGGTTTCATTATTAACTGCAGGACTGGGTTTCATCATTAACCACAGGACTGGGTTCCATCATTAACTACAGGACTGGGTTCCATCATTAACTACAGGACTGGGTTTCATCATTAACTACAGGACTGGGTTTCATCATTAACTACAGGACTGGGTTCAATCATTAACTACATGACTGAGTTCCATCATTTACTACAGGACTGGGTTTCATCATTAACTACAGGACTGAGTTCCATCATTAACTACAGGACTGGGTTTCATCATTAACTACAGGACTGGTTCCATCATTACCTACAGGACTAGGTTTCATCATTAAATACAGGACTGGGTTCCATTATTAACTACAGGACTGTTTTTCATCGTTATCTACAGGACTGTGTTTCATCATTAACTACAGGACTGGTTTTCATCATAAACTACAGGACTGGGTCCCATCTTTAACTACAGGACTGGGTTACATAATTAACTATAGGACTGGGTTCCATTATCATCTACAGTACTGGGTTTCATCATTAACTACAGGACTGGGTTTCATCATTAACTACAGGACTGGGTTCCATTATTAACTACAGGACTGGGTTCCATTATCATCTACAGTACGGGGTTTCATCATTAACAACAGGACTTTGTTCCATTATTAACTAAAGGACTGTTATTCATCATTACCTACAGGACTGTGTTTCATCATTAACAACAGGACTGGGTTCCATCATTACCTACATGACTAGATTTCATCATTAAATACAGGACTGGGTTTTGTTTTTAACTACAGGACTGGGTTTCATCATTAACTACAGGACTGTGTTTCATAAGTTTCAACATGACAGGGTTTCATCATTAACAACAGGACTGGGTTTCATCATTTACTACAGGACTAGGTTTCATCATTAACTGCAGGACTGGGTTTCATCATTAACCACAGGAATGGGTTTAATCATTAACTATAGGACTGTGTTCAATCATTAACTACAGGACTGGGTTTCATCATTATCTACAAGACTGGGTTTCATTCCATCATTATCTACAGGACTGGATTTCATTATTTACTGTAGGACTGCGTTTCATCATTATCTACAAGACTGTGTTTCATCATTATCTACAGGTCTGGGTTCCATCATTAACTACAGGACTGGGTTCCATCATTACCTACAGGACTGGGTTTCATCATTAACCAAATGATTGCATTTCATCATTAACAACAGGACTGGGTTTCATCATTAACAACAGGACTTGATTTCGTCATTAATTACAGGACTGGGTTCCATCATTAACTACAGTACTGGGTTCCATCATTACCTACAGGACTCGGTTTCATCATTATCAACATGACTGGGTTTCATCATTAACTGCCGGACTGGGTTTCATCATTTACTACAGGACTAGGTTTCATTATTAACTACAGGGCTGGGTTCCATCATTAACCACAGGACTGGGTTTCATCAATAACTACAGGACTGGGTTTCATCATTAACTACAGAACTGGGTTCAATCATTAACCACAGGACTGGGTTCCATCATTAACTACAGGACTGGGTTCCATCATTAACCACAGGACTGTGTTCCATCATTAACCACAGGACTGGGTTTCATCATTAACTACATGACTGGGTTTCATCATTAACTACAGGACTGGGTTCAATCATTAACTACATGACTGGGTTCAATCATTAACTACATGACTGAGTTCCATCATTTGCTACAGGACTGGTTTTCATCATTAACTACATGACTGAGTTCCATCATTTCCTACAGGAATAGGTTTCATCATTAACTGCAGGAATAGGTTTCATCATTAACTGCAGGACTGTGTTCCATCATTAACTACAGGACTGTGTTTCATCATTATCAACATAACTGGGTTTCATCATTAACTACAGGACTGGGTTTCATCATTTACTACAGGACTGGGTTTTGTTATTAACTACAGGACTTGGTTTCATCATTAACTACAGGACTGTATTTCATCATTATCAACATGACTGGGTGTCATCATTAACTACAGGACTGGGTTTCATCATTTACTACAGGACTGGGTTTCATTATTAAATGCAGGACTGGGTTTCATCATTAACCACAGGACTGGGTTCCATCATTAACTACAGGACTGTTTCATTCCATCATTAACTGTTGGACTTGGTTCCATCATTAACAACAGGACTGGGTTTCATCATTAAATACAGGACTGGGTTTCGTCATTAACTACAGGACTGGGTTCCATTATTAAGTACAGGACTGTTTTTCATCGTTATCTACAGGACTGTGTTTCATCATTAACTACAGGACTGGTTTTCATCATAAACTACAGGACTGGGTCCCATCTTTAACTACAGGACTGGGTTACATAATTTAACTATAGGACTGGGTTCCATTATCATCTACAGTACTGTGTTTCATCATAAACTACAGTACTGGGTTCCATCATTAACTACAGGACTGGGTTCCATTATTATCTACAGTACTGGCTTTCATCATTAACTACAGGACTGGGTTCCATTGTTAACTACAGGACTGTTTTTCATCGTTATCTACAGGACTCGGTTTCATCATTATCAACATTACTGGGTTTCATCATTAACTGCAGGACTGGGTTTCATCATTTACTACAGGACTAGGTTTCATTATTAACTGCAGGACTGTGTTCCTTCATTAACAACAGGACTGGGTTTCATCATTAAATACAGGACTGGGTTTCGTCATTAACTACAGGACTGGGTTTCATCATTAACTACAGGACTGTGTTTCATCATTATCTACAGGACTGGGTTCCATCATTAACTACAGGACTGGTTCCATCATTACCTACAGGACTTGGTTTCATCACTAAATACAGGACTGGGTTTCATTATTAAATACAGGACTGTGTTTCATCATTATCAACAGGACTGGGTTTCATCATTAACTACTGGACTGGGTTTCGTCATTTACTACAGGACTGGTTTCATCATAACCTGGAGGACTAGGTTTCATCATTATCCACAGGATTGGGTTTCATCATTAATTACAGGACTGGGTTTCATTATTAACTACAGGACTGGGTTTCATCATTAACTACAGGACTGAGTTCCATCATTAACTACAGGACTGGGTTTCATTCCATCATTAACTACAGGACTGGGTTTCATTATTAACCACAGGACTGGGTTCCATCATTAACTATAGGACTGGGTTCCATCATTAACTACAGGACTGGGTTTCATCATTAACTACAGGACTGGGTTCAATCATTAACCACAGGACTGGGTTCCATCATTAACTACAGGACTGGGTTTCATCATTAACTACAGGACTGGATTCCATCATTAACCACAGGACTGGGTTCCATCATTAACCACAGGACTGGGTTTCATCATTAACTACAGGACTGGGTTTCATCATTAACTACAGGACTGGGTTCAATCATTAACTACATGACTGGGTTCAATCATTAACTACATGACTGAGTTCCATCATTTACTACAGGACTGGGTTTCATCATTAACTACAGGACTGAGTTCCATCATTAACTACAGGACTGGGTTTAATTCCAATATTAACTACAGGACTGGGTTTCATCATTAACTACAGGACTGGGTTTAATCATTAACTCCATGCCTGGGTTCAATCATTAACTACATGACTGAGTTCCATCATTTACTACAGTAATAGGTTTCATCATTAACTGCAGGACTGTGTTCCATCATTAACTACAGGACTGTGTTTCATCATCATCAACATGACTGGGTTTCGTCATTAACTACAGGACTGGGTTTCATCATTTACTACAGGAATGGGTTTCGTCATTCACTACAGGACTGGGTTTCATCATTAACTACAGGACTGAGTTCCATCATTAACTACAGGACTGGGTTTCATTCCATCATTAACTACAGGACTGGGTTCAATCAATAACTACATGTCTGGGTTCAATCAATAACTACATGACTGAGTTCCATCATTTAATACAGGACTATGTTTCATCAATAACTGCAGGACTGGGTTCCTTCAATAACAACATGACTGGGTTTCATCATTAAATACAGGACTGGGGTTCGTCATTAACTACAGGACTGGGTTTCATCATTAACTACAGGACTGTTTTTCATCATTATCTACAGGACTGGGTTCCATCATTAACTACAGGACTGGGTTCCATTATCATCTACAGTACTGGGTTTCATCATTAACTACAGGATTGCATTTCATCATTAACAACAGGACGGGGTTTCATCATTAACTACAGGAGTGGGTTCCATTATTAACTACAGGACTGGGTTCCATTATCATCTACAGTACTGGGTTTCATCATTAACTACATGACTGTGTTCCATTATTAACTAAAGGACTGTTATTCATCATTACCTACAGGACTGTGTTTCATCATTAACAACAGGACTGGTTTTCATCATTAACTACAGGACAGGGTTCCATTATTAACTACAGGACTGGGTTCCATTATCATCTACAGTACTGGGTTTCATCATTATCTACAGGTCTGGGTTCCATCATTAACTACAGGACTGGGTTCCATAATTACCTACAGGACTAGATTTCCTCATTAAATACAGGACTGGGTTTTGTTTTTAACTACAGGACTGGGTTTCATCATTAACTACAGGACTGTGTTTCATAATTATCAACATGACGGGGTTTCATCATTATCTACAGGACTGGGTTTCATTCCATCATTATCTACTGGACTGGATTTCATTATTTACTGTAGGACTGCGTTTCATCATTATCTACAAGACTGTGTTTCATCATAAACTACAGGACTGGTTTTCATCATAAACTACAGTACTGGGTTCCATCATTAACTACAGGACTGGGTTCCATTATTATCTACAGTACTGGCTTTCATCATTAACTACAGGACTGGGTTCCATTGTTAACTACAGGACTGTTTTTCATCGTTATCTACAGGACTGGTTTTCATCATAAACTTCAGGACTGCGTCCCATCTTTAACAACAGGACTGGGTTACATAATTAACTATAGGACTGGGTTCCATTATCATCTACAGTACTGGGTTTCATCATTAACTACAGGACTGGGTTTCATCATTAACTACATGATTGCATTTCATCATTAACAACAGGACTGGGTTTCATCATTAACAACAGGACTTGATTTCGTCATTAACTACAGTACTGGGTTCCATCATTACCTACAGGACTCGGTTTCATCATTATCAACATGACTGGGTTTCATCATTAACTGCAGGACTAGGTTTCATTATTAACTGCAGGACTGGGTTTCTTCATTAACAACAGGACTGGGTTTCATCATTAAATACAGGATTGGGTTTCGTCATTAACTACAGGACTGGGTTTCATCATTAACAACAGGATTGGGTTTCATCATTAAATACAGGACTGGGTTTCGTCATTAACTACAGGACTGAGTTTCATCATTAACTACAGGACTGTGTTTCATCATTATCTACAGGACTGGGTTCCATCATTAACTACGGGACTGGTTCCATCATTACCTACAGGACTAGGTTTCATCATTAAATACAGGACTGGGTTTCATTATTAAATACAGGACTGTGTTTCATCATTATCAACAGGACTGGGTTTCATCATTAACTACAGGACTGGGTTTCATCATTAACTACAGGACTGTGTTTCATCATTATCTACAGGACTGGGTTCCATCATTAACTACAGGACTGGTTCCATCATTACCTACAGGACTACTTTTCATCATTAAATACAGGACTGGGTTTCATTATTAAATACAGGACTGTGTTTCATCATTATCTACAGGACTGGTTCCATCATTACCTACAGGACTACGTTTCATCATTAAATACAGGACTGGGTTTCATTATTAAATACAGGACTGTGTTTCATCATTATCTACAGTACTGGCTTTCATCATTAACTACAGGACTGGGTTCCATTGTTAACTACAGGACTGTTTTTCATCGTTATCTACAGGACTGGGTCCCATCTTTAACTACAGGACTGGGTTACATAATTAACTATAGGACTGGGTTCCATTATCATCTACAGTACTGGGTTTCATCATTAACTACAGGACTGGGTTTCATCATTAACTACATGATTGCATTTCATCATTAACAACAGGACTGGGTTTCATCATTAACAACAGGACTTGATTTCGTCATTAACTACAGGACTGGGTTCCATCATTAACTACAGTACTGGGTTCCATCATTACCTACAGGACTCGGTTTCATCATTATCAACATGACTGGGTTTCATCATTAACTGCAGGACTGGGTTTCATCATTTACTACAGGACTAGGTTTCATTATTAACTGCAGGACTGGGTTTCTTCATTAACAACAGGACTGGGTTTCATCATTAAATACAGGACTGGGTTTCGTCATTAACTACAGGACTGGGTTTCATCATTAACTACAGGACTGTGTTTCATCATTATCTACAGGACTGAATTCCATCATTAACTACAGGACTGGTTCCATCATTACCTACAGGACTAGGTTTCATCATTAAATACAGGACTGGATTTCATTATTAAATACAGGACTGTGTTTCATCATTATCAACAGGACTGGGTTCCATCATTACCTACAGGACTAGGTTTCATCATTAAATACAGGACTGGGTTTCATTATTAAATACAGGACTGTGTTTCATCATTATCAACAGGACTGGGTTTCATCATTAACTACTGGACTGGGTTTCGTCATTTACTACAGGACTGGTTTCATCATAACCTGCAGGACTTGGTTTCATCATTATCCACAGGACTGGGTTTCATCATTAATTACAGGACTGGGTTTCATTATTACCTACAGGACGGGGTTTCATCATTAACTACAGGACTGAGTTCCATCATTAACTACAGGACTGGGTTTCTTTCCATCATTAACTACAGGACTGGGTTTCATCATTAACCACAGGACTGGGTTCCATCATTAACTACAGGACTGGGTTCCATCATTAACTACAGGACTGGGTTTCATCGTTAACTACAGGACTGGGTTCAATCATTAACCACAGGACTGGGTTGCATCATTAACTACAGGACTGGGTTTCATCATTAACTACAGGACTGGATTCCATCATTAACCACAGGACTGGGTTCCATCATTAACCACAGGACTGGGTTTCATCATTATCTACAGGACTGGGTTCAATCATTAACTACATGACTGGGTTCAATCATTAACTACATGACTGAGTTCCATCATTAACTACAGGCCTGGGTTTCATCATTAACTACAGGACTGAGTTCCATCATTAACTACAGGACTGGGTTTAATTCCATTATTAACTACAGGACTGGGTTTCATCATTAACTACAGGACTGGGTTTAATCATTAAATCCATGCCTGGGTTCAATCATTAACTACATGACTGAGTTCCATCATTTACTACAGGAATAGGTTTCATCATTAACTGCAGGACTGTGTTCCATCATTAACTACAGGACTGTGTTTCGTCATTATCAACATGACTGGGTTTCATCATTAACTACAGGACTGGGTTTCATCATTTACTACAGGAATGGGTTTCGTCATTCACTACAGGACTGGGTTTCATCATTAACTACAGGACTGAGTTCCATCATTAACTACAGGACTGGGTTTCATTCCATCATTAACTACAGGACTGGGTTCAATCAATAACTACATGTCTGGGTTCAATCATTAACTACATGACTGAGTTCCATCATTTACTGCAGGACTAGGTTTCATCATTAACTACAGGACTGGGTTTAATCATTAAATCCATGCCTGGGTTCAATCATTAACTACATGACTGAGTTCCATCATTTACTACAGGAATAGGTTTCATCATTAACTGCAGGACTGTGTTCCATCATTAACTACAGGACTGTGTTTCGTCATTATCAACATGACTGGGTTTCATCATTAACTCCAGGACTGGGTTTCATCATTTACTACAGGAATGGGTTTCGTCATTCACTACAGGACTGGGTTTCATCATTAACTACAGGACTGAGTTCCATCATTAACTACAGGACTGGGTTTCATTCCATCATTAACTACAGGACTGGGTTCAATCAATAACTACATGTCTGGGTTCAATCATTAACTACATGACTGAGTTCCATCATTTACTACAGGACTAGGTTTCATCATTAACTGCAGGACTGGGTTCCTTCATTAACAACAGGACTGGGTTTCATCATTAAATACAGGACTGGGTTTCGTCATTAACTACGGGACTGGGTTTCATCATTAACTACAGGACTGTTTTTCATCATTATCTACAGGACTGGGTTCCATCATTAACTACAGGACTGGGTTCCATTATCATCTACAGTACTGGGTTTCATCATTAACTACAGGACTTGGTTTCATCATTAACCACAGGACTGGGTTCCATCATTAACTACAGGACTGGGTTCCATCATTAACTACAGGACTGGGTTTCATCATTAACTACAGGACTGGGTTTCATCATTAACTACAGGACTGGGTTCAATCATTAACTACATGACTGGGTTCTATCATTAACTACAGGAATGGGTTTCGTCATTCACTACAGGACTGGGTTTCATCATTAACTACAGGACTGAGTTCCATCATTAACTACAGGACTGGGTTTCATCATTAACTACAGGACTGGGTTCAATCAATAACTACATGTCTGTGTTCAATCATTAACTACAGGACTGGGTTTCATCATTATTTACAGGACTGGGTTTCATTCCATCATTATCTACAGGACTGTATTTCATTATTTACTGAAGGACTGCGTTTCATCATTAACTCCATGCCTGGGTTCAATCATTAACTACATGGCTGAGTTCCATCATTTACTACAGGAATAGGTTTCATCATTAACTGCAGGACTGTGTTCCATCATTAACTACAGGACTGTGATTCGTCATTATCAACATGACTGGGTTTCATCATTAACTACAGGACTGGGTTTCATCATTTAATACAGGACTGGGTTTTGTTATTAACTACAGGACTTGGTTTCATCATTAACTACAGGACTGTGTTTCATCATTATCAACATGACTGGGTTTCATCATTAACTACAGGACTGGGTTTCATCATTTACTACAGGACTAGGTTTCATTATTAAATGCAGGACTGGGTTTCATCATTAACCACAGGACTGGGTTCTATCATTAACTACAGGACTGGGTTCCATCATTAACTACAGGACTGGGTTCCATCATTAACTACAGGACTGGTTTTCGACATTAACTACAGGACTGTGTTTCATCATTATCTACAGGACAGGGTTTTGTCATTATCTTCAAGACTGGGTTCAATCATTAACTACAGGACTGGGTTTCATCATTAACTGCAGGACTGGGTTTCATTATTATCCACAGGACTGTGTTTCATCATTAACGACAGGACTGGGTTCAATCATTAACTACAGTCCTGGGTTTCTTCCATCATTATCTACAGGACTGGGTTTCAGCATTAACTACAGGACTGTTTCATTCCATCATTAACTGTTGGACTGCGTTTCATCATTAACTACAGGACTGTGTTTCATTCCATCATTAACTACAGGACTGCGTTTCATCATTAACTACAGGAATGGGTTTCGTCATTCACTACAGGACTGGGTTTCATCATTAACTACAGGACTGAGTTCCATCATTAACTACAGGACTGGGTTTCATTCCATCATTAACTACAGGACTGTGTTTCATCATTATCAACAGGACTGGGTTTCATCATTAAATACTGGACTGGGTTTCGTCATTTACTACAGGACTGGTTTCATCATTATCCACAGGACTGGGTTTCATCATTAATTACAGGACTGGGTTTCATTATTAACTACAGGACTGGTTTTCATCATTCACTACAGGACTGAGTTTCATTCCATCATTAACTACAGGACTGGGTTTCGTCATTAACTTCAAGACTGGGTTCCATCATTAACTACAGTACTGGGTTTCGTCATTACCTACAGGACTGGGTTTTGTCATTAACTACAGGACTGGGTTTCATCATTATCTAGAGGACTGGATTCCATCATTAACTACATGACTGTGTTTCATTCCATCATTATCAGTAGGACTGCGTTTCATCATTATCTACAAGACTGTGTTTCATCATTATCTACAGGACTGGGTTCAATCATTAACTACAGAACTGAGTTTCATTCCATCATTATCTACAGGACTGGGTGTCAGCATTAACTACAGGACTGTGTTTCATTCCTTCATTAATTGTATGACTGCGTTTCATCATTAACTTCAGGACTGTGTTTCATTCCATCATTAACTACAGGACTCGGTTTTGTCATGCTTCCGGCTCCGACAGAGAGGGCAGCCTCGCTTCACGTTCTCAGGGAACTATGCAGTATTTTGTTTTTTTGTGTATTACTTCTTACATTGTTACCCCGGGAAATATTAAGTTTTATTACATACAACCGGGAGGAACTATTGGATATAAGAGCAATGTCAACTTACCAACATTACGACCAGGAATACGACTTTCCCGAAGCGGATTCTCTGTTTGGTACCCCAACTAGGACAATAGACTGGATCCCAGCCGGCGACTCAAAACAACGGCGGCGCAGGAGAAGAGGGAAACATGGTGGTCTTCTGGTGAAGCTACGTAGACGGTCGCATCGTGCACCTCTCCCGAGCATTTTAATCGCCAATGTCCGGTCTCTGGACAACAAAGTGGATGAAATACGTGCAAGAGTTGCCTTCCAGAGGGACATCCGAGACTGCAACGTTCTTTGCTTCACGGAAACATGGCTCACTCAGGACATGTTACCAGAATCAGCCGCCTGGTTTCTCCACATATCGTGCCGACAGAAACAAACATCTATCTGGTAAGAAGAAGGGTGGGGGTGTGTGTCTTATGATTATCGAGACGTGGTGTGATCATAACAACATACAGGAACTCAAGTCCTTTTGTTCTCCTGACATAGAATTCCTTACAATCAAATGCCGACCGCATTATCTGCCAAGAGAATTCTCCTCGATTATAATCATATCCGTGTATATCCCCCCTCAAGCTGACACAAGAAATTCTATGGATTCTATGTAAATTGGAAACCACATATCCTGAGGATGCATTTATTGTGGCTGGGGATTTTAATAAGGCTAATTTGAAAACAAGGCTCCCGAAATTTTATCAGCATATCGAATGTGCCACCCGGGCTGGCAAAATCCTGGATCATTGTTATTCTAACTTCCGTGATGCCTACAAGGCTATTCTCCGCCCCCCTTTCGGCAAGTCTGACCATGACTCCATTTTGTTGCTCCCAGCCTACAAACAGAAACTAAAACAGGAAATGCCCGTTCTCAGGTATGTTCAACGCTGGTCCGACCAATCTGATTCCACGCTGCAAGATTGCTTCGAGCACGTGGACTGGGATATGTTCCGCATAGCGTCGGACAACAATGTATACGCTGATTCGGTGAGCGAGTTCATTAGCAAGTGCATTGGTGCATGTTGTACCCATAGCAACTATTAAAACCTTCCCCAACCAGAAACCATGGACTGAAGGCAGCATTCGCGCAAAACTGAAAGCGCGTACCACTGCTTTTAACCAGGGTAAGGCTTCCGGAAACATGACTGAATACAAACAGTGTAGCTATTCCCTCCACAAGGCAATCAAACAAGCTAAGCGTCAATATAGAGACAAAGTAGAGTCACAATTCAACGGCTCAGACACGAGAGGAATCTGGCAGGGTCTACAGTCAATTACGGACTACAAAAAGAAACACCAGCCCTGTCGCGGACCATGACGTCCTGCTCCCAGACAAACTTAACAACTTCTTTGAGGATAATACAGTGCCACTGACACGGCCCGCTACCAAAACCTGCGGGCTCTCCTTCACCGCAGCCAACGTGAGGAAAACATTTAAATATGTTAACCCTCGCAAGGCTGCTGGCCCAGATGGCATCCCTGGCCGTGTCCTCAGAGCATGCGCAGACCAGCTGGCTGGTGTGTTTACAGACATATTCAATCAGTCCTTATCCCAGTCTGCTGTTCCCACATGCTTCAAGAGGGCCACCATTGTTCCTGTTCCCAAGAAAGCTAAAGTAACTGAGCTAAATGACTATCGCCCCGTAGCACTCACTTCTGTCATCATGAAGTGCTTTGAGAGACTAGTCAAGGATCAGATCACCTCCATCCTGCCAGACACCCTGGACCCACTCCAATTTGCTTACCGTCCCAATAGGTCCACAGTCGACGCAATCGCAATCACACTGCATACTGCCCTAACCCATCTGGACAAGAGGAATACTTATGTAAGAATGCTGTTCATCGACTACAGCTCAGCATTTAACACCATAGTTCCCTCCAAGCTCGTCATTAAGCTCGAGACCCTAGGTCTCGACCCAGCCCTGTGCTGGGTCGAGTTCCATTATCCATTATCATCTACAGTACTGGGTTCCATCCTTAACTACAGGACTGAGTTTCATCATTAACTTCAGGACTGGGTTTCGTCATTAACCACAGGACCTGGTGTCATCATTACCTACCGGACTGGGTTCCATCATTAACTACAGGACTGGTTTCCATCATTAACTACAGGACTGTGTTTCATAATTAACTATAGGACTGTGTTCCATCATTAACTACAGGACTGGGTTTCATTCCATCATTAACTACAGGACTGGGTTTCATCATTAACTACAGGACTGGGTTTCATTCCATCTTTAAGTACAGGACTGGGTTTCATCATTAACTACAGGACTGCGTTTCATCTTTAACTAAAGGACTGGGTTTCATCATTAACTACAGGACTGGGTTTTATCATTAACTAAAAGACTGAGTTTCATTCCATGTTTATCTACAGGACTGGGTTCCGTCATTAACTACAGGACTGGGTTTCATAATTAACTACAGGACTGGGTTTCATTCCATCATTAACTACATGACTGGGTTTCATTATTTACAACTGGACTGGGTTTCATCATTATCTGCTTGACTGGGTTTCATTCCATCAATAACTATTTGGTTGGGTTTTACCATTAACTATAGGGCTGGGTTTCATCATTAACTACAGGACTGGGTTTCATCATTATCTACCGGACTGGGTTCCATCATTAACTACAGGACTGGGTTCCATCATTAACTGTAGGGCTAGATTTCATTCCATCATTAACTACAGGACTGGGTTTCATCATTAATTACAGGACTGGGTTTCATCATTAACTACAGGAGTGGGTTCAATCATTAACAACAAGACTGGGTTGCATCATTAACTACAGGACTGGGTTTCATTCCATCATTAACTACAGTACTGGTTTAAATCATTAACTACAGGACTGGGATTCATCATTAACTACAGAACTGGGTTTCATTCCATCATTAACTAAAGGAGTGGGTTTCATCTTTAACTACAGGGCTTGGGTTCCATTATCATCTACAGTACGGGGTTCCATCATTAACCACAGGACTGAGTTGCGTCATTAACTTCAGGACTGGGCTTCGTCATTAACTACAGGACCTTGTGTCATTATTACCTACAGGACTGGGTTCCATCATTAACTATTGGACTGGTTTCCATCATTAACTACAGGACTGTGTTCCATCATTAACTACAGGACTGGGTTTCATTCCATCTTTAACTAAAGGACTGGGTTTCATCATTAACTACAGGACTGGGTTTTATCATTCACTACATGACTGGGTTCCATCATTAACTACAGGACTGGGTTTCATTCCATCATTAACTACAGTACCGGGTTAAATCATTAACTACAGGACTGGGATTCATCATTATCTACAGAACTGGGTTTCATTCCATCATTAACTACAGCACTGGGTTAAATCATTAACTACAGGACTGGGATTCATCATTAACTAAATGACTGGGTTTCATCTTTAACTACAGGACTGGGTTTCACTCCATGTTTATCTACAGGACTGGGTTCCGTCATTAACTACAGGACTGGGTTCCATCATTAACTATAGGGCTAGATTTCATTCCATCATTAACTACAGGACTGGGTTTCATCATTAATTACAGGACTAGGTTTCATCATTAACTACAGGACTGGGTTTCATCATTATCTACCGGACTGGGTTCCATCATTAATTACAGGACTGGGTTCCATCATTAACTATAGGGCTAGATTTCATTCCATCATTAACTACATGACTGGGTTTCATCATTAACTACAGGACTGGGTTTAATCATTAACTAAAGGACTTGGTTCCATCTTTAACTACAGGACTGGGTTCCATCATTAACTATAGGGCTAGATTTCATTCCATCATTAACTACAGGACTGGGTTTCATCCTTAACTACAGGACTGGGTTTCATTCCATCATTAATTACAGGACTGGTTTCCATCATTACGTAAAGGACTGGGTTTCGTCATTATCTACCGGACTGGATTCCATCATTAACTAAAGGACTGGGTTTCATCATTAACTAAAGGACTGCGTTTCATTCAATGTTTAGCTACAGGCCTGGGTTTCGTAATTAACTACAGGACTGGGTTTCATCATTAACTACAGGCCTGGGTTTCGTAATTAACTACAGGACTGGGTTTCATCATTAACTACAGGACTGGGTTTCATTCCATCATTAAATACAGGACTTGGTTTTATTCCATCATTAACTACATGACTGGGTTTCATTATTAACATCTGGACTGGGTTTCATCATTAACTGCAGGACTGGGTTTCATTCCATCATTAACTATTTGGTTGAGTTTTACCATTAACTATAGGGCTGGGTTTCATCATTAACTACAGGACTGGGTTTCATCATTAACTACAGGACTGGTTTTCATCATTATCTACCGGACTGGGTTCCATCATTAACTACAGGACTTTGTTCCATCATTAACTACATGACTGGGTTTCATCATTAATTACAGGACTGGGATTCATCATTAACTACAGGACTGGGTTTCATCATTAACTACAGGACTGGGTTCCATCATTAACTACAGGACTGGGTTTCATTCCATCATTAACTACAGGACTGGGTTTCGTGATTAACTACAGGACTGGGTTTCATCATTAACTACAGGACTTTGTTCCATCATTAACTATAGGGCTAGATTTCATTCCATCATTAACTACATGACTGGGTTTCATCATTAATTACAGACCTAGGATTTTACCAGCCCGGGTGGCACATTCGATATGCTGATAAAATTTAGGGAGCCTTGTTTTCAGATTAGCCTTGTTAAAATCCCCAGCCACAATAAATGCAGCCTCTGGATATGTGGTTTTCATTTTACATAGAGTCAAATGGATTTCTTTCAATGCCGTCGATGTGTCAGCTTGAGGGGGGATATACACGGATGTGATTATAATCGAGGAGAATTCTCTTGGTAGATAATGCGGTCGGCATTTGATTGTAAGGACCATAAGGCATACATACACCCCCGCCCTTCTTCTTACCAGATAGATGTTTGTTTCTGTCGGCGCGATGCGTGGAGAAACCAGGTGACTGTACCGACTCAGATAACGTTTCCTGAGCGAGCCATGTTTCCGTGAGACAAAGAACGTTGTAGTCGCCGATGTCTCTCTGGAAGGCAACTCTTGCTCGTATTTCGTCTACTTTGTTGTCCAGAGACTGGACGTTGGCAAGTAAAATACTCGGGAGAGGTGAGCGATGTGCCCGTCTACGTAGCCTGACCAGAACACCGCCACGTTTCCCCCTTCTCCGGCGCCGCCGTTGTTTTGAGTCAGCGGCTGGTATCCAGTCTATTGACCTGGTTGGTGGACCAAACAGAGGATCCGCTTCGGGAAAGTCGTATTCATGGCCGTAATGTTGGTAAGTTGACGATGCTCTTATATCCAGTAGTTCCTCCCGGTTGTATATAATAAAACTTAATATTTCCCGGGGTAACAATGTAAGAAGTAATACATCCTGAGAACGTGAAGCGAGGTGGCCATCTCGGTCGGCGCCGGAACATAATGTTATTAACTACAGGACTGGGTTCCATTCCATCATTAACTACAGGACTGGGATCCATTCCATCATTAACTACAGGACTGGGTTTCATTCCATCATTAACAACAGGACTAGGTTTCATAATTAACTACAGGACTGGGTTTCATCATTAACTACAGGACTGGGTTCCATCATTACCTACAGGACTGGGTTCCATTCCAACATTAACTACATGACTGTGTTTTGTCATTAACTACAGGACTGGGTTTCATCATTAACTACAGGACTGGGTTTCATTCCATCATTAACTATAGGACTGGGTTTCATCATTAACTACAGGACTGGTTTCAATCATTAACTTCTTAGGGAGCGGCTTCAGAGGTGACGGTTTTGGAGAATTTGGCGTGCCCAAAGTAAAATGCCTCCCACTCAGGCCCAGAAAATAGGATATGCACATAATTAGTACGATAGGATAGGAAACACTCTGAAGTTTCTAAGAGTGTTAAAAGAGAACGGATTTAGTAGGCGAAAACCCAAGGAATTTCTGTCCTTGAAAAAGTGATTTTGACACATTGCCTCATTGTGAACCCCTCCCTATTGAAAATGACCTCATATGGGAGTAAGATTGCAGAACCTATTGCAGAACCTAACAGTCTCTAGACAGTGTTTGATGATGTTTAGTTGCTCTGGATGGTAAAAGAAGAAGAATTGGGAAGTGGTCACCAGATGTAAACAGAAGAGGATGCGCGTTCACGGGCTCGCGCGCGCTGTGGTTTTTTCCTTTCCTATCGTCCAGTTTATAATCCGGTTGAAATGTTATAGTAAATATACATAAAAGTGTTCCTAAGGATACATTATCAATGATGTTTGATTGTTCTTGGACAAGTGTATAGGTATAGGTTGAACGAGTTCTATTCACGTTTCAATGGGCGAGTGGACGCTGTATTTTCTGATCATAACGCACCAACCAAACTGAGATTTATAGATATAATAAATGACTTTTTCTAAAAAAAGAACCATGGATGGTCTACGTTGTTCACTTGGGAAGCCCTCAGCAGAAGTTCTTCAAAAGGTAAGGGATTTGTTTTCGCTGTGAAATGTGTTTGGTGTGTACCGCGATGGTTTATGAATTTATGCTAATGGAGAAATATTGGAGGTGCTACCCTCAAACAATCAAATGTAGTGCTTTGGCCGTGAAGACTTTTTGAAATCTGACAACACTGTGATATTGCCAAGAAGCAGAGCTTTTGATGACTATGCAACACTTGCATATTGATGAATTTTTAATAATTAAACTTTTGGATTTTGAATTTGGCGCCTTGCATTTCACCGCTAGAGCCCCACCACTCCCTACTAATGATGAAACCCAGCCCTATAGTTAATGATAAAACCCAGCCAAATAGTTAATGATGGAATGAACCCAGTCCTGCAGTTAATGATGAAACCAAGTCCTGTAGGTAATGATGGAATGAAACCCAGTCCTGTAGTTAATGATGAAACTCAGTCCTGTAGTTAATGATGAAACCCAGTCCTGAAGTTAATGATGATACCCAGTCCTGTAGTTAATGATGAAACCCAGTCCTGTAGTTAATGATGAAACCCAGTCTTATAGTTAATGATGAAACCCAGTCCTGTAGTTAACTTGGTTTCTTCATTAACTACATGACTGGGTATCATCATTAACTACAGGACTGGGTTTCATTCCATCATTAACTGCAGGACTGGCTTTCATCATTTACTACATGACTTGGTTCCATCATTAATTACGGGACTGGGTTCCATTCCATCATTAACTACAGGACTGGGTTTCATTCCATCATTAACAACAAGACTGGGTTTCATCATTAAATACAGGACTGTGTTCCATTCCAACATTAACTACAGGACTGGGTTTTGTCATTAACTACAGGACTGGGTTTCATCATTATCTACAGGACTGGGTTTCATTCCATCATTAACTACAGGACTGTGTTCCATTCCAACATTAACTACAGGACTGGGTTTCGTCATTAACTACAGGACTAGGTTTCATCATTAACTACAGGGCTGGGTTTCATCATTAACTATAGGACTGGGTTTCATCATTAACTATAGGACTGGGTTTCATCATTAACTACAGGACTGGGTTTCATCATTAACTAAAGGGCTGGGTTTCATTCCATCATTATCCATAGGGCTGGGTTTCATTCACATTTGCCATGGTTTACTTTCCTATTATCATGTACTTTCCTGGTGGATAGATAGACATACAACATACCAGACAGAGTATATTCCAGACAAGCTGCTTCACACACACACACACACACACATACACACACATACACACACACCTATCTATCTGACAGCTTACTGCAGTATGCTTGTTATAGACGACATGCTGACGCCTGGCAATCAATACAGACTCTTCCAAAACAGTATTAGTCAGGGAGATGTCTCTGAGTATGTGTGTGTGTGTGTGTGTGTGTGTGTGTGTGTGTGTGTGTGTGTGTGTGTGTGTGTGTGTGTGTGTGTGTGTGTGTGTGTGTGTGTGTGTGTGTGTGTGTGGGTGCATGTGTTTGTGCGTTTGTGTATTTGTTTGTGTGTTGGTTTTCGCGACCATGTATGTGTGCATGTGTGTGCTTGTGTGTATTTGTGTGTATGTGACTGAATAACTTGACTGTTATTGTACTGGTTTGTTATGTACTGTATAACAATGTGCTTGTGGTGAGTAGAGGAGTGGTCTAACATTATGAGCATGTCTTATTACTTGGGTATTTAATTGTGGAATATAAAATTGGGATTTTTCTTTATTCTACAGTAAATGGGGCACCACCTACAATTTAGGTTGATTGGAAATTTTCTTAGTAAGTGTTACAATTATAATCAACATATAAAAAATCTCTGAGACAGTAATATTATTTAATAAAACAAAAACGTTTTGTAAAAAATCCGGTCATACTACAGTATGCAGGATAAATGAATCAGTATGGTCATACTACAGTATACAGGATAAATGAATCAGTATGGTCTTACTACATTATGTAAGATAAAGGAATCAGTATGGTCAGACTGCAGTATACAGGATAAATGAATCAGTATGGTCATACTACAGTATGTAAGATAAATGAATCAGTATGGTCTTACTACAGTATGTAAGATAAATGAATCAGCATGGTCATACTACAGTATACAGGATAAATGAATCAGTATGGTCATACTACAGTATACAGGATAAATGAATCAGTATGGTCTTACTACAGTATGTAAGATAAATGAATCCGTATGGTCATACTACAGTATACAGGATAAATGAATCAGTATGGTCTTACTACATTATGTAAGATAAAGGAATCAGTATGGTCATACTACAGTATGCAGGATAAATGAATCAGTATGGTCATACTACAGTATACAGGATAAATGAATCAGTATGGTCATACTACAGTATACAGGATAAATGAATCAGTATGGTCTTACTACAGTATGTAAGATAAATGAATCAGTATGGTCATACTACAGTATAAAGGATAAATGAATCAGTATGGTCATACTACAGTATAAAGGATAAATGAATCAGTATGGTCATACTACAGTATACAGGATAAATGAATCAATATGGTCATACTACAGTATACAGGATAAATGAATCAGTATGGTCTTACTACAGTATGTAAGATAAATGAATCAGTATGGTCATACTACAGTATGTAAGATAAATGAATCCGTATGGTCATACTACAGTATGTAAGATAAATGAATCAGTGTGGTCATACTACAGTATAAAGGATAAATTAATCAGTATGGTCATACTACAGTATGCAGGATAAATGAATCAGTATGGTCATACTACAGTATACAGGATAAATGAATCAGTATGGTCATACTACAGTATACAGGATAAATGAATCAGTATGGTCTTACTACAGTATGTAAGATAAATGAATCGGTATGGTCATACTACAGTATACAGGATAAATTCATCAGTATGGTCTTACTACAGTATGTAAGATAAATGAATCAGTATGGTCATACTACAGTATAAAGGATAAATGAATCAGTATGGTCATACTACAGTATAAAGGATAAATGAATCAGTATGGTCATACTACAGTATACAGGATAAATGAATCAATATGGTCATACTACAGTATACAGGATAAATGAATCAGTATGGTCTTACTACTGTATGTAAGATAAATGAATCAGTATGGTCATACTACAGTATAAAGGATAAATGAATCAGTATGGTCATACTACAGTATAAAGGATAAATTAATCAGTATGGTCATACTACAGTATAAAGGATAAATGAATCAGTATGGTCATACTACAGTATACAGGATAAATGAATCAGTATGGTCATACTACAGTATACAGGATAAATGAATCAGTATGGTCATACTACAGTATACAGGATAATTGAATCAGTATGGTCATACTACAGTATACAGGATAAATGAATCAGTATGGTCATACTACAGTATATAGGATAATTGAATCAGTATGGTCATACTACAGTTTGTAAGATACATGACTCAGTGACAGATTATGGAAAAGTGCTGATGAAGTAGTTAGCTAGGGGAAGGGAGAGGGGAATGGTTTCTTTTAACTCACAAGGATCTGGACAAGCAATACTTTCACAATGATTCTAAGCGATACAAAGCAGGGAATTTAAGCGAAAGATAACCTAAGTAGTATTGAGGTTCACAGTTTCCTCACACCAATAGGGAATAAAGGTGTGAGAAAAGGCAGCATTGAATGTGGAATTCCATAGTAGCTCTAATTTCTCGGATTCCCTGACGTCTTTTCAGTGCGAAAAAGATAGAGACGATCCCTCTTCAAACTGTTCCATGTTGCTGTCTTCGTCCAACTGAGATGGAAGCGAGAGCAGAGAACAATCGTTCAAATTCCAATTTACAGTAGGTGTTTGGCCTCCAGTCATTGAGATCGGGGGGGATCAATAAGCAAGGGGTGCTTTCCAGTTACCAACTACGCTGCTGTCTGAGCAACAGAAGGATTTCAGTCGGTCGTGGCTATTGTTCACGCCACGCTTTTATAGTTCAGTTCCACGCTTTTGTAGTTCAGTTCCATGCTTTTACAGTTCAGTTCCACACCTTTATTGTTCAGTTCCATGCTTTTACAGTTCAGTTCCACACCTTTATAGTTCAGTTCCAGAGATTTATAGTTCAGTTCCACACCTTTATAGTTCAGTTCCACGCTTTTACAGTTCAGTTCCACACCTTTATAGTTCAGTTCCAGACGTTTATAGTTCAGTTCCACACTGTTACAGTTCAGTTTCACACCTTTATAGTTCAGTTCCACACCTTTATAGTTCAGTTCCACACTTTTACAGTTCAGTTCCACACCTTTATAGGTCAGTTCCACACCTTTATAGTTCAGATCCACACCGTTATAGTTCAGATCCACGCTTTTACAGTTCAGTTCCACACCTTTATAGTTCAGTTCCACACCTTTATAGTTCAGTTCCACACCTTTATAGTTCAGTTCCACACCTTTATAGTTCAGTTCCACGCCTTTATAGTTCAGTTCCACACTGTTACAGTTCAGTTTCACACCTTTATAGTTCAGTTCCACACCTTTATAGTTCAGTTCCACACTTTTACAGTTCAGTTCCACACCTTTATAGGTCAGTTCCACACCTTTATAGTTCAGATCCACACCTTTATAGTTCAGATCCACGCTTTTACAGTTCAGTCCCATGCTTTTACAGTTCAGTTCCACACCTTTTATAGTTCAGATCCACGCTTTTACAGTTCAGTTCCACACCTTTATAGTTCAGTTCCACGCTTTTACAGTTCAGTTCCACGCTTTTACAGTTCTGTTCCACGTTTTTATAGTTTAGTTCAGTTTGAATGGACAGTGCGGGTGGGGGTAGGTGCTGAGGCTTCTTGCCTGATTGGCTGAAAAATTCTGTGGTCTCACGTTGCATGACTTGCCCCAGCCCCAGGGAAGAGAGTCCCTTTCCTCAAGAAATGTAATATTGTTCCATTATTGATGGATAAATCCTTTGTACAACCGGGAAAGGTGGGTAATTGTTCAGGTCATAATGAGCCCATAATGTTCTCCTTGAAATACAGCACACAATGACCAGAGCATGCATCAGACCACTTCTTGCCTCCCAGCCTAGAACCTTATGGAACGATTTCTACCAAAAAGCAAAGTTGTTGGTGTTAACAAGAATGTTATTCTGATTCCATATGACTGGTCTGGATTCTGTCCGTTTAGAGCAGGGCGAGTGATTTGGCGGGCGCCTGCTGTTACGGTGCCGTCCTGTCCAGGATAGAACATTGGAAGTGGATGTTCTGCCGTTTAACGGCCCTCTGGAGTGTCATCTTGTAATCCGCAGTCTGTTGGGATAGGGGGAAAAGAGTGGGCGGGTTGTGTCACGTCTTTCCATCTCAACCTTTGGCATGCCGATAGGCGAGTATATTTGTGTTGGGTACGGTCTGCCAACTGCCAGGCATATGGAATAGGTCAGTGTGACATCCCTACAGGTGTATAGAGGATGCGTGTCTGTGGGTGGGTAACTGTGTGTTTGGGGTGAGTGTGTGGTGTGTTGGTGTTTGTAACTGTGTGAGTGTGAAATATTTAGATATTCATCATTTTATTAGGGATGATTTGGACAGTTTTCACATCCACTTTTTCTATGAACACTTTACTATCACAAACACATTATGCTACAACTGCAGAGAGGGAACGACGGAGAGAGGGTGTGAGATAAGGAAGTGAGAGAGAAAATAGAGAGAGAGATAATATGACACTTGAAATGTCTATTCTTTTGGAACTTGTGTGAGTGCAATATTTACTGTTCACTTTTTATTGTTCGTTTTCACTTTTGCTTATTATTTATTATTTGCTTCCCATGCCAATAAAGCCCCTTGAATTGAATTGAAGAGAGAGAGAGAGAGAGAGAGAGAGAGAGAGAGAGAGAGAGAGAGAGAGAGAGAGAGAGACTACTTTATCACTGACCTCAACCCATAGTCTCTCAGAGCATTCACAGTCATCCCACTGACACTCCTATCAGACCACAACAAAATCACAGTCTACCTGAACAGAGCAATACTCAATCATGAGACATCAAAGCCAAATGAACTGAGTAATATTAAGAAATGCTATAGATGGAAGGAATGTAGTGTGGAAACCTACCAAATAACAATTAGGCAACAACAAATTCAATCCCTTCTAAACAACTTCCTGGACAAAACGTTCCACTGTAATAGTGAAGTAGTAGAAAATGTGAACAGTACATTTAGCCAAAGAAAAACCAAAGAAAATGAACAACAATGACAAATGGTTTGATGAAGAATGCAAAACCCTAAGAAAGAAATTGAGAAATCTTTCCAACCAAAAACATAGAGACCAAGAAAACCTGAGTCTATTCGTTCACTGCGGTGAATACAGAAATACACTACAGAAAAATAAGGTACAGCACGTCAGAAATCAGCTCAAGGTAACTGAAGAATCCATAGACTCTAACCAATTCTGGTAAAATGTGAAAACACTAAACAAACAACAACACAAAGAATGAATTATCCAAAATGGAGATGTAAGTGTAAACCACTTCTCCAATCTTTTTGGCTCTATAACAAAGAACAAACAGCAAAAACATACACATTATCAAATACAAATCTTAGAATCAACTATTAAAGACTAACAGAACCCATTGGATTCTCCAATTACCTTGAATGAACTACAGGACAAAATACAAACCCTCCAACCCAAAAAGGCCTGTGGTGTTGATGGTATCCTCAATGAATTTATAAAATATACAGACAACAAATTCCAATTGGCTATACTAAAACTCTTTAACATCATCCTTAGCAATGGCATCTTCCCCAGTATTTAGAACCAAGGACTGATCACCCCAATCCAATAAGTGGAGACAAATTTTACCCCAATAACTACGCGTTAACAGATATGCATCAACAGCATCCTTGGGAAAATCCTCTGCATTATCATTAACAGCGGACTCGTACGTTTCCTCTGTGAAACACTGTACTGAGCAAATGTCCCTCATTGACAAACAAACAAACCAAAACAAAGGCAATGTCTTCTCATGCTTTGTTGATTTCGATTCAATTTGGCATGAGGGTCTGCTTTACAAATTAATGGAAATGGGTGTTGGGGAAAAAACATACGGCATTATAAAATGTGCGGTTAAAATAGGCAAATGGCCGTGGGGTGAGACAGGGATGCAGCTTAAGCCCCACCCTCTTCAACATATATACATATATATATACCAACGAATTGGCAAGGGCACTAGAAAAGTCTGCAGCACCCAGCCTCACCCTACTAGAATATGAAGTCAAATGTATACTGTTTGCTGATGATCTGGTGCTTCTGTCACCAACCAAGGAGGGCCTACAGCAGCACCAAGATCTTCTGCACAGATTCTGCCAGACCTGGTAGGGAGGTAGGGAGAGAGAGAGAGAGAGAGAGAGAGAGAGAGAGAGAGAGAGAGAGAGAGAGAGAGAGAGAGAGAACATGAGGTAAAGTGGGGAGTAAACACTGACTTTGCACTGTAACACACACGGATACACACACACACACACGGATACACACGCACACACGGATAAACACACACAAACGCCATTTGTAGAGCTCCTCTCTCACACAGGGAGGTAAAATGGAAAGGGGATACCTAGTCAGTTACACAACTGAACGCATTCAACTGAAATGTGTCTTCTGGATTTAACCCCACCTCTCTGAATCAGAGAGGTGGGGCTGCCTTAATCGACATAATTGGCACCCGGGGATCTGTTATTGTTGTTGTCGGTTAATCTTTCTTGTTTAAAAACTTCTTGGGGATCAGTGGGGCGCTAGCGGGCTCCGCCCGACACTACCAGATAAAATGTAAAGCGCCAAATTCAAAATCCAAAAGTTGAATTATTAAACATCCACCAATATACAAGTGTTCCATACTCATCAAAAGCTCTGTTTCTTGGCAATATCACAGTGTTGTCAGATTTCAAAAAGGCTTTACGGCGAAATCAGCACATTTGATTGTTTGAGAGTAGCACCTCACATATTTTTCCCATAGCCATGAATCGATTAGCCATCATGGCACACACATAACACATTTCACAGCGAAAACAAATCAATTACCTGTTGAAGAACTTCTGCTGAGGTCATCCTAAGTGTCCAACGAAGACAATCCATGGTTCTTTTGTTAGAAAAAGTAACGTATTTTATCCATAAATCCTCCATTTGGTTCGCGCGTTATAATCAGAAACGACAGCTTCCACTACTCCATTAAAATGTGACGCGAACTCGTTCATCTTATACCTATAAACTTGTCCAAGAACAATCAAACATAGTTTTAAATGTATCCTTAGGAACACTTTTACGTATATTTACTATTATAAATCAACCGGAATATAAACTGATCGATAACGACGGTAAAAAAGACACTGCGCACTTTCACGGGAGCGCGCCCAGCCTACTGTTGTCATCAAAGAGTGACTTCCTTGTTTGGTCTTCTTCTCTGGTCTTACTCATCCAAAATGAAAAAAATATACTGTCTCGAGACTGTTGACATCTAAAGGAAGCGATGGGTACTGCATTCATATGCCCTTATATGGTCATTTTCATTAGGGGAGGGGTTCCCAAATGAGCAATGTGTCAAAATCACTTTTTCCAGGACAGAAATTCCTCGGGGTTTCGCCTGCTATATGCGTTCTGTTTTACTCACAGACAGATGGTTAACAGTTTTGGAATATTCAGAGTGTTTCCTATCCAATGGTACCAAATATTTGCATATCCTATTTTCTGGGCCTGAATGTGAGGCATTTTACTTTGGGCACGCCAGGCTCTCCAAAACGGTCACCTCATGCGCCCATCCCCAAGAAGTTTTAACTTCTTAGGGAGCGGCAAGTTTTTTTCGGGGGCGAGTCTGGCTGGCACGCCCCACTTTATTTTACTTATATAAGGTATAGGTGACCATCCGAGTGAAATATTATCGCTAATATTCATAAAAGGATAGCTAAGGATGCATTTTAACTGGTATTTGAAAAGTTTATAGGTATATTTGAACGCGCTCTCTTCACGTTTCAATGGGCAATTCGACATTGGATTTTCTGAACATAACGTGCCAACCAAACGGAGATATAACAAAAGAACCATTGGATGTCTTCGTTGGACACTTGGGAAGCCCTCAGCAGAAGTTCTTCAATAGGTAAGGGATTTGTTTTCGCTGTGAAATGTGTTTTGTGTGAACCGCAATGGTTTATGAATTTATGCTAATGCAGAAATATTGGAGGTGCTACCCTCAAACAATCAAATGTTGTGCTTTCGCCGTAAAGCCTTTTTGAAATCTGACAACGCTGTGATATTGCCAAGAAGCAGAGCTTTTGATGACTATGCAACATTTGTATATTGATGAATGTTTAATAATTCAACTTTTGGATTAGCGCTAGCGCCCCACCACTCCGTAAGTATGGGCAGAAAGCAGATGTTTCTTCATTGCCGGCTCGGGGATTCAAATCAGCGACCTTTCGTTCTCGATAAGAATGGTCCACCACCCAAAGGACATCCAGCTAACTTGACACAACTGTGGGAAGCATTTGAGCCAACATCCCTGTGGAATGTTTTTACCTTGTAGTGTCCATGTCCTGATGAACTGAGGCTGTTCTGAGGGCAAAAGGGGGTGTAACTCAATATTAGGAAGGTATTCCTAATGCGTTGCCCACTCAGTGTACTGTACTTAACTATGATGCCAAACTGAAAATAATTGTTGAAATATGACAAACCCATACACACACACACATATTCACAAGATGCACACACACACACACACACCCACGCATGCACACACACGCCCACACACACACACAAACACACACACGGACAAGTAGAAGCCTCATCACCTCCCATTGATTTCCTGCCGCCCCATGATCTCCTTGGTGGCCTCTTTAGCCATCACCATAGTGATCTCCTTGACGGCCTCTGTAGCCATCACCATAGTGACCTCCTTGGCGGCCTCTTTAGCCATCACCATAGTGATCTCCTTGGCGGCGTCTTTAGCACAGGCTGTAGTTTGGTGTGGGGGTTGAGGTGTTGATGGGTTGAGCTTTGGGGCTGTGTGTTTGTCTCTCTCTCTGATGTTGGCTCTGGAACTGGAGCTCTGGAACAGGAGCACTCACATAGCTCCTGTGGGCTATAAGGCGGGATGGAGCTCTGGTATTGGTCATGAGTCTGAAAGATGGCGCCGAAGAGGATGGCTGACGTTTTCCATGCCCGTAACCAATCTGGTATTGGCCATGAGTCTGGAAGATGGCACTGAAGAGGATTTTACATGCCCGTAACCAATTGTGCTATTTTGTTCGTTTTTTTGCATTGTTGGTAACTTATTTATTTTTTTAAACTTATTTTGTACATAATGTTGCTGCTACCGTCTCTTATGACCAAAAATAACTTCTGGACATCAGAACTGGAATTACTCACCACGAACTGGAAGAATCTTTTTTCTATTAATGAGTCCGACGAGAAAGATGTACTGCTCTCCCGGGAACAGGCACAAATCCCTGTCATTTGCGTGAAGAAAAGACAGATCGGGCTGCCTTTTGAGAATCCGTAGGCGAGGGAGTAAACTCCCACTGCCATAAATTCTACTTGCTAACATGCAATGAAAATGAAAATAAAATTGATGATCTACGATTATGATTTTCCTACCAACGGGACGTTAAGAACTGTAATATTTTATGTTTCACCGAGTCGTGGCTGAACGATAACATAGAGCTGGAAGGATTTTCAATGCACTGGCTATTAGGTATCAAGGTAAGACTCAGATGCAGACCGTCGAAGTAACAATGTTTATTACAGCAACAGGGGCAAAGGTAAAGGACGGCAGGCAGACTCAGGGTCAGGTCAAGCAGAGATCGGAAATCCAGAGGTGGGGCAAAGGTACAAGACGGCAGGCAGGCTCAGGGTCAGGGGCGGGCAGAGTGATCAGGCAGGTGGGTACAGGGTCAGGCCAGGCAAGGGTCAAAAACCAGGAGGACACGAAAAGAGAGACTGGGGAAAAGGAGGAGCTGACACAAAAACGCTGGTTTGCTTAACAAACAAGACTAACTGGAAAAGACAAACAGAGAACACAGGTATAAATACACAGGGGATAATGCGGAAGATGGACGACACCTGGAGGTGGGTTGAGACAATCACAAAGACAGGTGAAACAGATCAGGGTGTGACACCGGCAGAACAGAGAAACTACGTCTGGGAAGACGAGGGGTGGGGGTGTGTGTCTTTTTGTCAATAACAGCTGGTGCGCAATGTCTAATATTAAGTCACGAGGTATTGCTTGCCTGAGGTAGAGTACCTTATGATAAGCTGTAGACCACACTATCTACCAAGAGAGTTCTCATCTACATTATTCGTAGCCATCTATTTACCCCCACAGACCGATGCTGGCACTAAGACCGCACTCAACCAACTCTATAAGGCCATAAGCAAACAAGAAAATGCTCACCCAGAAGCGGCGCTCCAAGTGGCCGGGGACTTTATTGCAGGCAAACTTAAATCAGTTTTACAAAATGTTGTGCAACCAGAGGGGGAAAAAAACTCTTGACCACCTTAACTACACACACAGAGATGCATTCAAAGCTCTCCCCCGCCCTCCATTTGGAAAATCGGACCATCATTCTATCCTCCTGATTCCTTCTAACAAGCAAAAACTAAAGCAGGAAGTATGAGTGACTTGCTCAATATGGAAATGGTCAGATGATGCGGATGCTACGCTACAGAACTGTTTTGCTACAGACTGGAAAATGATCCAGGATTCATCCAATGGCATTGAGGAGTATACCATCTCATTTATCGGCTTCATCAATAAGTACATATACGACGTCGTCCAAACAGTGACCGTACGTACATATCCCAACCGGAAACCATGGATTACAGGCAACATCAGCATCGAGCTAAAGGCTAGAGCTGCCGCTTTCAATGAGCAGGACACTAATCCGGACGCCTATAAGAAATACTGCTATGCCCTCAGACAAACTATCAAACAAAAAAAGCGTCAATACAGGATTAAGATTGAATCCTACTACACCGGCTCTGATGCTCGTCATGGCTCACATCAACAGCATCCTCCCGGATACCCTAGACCCACTCCAATTCAGATACCGCCCCAACAGATCCACAGATGATGCAATCTCAATCGCACTCCACACTGCCTTTTCCCACTTGGACCAAAGGAACACCTATGTGAGAATGCTGTTCATTGACTACAGCTCAGCGTTCAACACCATAGTGCCCACAAAGTTCATCACTAAGCTAAGAAACCTGGGACTAAGCACCTTCCTCTGCAACTGGATCCTGGACTTCCTGACGGGCCGCCCCCCAGGTGGTAAGGGTAGGCAACAGCACGTCTGCCACGCTGATCCTCAACACTGGGGCCCCTCAGGGGTGTGTTCTTAGTCCCCTCCTGTACTCCCTGTTCACCCACGGCTGTGTGGCAAACACAACTCCAACACCATCATTAAGTTTGCTGACGACACAACAGTGGTAGGCCTGATCACCGACAATGATGAGACGGCCTATAGGGAGGAGGTCAGAGAACTGTCAGTGTGGTGCCAGGAGAACAACCTCTCCTTCAATGTGAGCAAGACAAAGGAGCTGATCGTGGACTTACAGGAAAAGGAGGGCCGAACAGGCCCCCATTAACATCAACAGGACTGAAGTGCAGCGTGTCGAGAGTTTCAAGTTCCTTGGTGTCCACATCACCAACGATCTATCATGGTCCAAACACACCAAGACAGTCATGAAGAGGGCATGACAAAACCTTTTCCCCCTCAGGAGACTGAAAATATTTGGCATGGGTCCCCAGATCCTCAAAAAGTTCTACAGCTGCACCATCATGAGCATCCTGACTGGTTGCATCATCGCCTGGTACGGCACCTGCTCGGCATCTGTCTGTAAGGCGCTACAGAGGGATGTGCATCACTGGGGCCAAGTTTCCTGCAATCCAGGACCTATATAATAAGCGGTGTCAGAGGAAAGCCCATAAAATTGTCAGAGACTCCAGTCACCCAAGTCATAGACTGTTTTCTCTGCTACCGCAGAGCAAGCGGTACCGGAGCGCCAAGTCTAGTACACTGCTGCTACTCGCTGTTTATTTTCTATGCATAGTCACTTCACACCTACCTACATGTGCAAATTACCTCTAACCTTTCCCCCGCACACTGACTCGGTACCGGTACCCCCTGTATATAGCCTCGTTATTGTTATGTTATTGTGTTACTTTTTATTATTTTTTGCTTTAGATTATTTGGGAAATATTTCCTTAACTCTTCTTGAACTGCACTGTTAGTTAAGGGCTTGTAAGTAAGCACTTCACGGTAAGGTCTACACTATTCGGCGTATGTGACAATTACAGTTTGATTTGATTTTGTATGTAAGGCCATGGGTTGTAAGGCCATGGATTGTGCTTGGGGTTATGTTGGTTTGGGACTGCACATACTAAGGGATGTTAGAGGTTTAAGAGGGCTTTAGAGGTGTCCCTGTGGGTGTGTGTGGGGGTCTGAGGGGTTTAGTAGCTTTGGCTTGTCTCTCTGCTACCAAACCATGGCTGTCTAAACGAGCCCCACTGGTCCTCATTACCCTTTCCCTGGGATGTACACACACACACACACAACCTCATGGTCGTTGATGAGGCGTATCAGAGGAGTACAGTGGTATGTGATGGTTTGCCCAGATAGCTTGCGCTCCCCTGGTGACCCCGTGCTTCAGGGGTCATTACCACAGTGATGAGGGCTAATGATGCTTGGACCAACCCGTGGTTGGCAAGGCAACACTGTAGATGCAGTACGTCCAACTGTATGGCTGGGAGACTTGTTTTTGTGCTGAAGTAGTGTGTTTCTACATTTTTAACATGGTTAGCAATGACACTGTGAAGTCTGCGACCATAATAAAGCCATGTTGTTTTCGTTATCAGCTTGTCCAGTTGTGAGTACAAACAGACCAACAGAGAGAGCTGCAGCACAGTAGCAGGTCACACAGTTATGTGTGCTTGTTAGTACATTAGGTTAATGTTAATAGTTATAGCCAACTCATTTGAATTCCTTTTTTAAGAGCTTGAAAAATCTGACCTTGCTATTGTGTCTGTATATTCTAATTAAGCAAATAAGGCCTGAGGGGGTGTGGTATATGGTGAATATACCACGGCTAAGGGCTGTTCTTATGCAAGACGCAACGCGGAGTGCCTGGACACAGCCCTTAGCCGTGGTATATCGGCCATATACCACAAACCCCTGAGGTGCCTTATTGCTATTATAAACTGGTTACCAACGTAATTAGAGCAGTAAAAATAAATGTTTTGTCATACCCGTGTATATGGTCTGATATACCACGGCTGTCAGCCAATCAGCATTCAGGGTTCGAACCACCCCATTTATAATGACCTTTATACAGCGTCAGAAGTCCACAGCGTCTGTCCAGAGCCTCTATCTGCCTCTGCTTTTCTAACCCTCCCATATATTACTCACAGAGCTAAAAAGCAATATGAATCAGGCTGGTAACTAGAAATAGACGCGAATTTAGGATGTTTGGAAAGGTCCTGAGAACGTCGATATATGCCTTCCTTGTCATTCACAAAAAAAAGTACAAGATTGCCCACACTCGGCACGAACTCAGTTACCTAGCAAACCGTGAGAATACTGTGAATACTGATGATACCTAGCTGGTCATTTTTTTATGACTTTGTTTTAAGCCTTCCCCAAACCATAGCCCTAACCTTAACCAGTTGGAATTAATACCTAAACTGTTAACCTTTGAGTTGTTTCTGTTTTAACCCTGTAACCACACGGTATTAACCTTGTAACCATGAGGAATTAACCCTGTAACCATGAGGAATAAACCCTGTAACCATGATGAATTAACCCTGTAACCATGATGAATTAACCCTGTAACCATGACGAATTAACCCTGTAACCACACAAAATAACCCTGTAACCATGAGGAATTAACCTTGTAACCAGGAGGAATTAACCCTGTAACCATGAGGAATAAACCCTGTAACCATGAGGAATAAACCCTGTAACCATGAGGAATAAACCCTGTAACCATGACGAATTAACCCTGTAACCACACAAAATAACCCTGTAACCATGAGGAATTAACCAGGTAACCAGGAGGAATTAACCCTGTAACCAGGAGGAATTAACCCTGTAACCATGTGGAATTAACCCTGTAACCATACAAAATTAACCCTGTAACCATACAAAATTAACCCTGTAACCATGAGGAATTAACCCTGTAACCACACAAAATTAACCCTGTGACCATGAGGAATTAACCCTGTAACCATGAGGAATTAACCCTGTAAGCATGTGGAATTAACCCTGTAACCACTCAGAATTAACCCTGTAACCACGCAGAATTAATATATCAAAACTAGACGTTCATCTATAATACATCGAACTTCGAAGGGAAACTCTGAAAACTTGTTGATATAAATATATAAGTTAATATATTGCCACTAAAATTGGTCTGGGCCTGTAAAAGATATTTCCACAGAGAAAGCATCTGCTCAACAAGTGATGAAGCAACATGGTGGATATGTCCCTATTGCCTAAATACACGAACATCTGATTCCAAAATCATGGGCATTAATATGGAGTTTATCCCCCCTTTGCTGCTATAACAGCCTCCACTCTTCTGGGAAGGCTTTCCACTAGATGTTGAAACATTCCTGCGGGGACTTCCATTCAGTCACAAGAGCATTAGTGAGGTCGGGCATAGATGTTGGGGCGATTAGGCCTGGCTCACAGTCGGCGTTCCAATTCATCCCAAAGGTGTCCGATGGGGTTGAGGTCAGACACAGCCCCTGGAGCCAGTCACCCACATGGAGCCAGACACACCAATGGAGCCAGTCACACCCCATGGAGCAATACACACCCCATGGAGCCAGACACATCCCATGGAGCCAGACACAGCCCCTGGAGCCAGTCACCCACATGGAGCCAGACACACCCCATGGAGCCAAACACACCCATGGAGCCAGACACACCCCATGGAGCCAGACACACCATCATGGAGCCAGACACACCATCATGGAGCCAGACACATCCCATGGAGCCAGACACACCCCATAGAGCCAGACACACCATCATGGAGCCAGACACACCATCATGGAGCCAGACACACCCCATGGAGCCAGACACATCCCATGGAGCCAGACACAGCCCCTGGAGCCAGTCACCCAGATGGAGCCAGACACACCCCATGGAGCCAAACATCCCCATGGAGCCAGACACACCCCATGGAGCCAGACACACCATCATGGAGCCAGACACACCATCATGGAGCCAGACACACCCCATAGAGCCAGACCCACCATCATGGAGCCAGACACACCATCATGGAGCCAGACACACCCCATGGAGCCTGTCACACCATCATGGAGCCAGACAAACCCCATGGACCCAGACACAGCCCCTGGAGCAAGTCACCCACATGGAGCCAGACACACCCCATGGAGCCAAACACACCCATGGAGCCAGACACACCCCATGGAGCCAGACACACCATCATGGAGCCAGACACATCCCCTGGAGCCAGTCACCCACATGGAGCCAGTCACCCACATGGAGCCAGACACACCCCATGGAGCCAAACACACCCATGGAGCCAGACACACCCCATGGAGCCAGACACACCATCATGTAGCCAGACACACCCCATGGAGCCAGACACACCCCATGGAGCCAGACACACCCTCATGGAGCCAGACACACCCTCATGGAGCCAGACACACCCCATGGAGCCAGACACACCCCATGGAGCCTGTCACACCATCATGGAGCCAGACACACCCCATGGACCCAGACACAGCCCCTGGAGCAAGTCACCCACATGGAGCCAGATACACCCCATGGAGCCAAACACACCCATGGAGCCAGACACACCCCATGGAGCCAGACACACCATCATGGAGCCAGACACATCCCCTGGAGCCATTCACCCACATGGAGCCAGTCACCCACATGGAGCCAGACACACCCCATGGAGCCAAACACACCCATGGAGCCAGACACACCCCATGGAGCCAGACACACCATCATGTAGCCAGACACACCCCATGGAGCCAGACACACCCCATGGAGCCAGACACACCCTCATGGAGCCAGACACACCCTCATGGAGCCAGACACACCCCATGGAGCCAGACACACCCATGAAGCCAGACACACCCATGGAGCCAGACACACCCCATAGAACTAGTCACACCCATCGAGCCAGACACACCTCATAGAGTCAGACACACGCTCATGGAGCCAGACACACCCTCATGGAGCCAGACACACACCATGGAGCCAGTCACACCCCATGGAGCCAGTCACACCCATGGAGTCAGACACACCCTCATGGAGCCAGCCACACCCATGGAGCCAGACACACCCATGGAGCCAGACACACCCATGGAGCCAGACACACCCCATGGAGCCAGACTGCAGGTCAGTTTAATACTACAGAGACTGTAATGACCTTGTGTTGTAACAACATGGATACGTGTTCCTGTGTCCTTATTTCATCTGTGGAATTAGAACAGGTCCTTCCGGATAGTTATAGTGGATCTGCATCATTAATCAATGAACCCCTCGATTAAACCTAATCAAGTGATTGATCAGAGTTGCCCTCAGCTGACTCAGGTAGTTTCTCATCACAGAGTCTGGGAGACTCGTCCAATAGAGTGATACCTTGTGGAAATCAAGGCTAGACATTCTGAAATGAAAACACAACAGAACCCAGGGAGATGGCTCTTCCATTCAGGTTTATTGGCATAGAAAGGAGAGCTAGCAACACTTTGTATTGACTTCTTCACTGTATCATTTCCCAGTTGGAGTGCTTTAGTGTTCTGTCTTGACTTTAGATATTTCATAATTGACTGAGCCTTTGGTTAGAGAATAGCTCAGGGTGTGGATATTGATCTTACAGACGGCTGTGGGATCATTTTGTTAAGTTATTCGTTTTCTGAATATCTCCCTATCAATGTCTCTCTCTCTCTCGCTCTCTCTATCCCTGTCTCCTATCTTTCTGCCTCCACCTTTTTCCAATGCAAAAATGTTCAAGACAATAGAAACATTAAGGAAATCTAGTCTAGACGTTGTACATATCAAAATCCCATGAAAGGCCTCTAGGTGCTCAGTGCTGTTTGTATAGAGCAGAGGAGTTATCTGAAGACTGTTGCTAATAGTTCAATCCTCTGGAAGGCTGTTTCACTACTCTGTAGACTCAAACAGCCTATGTGGATTTTGATTGGTTTGTTTGTTTGTTTGTCTATATGTGTGTGTGTGCTTGTGTGTGTGGTTGTATGCGTGCATGTGCGTGTTAGTGTGTGTGTGTGTGTGGCCGTGCCCATGCGTGTGTGTGTGTGTTGCAGACTGCTCTATCAAATGACTGTCTGCTTGGGTTTTTGTTTGATCAGGCCTATGGAACATTTATTGTTGCTGGCTTGGTAAGTAGGACAGGGAGGGAGGGAGGGAGGTAGAAGAAAAGGTGGGAATGGAGTGATAATTTCCTCACCTTCATTCCTCTCTGTTACTTGTGCTAGCTAACTAACTAACTGACATTATCTAACTAGCTAACTGACTGATTAACTAACTAACTAACTTCAACAGACTAACTTCATAACAGCTATAGCATTAACCTACATAACTTTCTAACGTATCTTCTCACTCCCATCATTACAGTAGCAACATGTTACAGCTATGATGATAATGTTAGAGAGCTTCAACTCTCTTAGTTCTCCTTCACCTTGGCTGATGACACAGCACTCACCACTTCAACCTTGTATTAGAGCCACTGTACCACATATCACCTCTTCTCTCCTTGGGCTAAGTTGCCTAGATAGTTAGAGAGAGAGAGAGAGAGAGAGAGAGAGAGAGAGAGAGAGAGAGAGAGAGAGAGAGAGAGAGAGGGGAGAAAGAGAGAGCGAGAGGGAAGGGAGAAAGAGAGAGAGAGAGGGAGGGATGGAGGGAGTGGAGAAAGAGAGAGAGAGAGAGAGAGAGAGAGAGAGAGAGAGAGAGAGAGAGAGAGAGAGAGAGAGAGAGAGAGAGAGATTATTATTTAACTTTTGTATATTATCTACCTCACTTGCTTTGGCAATGTTAACATATGTTTCCCATGCCAATAAAGCCCCTTGAATTGAATTGAGAGAGAGAGGGATGGATGGATGGAGGGAGTGGAGAAAGAGAGAGAGAGAGATGGAGGGATGGATGGATGGAGGGGAGAGAGAGAGAGAGACTTTTTTGACTTTTTGTCTTTCTTTAATGAAACATTCTCATTTAATTAAAAAGTCTTCACCACCCTCCCTTTAGAAAATAAAACACCAAAATATATCCTGTACTTCATACATGCAACATAGTCACCTTTCCCTCTACCACACAATACAAAACAACACCACACATCACAATAACCAAAAAACCTTACCACTTCTACAACTGTATTTCCAAAACATCTTCCCCAACTATACAGACAGCCCCCCCAACACACCATATCTCCTGAAACATCTCCACACGTTTTACCATTCTATAGAACTCAAATTCTACCCTAAGGCGTGCAGAGACCATCCCATTAAATAATAGTAAAGGGTCTGTTATCCCCTCACCTTTTACCCTGTTCCTCCTTGTTAGCCAAATAGCCAACTTTGCCTGAGCAAACAGTAAATTCCAAAATACCTGTACCCCATTATAAACATCCCAACAGTAAAAACCACCCCAACCTCTCACTCAGACATTTCAACAGAGACATTATTGGCATTAACCTGGCGCACACAGAAAACACATGAATCACAGTTTCTTACATAACACAGAAAGGACACCCCTGCCCGATTCCCGATTCAACCCGTACCAACCAGCTGTTAGTGGCCAGGCCATGAAGAACCCTCCACTGGAGGCCCCCTGACCTCTTTGGTACTGGGGGTTTGTAAAGCCCCCTCCATCTAAAACCCACCATAATCTCTGCCTCACATACCCCCTGCCACTGATGGGCTTTCACCCCTGTTAGGCTCCTAATGTTCCTTACCTTAACGCAGAGGTTGTAGAGGGCTGTGTTAAAAACTAACAAGTCCCCAGTCTCTGCCGTCACCTGCAGTGGCGGGAACATTGGTGGCCCCTCCCCTTTGGCCTCTCAAACACCCCCCTTACCGGCTCAGACAGTGCCTCCTGGACCTCCTCCAGGAATCTCTCCAGCAGCCTAAGAGACGTTATTCCTGTTTGTTGTGCCAGGACTTGCGGGGTTTTCCACCCCTCCTCTCCCAGCAGTCGCAGGTCACCCAGCCTTAGTAAACCCGCTGCCATCAGCTGCCTCTGCAGGGTGGCCGACTGAACCAATCTCAAAGGGATGGCTGGGTTGTGGAAGATAGGCTCCTCCCACACCCACAGCCCAGGCTCCACACCCCCTTCTCATGTGGGCCTTAGCAGCTGCCAGGCCCTCAGCACTGCAGAGTAAAAGTCTGAGAGACCTGCTGTACTCAGCCTTTCCAGCCTCATGAGGAACAGCTGCCCTAATCCATCAGCTCTCCTCAGCAGTGCACATGCTGGTTCCCTCCATCAGTATGGTACAGCAGTCTCTCCGCCGCCTTTAGTCGGAATGCAGCCACCCTGCTCTCCATTTCCACCAGGCCCTGTCCTCCGTCGTGGACGGTCATGTACAACACTGCCGCCCTCAGCCAGTGATGGCCCGACCAGGAAAAGTCCACCAGCTTGCGTTGTAGGTCTGCGAGCAGACCGGCGGGGGGTTGAGGACAGACAGTTTATGCCACAGGGAAGATGCCACCAGGTTGTTGATTATCAGCACCCTCTATATGACACTTGGGACCAAAGCCACCTCAACCTGGCCAGTCTTGACACCACTGCCTGTGACAGCCCCTCCCAGTTCTTGGTCAGCATAAGTAAAAAAACTCTTCCCAAACCCAAACCCAGACATCACATTAAACAGATACTCATGGTCCACTCTATCTAAAGCCTTCTCTTTAACTAAAGAGACCAGTCCAAACTTCACATTAGAACCTTTCGACAAGTCCAACATGACCCTGATTATGAACAAGTTGTCCGTGATTGAGCGTCCCGGTACACAATATGTTTGGTCCTTATGTACTATCGAGTCCAGATGGGACTTCAGTCTGTTAGAGAGGACCTTGGCAACTATCTTGTAGTCTGCACAGAGCAATGCCACAGGCCTCCAGTTCTTAAGTTCACACAAGTCCCCGAGCCGCCCGACGACAACTCATCGGCAACTTTTTTATAAAACTCCACTGGGAGTCCATCGACCCCCGGTGCTCGACCGGGGGACATCTGGGTTACGGCCTCTGCCAGTTCATGGGACAACAGAGGAATGTCCATTTCATCCCTCTGTGCCAGAGAGAGCTTAGGGAGTCCTGAAAACAAGACCTGAGCACACACAGGATCACACATTTCTGCCCTATACATCTAAGTATAAAACTCCACAGTTTGCTCCCGCATGTCTCCCACCACAGAGGTCACCCGCCCATCAGACAGCCGTAGACAATGCATACCCCTGGCTTCACCGCTCTGTCTTTCCAAACCAAAGAAGAAGGAGCTGGGAGCATCCATCTCCTTGAGCATGGAGAACCTAGCTCTTACAAGTGCTCCCTTTGCTTTAACCTGGAAAAAACTACCCAGGTCCCTACGTAATTCAGCTAAATTAGCCTGGAGGCCTACATTGCCTTGCCCCAGCATCTCTACCTCCATCTCACTAATACTACGCTCGAGTTCCTCCAATACTCTCCTAGCCTCTGAGGATGAGAGAGCTGTATACTGTTGACAGAAAAGCAGAATTTGGACTTCCCACATCCCACCATTGACTCAGAGACTCATACTCCTCTCTTTGCTGCCCCCACCTTTCCCAAAAAGTCTGGAAGCCTGAGCAAAAAGGGGCATCTTGTAAGAGCTTTACATTAAACTTCCAATAGGATGCCTGCCGAGGCCCTGGTGAAATAGACAGCCAAGCCATGGTTATGTGGTGATCCGAAAACCCCACTGGGAGAATGGTAGCGCCAAACAGCCTATTGCTCTGGTTCCTAGACAGGAAACACTCTGAAGTTTCTAAGAGTGTTAAAATATTGTCTGTGAGTATAACAGAACGGATATGGCAGGCGAAAACCCGAGGAATTTCTGTCCTGGAAAAAGTTATTTTGACACATTGCCTCATTTTGAACCCCTTCCTATTGAAAATGACCAGATAAGGGATTAGGATTTCAGTACCTATTGCTTCCACTGGATGTCAACAGTCTCTAGACAGTGTTTTGATTACGTTTAGTTGTTCTGGATGGTAATAGAAGAAGAATTAGGAAGTGGTCACCAGAAGTAAACAGAAGAGGATGCGCGTTCACAGGCTTGCGCGCGCTGTGGTTTTTTCATTTCCTATCGCCCAGTTTATATTCCGGTTGAAATATTATACTAAATATACATAAAAGTGTTCCTAAGGATACATTATCAATGATGTTTGATTGTTCTTGGACACGTGTATAGGTATAGGTTGAATGAATTCTCTTCACGGTTCAATGGGCGAGTGGACGCTGTATTTTCTCATCATAACGCACCAACCAAACTGAGATTTATGGATATAATAAATTACTTTTTCTAACAAAAGAACCATGGATTGTCTTCGTTGGACACTTGGGAAGCCCTCAGCAGAAGTTCTTCAAAAGGTAAGGGATTTGTTTTCGCTGTGAAATGTGTTTTGTGTGAACTGCGTTGGTTTTTGAATTTATGCTAATAGAAAATATTGGAAGTGCTACCCTCAAACAATCAAATGTAGTGCTTTCACCGTAAAGCCTTTTTGAAATCTGACAACGCTGTGATATTGCCAAAAAGCAGAGCTTTTGATTACTATGCAACACTTGTATATTGATGAATGTTTAATAATTCAACTTTTGGATTTTTTATTTGGCGCCTTGCATTTCCCCGGGTAGTGTCGGGAGTGGGGCGCTAAGTAGTTAACTTCTTTGGGAGCAGCGCACGAGGGGACCGTTTTGGAGAGCCTGGCGTGCCCAAAGTAAAATGCCTCCCATTCAGGCCCAGAAAATAGGATATGCACATATTTAGTACCATTGGATAGGAAACACTCTGAATTTTCTAAAAGTGATAACATTTTGTCTGTGAGTATAACAGAACGGATATGGCAGGCGAACACCCGAGGAATTTCTGTCCGGGAAAAAGTGGTTTTGACAGATTGCCTCATTTAGAACCTCTCCCTTATGAAAATGCCCATATAAAGGCATATGAATGCAGTACCTATCGCTTCCTCTGGATGTCAACAGTCTCGCGAAAGTGTTCTGATTCTTTTTAGATGCTTTTAGAGCAGAGAAGAAGACGAATAAGGAAGTGTCCTCACAGATGTCAATACAAGTAAATGCGCGCTCCCGGCTGGCGCGTTCTTTGTTTTTTTCTTTTCTTATCGCCCAGTTTATATTCCGGTTGAAATATTATACTATTTATACATAAAAGTGTTCCTAAGGATACATTTAAAATTGTGTTTGATTGTTCTTGGACAAGTTTATAGGTATAAGTTGAATGAGTTCTCTTCACGTTTCAATGGATGATTGGAGGCTCTATTTTCTCATTATAACGTGACAACCAAACGGAGATTTATGGATATAATACATAACTTTTTCTAACAAAAGAACCATGGATTGTCTTCGTTGGACAGTTGGGAAGCCCTCAGCAGAAGTTCTTCAAAAGGTAATTGATTTGTTTTCGCTGTGAAATGTGTTTTGTGTGAACCGTGATAGCTTATGAATTTATGGTAATGGGAAAAATATGTGGGGTGCTATCCTCAAACAATCAAATGTGGTGCTTTCGCCGTAGAGCCTTTTTGAAATCTGACAACGCTGTGATATTGCCAAGAAGCAGAGCTTTTGATGACTATGTAACACTTGTATATTGATGCATGCTAGCGCCCCACCGCTCCCTAAGAAGTTAACGGCATCTGCCTGAAAACCTGCCGACAGTACACAAAAACCGCTAGCAAACTTACCAAAACGACTAAGCTCGTTCCTTATTTGATCATTCGTAATAAACGGAGGCAAATTGACACCAACACACCCCTTACAAATATTCCACTAGCAATTAGCCTACCAACCAAATTTTCTCTTTTCATGAACACAACCACAGCTTTATTCATTCTGGAAGCGGAATGTATAAATTCTGCTCCTACCTGTTCACTGACTGCGAGCAGAACCTCCTCCACTTTAACTCCATTCTCTGGAACACAACCCTCTACACCAAACACTCCAACTCCAAAACACTCCCAGCGTGCACTGAGACAGAGAGAGAGAGAGAGAGAGAGAGAGAGAGATTAATATTATTTAACTTTTGTATATTATCTACCTCACTTGCTTTGGCAATGTTAACATCTGTTTCCCATGCCAATAAAGCCCCTTGAATTGAGAGGGAGGGAGGGAGGGAGGAGATAGAGAGAGAGAGAGAGAGAGAGAGAGAGAGAGAGAGAGAGAGAGAGAGAGAGAGAGAGAGAGAGAGAGAGAGAGAGAGAGAGAGAGAGAGAGAGAGAGAGAGAGAGAGAGAGAGAAAGAGAGAGGTGTAAAATCAAGTACTGAAGCAGCCCTAGCAGTCCTTGAGCTGTGTGGAGAGGCATACCAGGGCTGTACCTCTTGCTACTTCAATGGAAGTGTGTGTGTGTATGTGTGTGTGTGTGTTCTGCAGCTAGCTTAATGGCGGTCTGTTTTATTGCAGGTTAGGGCCTCCGGCCTGTCTCAGCAATGTATCTTCTCCCCAGACAGAGATAAAAAAAGAAGGAGATAAAAAGAAATAGAGAGGTAGAATGGAGAAAGGGAAAGAGAAATATGTTAGGTGGGAGAGAGAGAGAGAGATAAATATGTTAGGAGGAAGAGAGAAAGAAAGAAAGAAAGAAAGAAAGAAAGAAAGAAAGAAAGAAAGAAAGAAAGAAAGAAAGAAAGAAAGAAAGAAAGAAAGAAAGAAAGAAAGAAAGAAAGAAAGAAAGAAAGAAAGAAAGAGGTGGAGGTACTGTATAATAAAGTGAGACAAGTATATGATGATAAAAAGAGAAGAGAAAGAAATAGACATATAACAAGTTAAAACAAGTGATGTAAAGAGAGATGTGACATGACTTACGACTGGAACGTGACAGTCTAGTTTCAACCCACCACTCTGCAGTAGTGTAGCCAGACATGTGTTGGTGGGTGGGCCTGCAGAAATTTGGGTGGGCCAAAAACAAAACAAATATAGCTGACTTCGTATAATTTTACACATTTTGCCATCTGGCAAATAGAAACATTTGCAATTGTATAACTAATCTCATGCTATTCTACACATTTTGCCACGAGGCTGAGAGAAAATGTTGCTGTTTTAAAGCTATTTAAAGCTAATATATATGTGTGTCGACTGTGATAAAGGCAATGTTTTATGGGTGGTCTTATTGACTAAATGAACAAATGAAGTAGGCAGTGGCCTGGTGCATATACAGTTGAAGCACAGTGACATATGCCTCCATAAAGTCATATTGGTGGCTAATTGGAGGAGTGGCTTTCAGTTAGTTATTTTTGGCCACCCATCCCATGAGAGTGAATGTCATTCCAGTTTATCTGAATGTCATTCCAGTGCACTGCTAGCTATGAATTGTATCTGATTTGCATGTTTAGGTAAAAATACCATTATTTATTTTTGCTCAATCTGATTTGGTGGGCCTGGCTACCAGTGCCCACCCGTGCCTACGTGACTGTGACACACTGACAATGGGGATACTTGGCACTTGAAGGGGAATTTAGATTCCATCTATTAGACTTGTTGTCTTTCCTACTACTTATAATTTCATAGTGGAGCTTGTTTTAGGGTTAGCTTTAAATTGCTAGCCATCCCTTCTTTTTTTACTGTCTATAAAACAGTCTGGCATTATATGGACCTTGGGATCGCCGTTTTACAGTATCCTCCAGCATTTACTGTTCTGCAGTAAACTTCCCATGGAACTCTAAAGGCTGTTGGTGTAGAAATTGGTCCCTAACCGCAGATCTAGAATCCGATTGCTTTATGTTAGGGGCATTGGACAAATAGTACCTGACACTATATCACTGGTTAGAGGTTTGGATCGTATAGAAGAGACACATGGCGTATGTATTGTACTAATGTATATATAAAGGGTTTGGTTTTTTACAGCATTAACTTTTTGGAAAACTGACACTACCCGGTGAAATGTAAGGCGCCAAATTCAAAATCCAAAAGTTGAATTATTAAACATTCATCAATATACAAGTGTTGCATAGTCATCAAAAGCTCTGATTCTTGGCAATATCACAGAGTTATCAGATTTCAAAAAGGCTTTACGGCAAAATCACAACCACACATATGTATGCATTAGCATAAATTAATATCCAGCGCACAAAACCCATATAAGAGCTAAAATAAATAACTTACCTTTCTAAGAACTTCTGCTGAGGGCATCCCAAGTGTCCAACGAAAATCCACCGTCGAGTCACCCGTTGTACAGTGAAGAGAAAGCGTTCAAATATACCTATCAACTTTGCCCAAACAAATCAAACATAATTTATAATGCATCCTTAGGTATCCTTTTATGAATATTAGCGATAATATTTCACTCGGATGAGATCATAAACGATATAAAAGGAAAATAAAGTGGGGCAAGCTCACAATCTCGTTCCCGGGAAACGTTGTTGACATTTGAGGTCCCTTGACTATTTCCTCTTCCTATCAGTTCTGCTCAGTGCTAAAGCCTCCAAACACTGTATAAAGACTGCACTCTTGGCATTCTCTCAACCAGCTTCATGAGGTAGTCATCTGGAATACATTTTAATTAACAGGTGCTCCTAGTTAAAAGTTAATTTGTGGAATTTCTTTCCTTCTCAATGCTTTTGAGCCAATCAGTTCTGTTGTGACAAGGTAGGGGTGGTATACAGAAGACAGCCCTATTTGGTAAAAGACCAGGTCCATATTTATTTAACACTTTGTTTGTTATTACATGATTCCATATGCATTATGTCATAGTTTGGATTTCTTCACTATTATTCTACAATGTGGAAAATAGTAAAATAAAGAAAAAACTCTTGAATGAGTAGGTTTGAGGTTTGTCCAAACTTTTGCAGCCCGTGCATACTTTGGGGCTATAGTTGCCGAATATTGGACTGAAATTAGTTTTTTGTCTCAAACAAAGAAACAGCTGAATATTTGCAAGTAATTTGAATAAATGCCCACTTCCATTAAGAGCAGCGAGGTGACATGCTATAGAGCAGACGCTGCTCCAAAATGTCACCCTGGATCCTTGCATCGCTGCTTACAGCCACCCAGGTCACGGTTGGGTGTGCGTGCGCGTGTGTGTGTCACAACCTAAGCCCTGTGTTCCAGCCCTGTGTGAGTCACAGGTTCCACTCTGACAAGCTTCCACATCACCGGGGAGAGGCTGACCGAAAAGAGGAGAGGAAGAGAGGAGAACAGAGGAAACATGTAATGCTACTCTCCAGTGATAGGCTGTGGATTGGGTTGCTCGGTCATCTGACAAGCTTCCACATCACCGGGGAGAGGCTGACCAAAAAGAGGAGAGGAAGAGAGGAGAACAGAGGAAACATGTAATGCTACTCTCCAGTGATAGGCTGTGGATTGGGTTGCTCGGTCATCAAGAATCAATAGCTGTGGATTCCAAGAGAGAATAGATTAGAATAGAATAGGATAGAATAGCCTGCAACAGCATTGAACAGAATAGAATAAGCGTGTCCTCACAATTAGTAATAGCAAAATAACCACACTCAACCTTATTTGTGCATGGAACCTCCAGTCAAAACACCACTAGAATGAACATTACAGTTGAGGTGTTGAGTTTCTGTGTCTTTACACAATATGCTTCTCCTCTATTTGCTTCTCCTTTCTTCTCACCCTTCCTCACATGGCTCATCCCTTCAACTCACCAGGGATAGGCAGCAGGCAGCACGTCTGTCCTCCTCATCCCTTCATCTCACCAGGGATAGGCAGCAGGCAGCACGTCTGTCCTCCTCATCCCTTCATCTCACCAGGGATAGGCAGCAGGCAGCATGTCTGTCCTCCTCATCCCTTCATCTCACCAGGGATAGGCAGCAGGCAGCACGTCTGTCCTCCTCATCTCTTCATCTCACCAGGGATAGGAAGCAGGCAGCACACCTGACTGTCCTCCTGTTATAGATCCTACTGATACCTGCCTGCTACTATGCCCGAAAACAACACTGTACGTGTGTGAGTGTGTGTGTGTCTCTGTATGTGTGTGTGTCTCTGTGTGTGTGTGTTTGTGTGTCCCTGTGTGTGTGTGTGTGTGTGTGTCTCTCTCACACACACACACACGGAGCCCTTCTCACCTGTGAAAGGTGTGATTTATAACGCCTCCATCCCTTCATCCAATCTCTCCATCCGTCCCTGTAGTCTGCAAAGTGTGATTACCCATGTCTCACTGCAAGTGTTGTAGTGAAATAGTTACTATGGCAACATCATCTTTGTCTTTGTGCAACATAGTGTATGTGTTTTCTTGTCATTCTTTTTTTGTAATTTTTGTAATTTTACCTCACCTACAGAGAGAGAGCGAGAGGAAGAGAGAGTGGGAGAGAGTGGAAGAGAGAGAGAGAGAGAGAGAGAGAGAGAGAGAGAGAGAGAGAGAGAGAGAGAGAGAGAGAGAGAGAGAGAATTAGAAATGCAATTATGGTCCAGGTTGAATTAACAACTGCTCTGGCCTGGGCCTGATGAGACACTGTTCATCTGGCCTGGGCCTGATGGGACACTGTTCACTGTGACTCTATTTTAGCCTGTGTCACATTCATTTGGGCTGTGGAAAAACATTTTGAATTGGGAACACAAAAAGAGAGTTTCCTGTTGGATATTTCAGTTGGATATTCTCTCCTTTCACTCCATTTAAAAAATACTGAACTCAATCCTGGTCTTTTTTTGTTTCGTTTTTTTCTCTGGGGGTATATCATCTTTAATAGTGCAGATAGATTTCAGATTGTCTGCATAATTTCCAATCTCCCATATATTTTTTTGTATATAATATATATACACACACATATATATATATATATATATATATATATATATATATATATATATATATATATATATATATGATGTACCAGTTGAAGTTAGAAGTTTACATACACCTTAGCCAAATACATTTAAACTCAGTTTTTCACAATTCCTGACATTTAATCCTAGTAAAAATTCCCTGTTTTAGGTCAGTTAGGATCACCACTTTATTTTAAGAATGTGACATGTCAGAATAATAGTAGAGAGAATGATTTATTTCAGCTTTTATTTCTTTCATCACATTCCCGGTGTGTCAGAAGTGTCACGGTTTGTTGATGGAGCAGACCAAGACGCAGTGAGGTTTCCAGTATACATACTTTAATTACATGCAAACTGGCAAAAAACAATAAAGAACGAACGAACGAACGAACGAACGAACGGTCACGCAGGTGTGGCTCACGCAGGTGTGGCTCACACACACACAAATACAAACAATAACCCACAAGGCAAGTGGGGCAGGGAATCAACTTAAATAGGATTGTCAATTAGAGACAACGACTAACAGCTGCCTCTAATTGGGAACCCAAACCAACCAACATAGAAATGTAAACATAGAACATTAACACACCCCTGATCACGTCCTGACCAAAACCCCAATGAGCAGCCAAAAGGGCAATCTATGGCCAGGATGTGACAAGAAGTTAACATACACTCAATAAGTATTTGGTAGGATTGCCTTGAAATTATTTATCTTGGGCCAAACGTTTCGGGTAGCCTTCCATAAGCTTCCCACAATAAGTTGCGTGAATTTTGGCCCATTCCTCCTGACAGAGCTGTTGTAACTGAGTCAGCTTTGTAGGCCTCCTTGCTCGCACACGCTTTTTCAGTTCTGCCCACAACTTTTCTATAGGATTGATGTCAGGGCTTTGTGATGGCCACTCCAATACCTTGACTTTGTTGTCCTTAAGCCATTGTGCCACAACTTTGGAAGTATGCTTGGGGTCATTCTCCATTAGGAAGACTCATTTGCGACCAAGCTTTAACTTCCTGACTGATGTCTTGAGATGTTGCTTCAATATATCCACATAATTTTCCTCCCTCATAATGCCATCTATTTTGTGAAGTACACCAGTCCCTCCTGCAGCAAAGCACCCCCACAACATGATGCTGCCACCCCCGTGCTTCACGGTTGGGATGGTGTTCTTCGGCTTGCCATCCTCCCCCTTTTTAACGATGGTCATTATGGCCAAACAGTTCTTTTTTTGTTTTATCAGATCAGAGGACATTTCTCCATGTGCAGTTGCAAACCGTAGTCTGGCTTTTTTTATAGTGGTTTTTGAGCAGTGGCTTCTTCCTTGCTGAGCGGCCTTTCAGGTTATGTCGATGTAGGACTCGTTTTGCTGTGGATATAGATACTTTTGTACCTGTTTCCTCCAGCACCTTCACAAGGTCCTTGCCGTTGTTCTGGGATTAATTTGCACTTTTCGCACCAAAGTACATTCATCTCTAGGAGACAGAATGCGTCTCCTTCCTGAGCAGTATGATGGCTGCGTGGTGCTATGGTGTTTATACTTGCGTACTATTGTTTGTAGAGATGAACGTGGTACCTTCAAGCATTTGGAAATTGCTCCCAAGGATGAACCAGACTTGTGGAGATATTTTTTTTTCTGAGGTCTTGGCTGATTTCTTTTGATTTTCCCATGATGTCAAGCAAAGAGGCACTGAGCTTGAAGGTAGGCCTTGAAATACATCCACAGGTACACCTTCAATTGACTCAAATGATGTCAATTAGCCTATCAGAAGCTAATATTGACATAATTTTCTATTATTTTCCAAGCTGTTTAAAGGCACAGTCAACTTAGTGTTTGTAAACTTCTGACCCACTGGAATTGTGATACAGTGAAATAATCTGTCTGTAAACAATTGTTGGAAAGATTACTTGTCATGCACAACGTAGATGTCCTAACCGACTTGCCAGAACTATAGTTTGTTTACAAGAAATTTGTGGAGTGGTTGAAAAACGAGTTTTAATGACTCCAACCTAAGTGTATGTAAACTTCCGACTTCAACTGTATGTATACACACACACACGCACACGCAGACGCACACACACGCAGACGCACACACACACACACACACACACACACACACACACACACACACACACACACACACACACACACACACACACTTACACACACACACACACACACACATATATGATGTTTTTATACACACACACATCTTTAAAAAATATATTTTCCTTTATTATTTTCCCCTACCCAACTAATGGACATACTGTTATGGCATCTGCCATCTCCACTGGAATCTATTGAATTGGTGTTAAGTCTTGAACCATCTGCCATCTCCACTGGAATCTATTGAATTGGTGTCAGGTCTTGAACTATCTACTATCTCCACTGGAATCTATTGAATTGGTGTTAAGTCTTGAACCATCTACTATCTCCACTGGAATCTATTGAATTGGTGTTAAGTCTTGAACCATCTGCCATCTCCACTGGAATCTATTGAATTGGTGTCAGGTCTTGAACCATCTGCCATCTCCACTGGAATCTATTGAATTGGTGTCAGGTCTTGAAGTCATAACGCACCTGGATTATAATAGTGAATCCAAATGATTAGTCCATATGTTGGGCTGAGTACTCTATTTACCAGAATTGTATCTAAAGCCGCATAATATTTTTGCCTTGGATACATAATATGTTGTGTGTGAGTGTGTATGTGGAGTGGATAGACCTGTGGATGACTTCTTGTTTTCTGTCTGATGGTTTCTTATGTGTTATTGTGCTGCATTGATTGTCCCCAGATTGCTACCGGAGGCGAGGAATGATCCTCTGCAAATGGAGCCTTCCAGGATGTGATGCTCTGTTTGTCTTCGATAGAGGGAGGAGAGAGAGGGGGAGAGAAGAGCGGGAGGAGTGTAATATTGGAAGATTGGGGAGGATGAAAACGAGGAGTAAAATGGCAGCCAATTTAGGGCTGAGGAGAAATGGAGAGGGAACTGGGGCGATTGGGCAATTTAAAGAAACACCAGGGATTTTATTCAGCCTACGCTCCATTTCCAACTGACACACACATGTGCACACACACACACACTCCCATTACACATTTCTAGTAATGGGTGCAACTGTCCATGGTTTAACGTAGTACACACAGCTCTGTTACAGGGGGCCTTTCATGTGTAGATGTAGCTTTTATGTCAGTCTTGTGTGCCCACTGTAAGAGCTGTTCATTAGCCCCTTTGTGGTCTTTAACACGCACTACTCTGCTCTTCACTCCCTCTGGCCATCTGAGTGTGAATCAGGTCAAACAGTGGTTTGCTTATATTTGTCCCGTTTCACACATGTACAAGTGTGTAACCTGTACAGTGTGTGGTGAAATGGAAAGGTTTTTGTTGTTGTTGCATATCCCACTTTCCCTGAGAGTGGGGTCAAGGCCAGGGTCAGCCATTATTGACGGCAGATCAACCGATCAACCGATTTTTCAACTTGCTGCCTCTGGGATTGAAAAAAGTAACCTTTTGGTTATTGTCCCAACACTCTAAGTGCTAGGCTACCTGCATGTATGTGTGTGTCTGCGGAATACAGTTAATATTGCCAGCTTTATGAAATGTGCACGACATTGAGTTTCTCTGAATCAGCTTGATTCCATTTTGCTCAGCCTGTAAGACCTGATTCAGTTACTCCAGATATCGGTGTGTGAATGTGTGTGTGTGTGTGCGTGAGTGTGTGTGTGTGTGTGTGTCTGTGTGTGTGTGTGTGTGAGAGTGAGAGGAATTGAGTGACAGACAGAGAGAAAGGGGAAGAGTGTAGAGTGAGAAAGGCTATGAGGGAGAGATAGAGGAACCCTTGTGTGTCCAGTGGCTTATAAAAAAGTCCATTATGGCTGACAGTGTATCAGTCTCCTCTCTCCCAGATGGTGTAAATGTACAGGGTGAGACACCGTGTATCAGTCTCCTCTCTCCCAGATGGTGTAAATGTACAGGGTGAGACACAGTGTATCAGTCTCCTCTCTCCCAGATGGTGTAAATGTACAGGGTGAGACACAGTGTATCAGTCTCCTCTTTCCCAGATGGTGTAAATGTACAGGGTGAGACACAGTGTATCAGTCTCCTCTCTCCCAGATGGTGTAAATGTACAGGGTGAGACACCGTGTATCAGTCTCCTCTCTCCCAGATGGTGTAAATGTACAGGGTGAGACACCGTGTATCAGTCTCCTCTCCCAGATGGTGTAAATGTACAGGGTGAGACACAGTGTATCAGTCTCCTCTCTCCCAGATGGTGTACATGTACAGGGTGAGGCAACTATAAGCACAGATGTGATATACTGTACGCCTGGGGAAATAGCTGTGTGAGCACAAACACACACACACACACTTTCTTACCCACACACGCACACAAGCATGCACACACTCGTGCACATGTGCACTCATACATGTGCACACCCACAAGCACACTTTTCTCTGCATGTCTAAATCCTCAGCTCAGCTCGACAAAGGAGATATGGCTGACAATCCCCCCGTTCACTCTCTGGCCTGGCTCTTTGTTAGGCTCAATACACGTTTACTCGCACAATGTTTATTTAACAGGGCTGATACAGTACATACCCCTGTGTGTGTGTGTGTGCATGTGTGCGTGTGTGTGTGTGTGTGTGTGTGTACACATGTGTATTCCCAGTATCCTGCTGCTCTTAGCATTGTGAGGGGAGGCTAGAGGGACAAGCTAACATACTGAGGTTAATACTGGAAAAGGACTTGGTCTATTCTTCTCTTTCTACGCATCTATTCTGCACTAGATCTGCTGTGTGCTATTACATAGATTAGTGGGGTTGGGGGTCAATATAGAGGTTGCCCTGTTTCCTTTAAAGAGAGAGAGAGAGAGAGAGAGAGAGAGAGAGAGAGAGAGAGAGAGAGAGAGATAGTGTCTGACAGACCAATCAACCTGCACATGTCCTCTACTGTATTCTTATTGTTATTGTTTAATGTATGGTTATTTTGACCCTTGGTTACTGTTGTTACTGTTGTCCCGTTGACAATTTTGATTCTTGTTATTTTCATATTGTAAATATCAAAAGTAAGCTTTGGCAATATGTACATTGTTACGTCATGCCAATAAAGCAAATTGAATTGAATTGAAATGAGAGAGAAAGCGAGAGAAACAGAGAGAGGGAGAGACAGAGACAGAAGAGAGACAATGAGGGATAGAGAGAAAGAGAGAGAGAGAGAGAGAGAGAGAGAGAGAGGAGATGGAGAGAGCGAGAGAGAGAGATGGAGATGGAGAGATGAGAGAGTGGAGTGTGGAGTGGAGATACATTTGTATTATATATTCTAGCGTTTTTTGACATTCTTATTGAACACAGTGTCTTTAGACATCCTTATTGAACACAGTTTCTTGAGCAAGTCCCACATTGGATTTCTACAGAGAGAGAGAGAGAGAGAGAGAGAGAGAGAGAGAGATTGACAGAGAGAGAGAGGGAGAGGGAGAGAGAGAGAGAGAGAGAGAGAGAGAGAGAGAGAGAGAGAGAGAGGGTAAGATCTCCACATGGAAATTATCAGTGGATGTTGTCCGTTAAGACCTATGACAGAACACTAAGGAGAGTAGGACATGTGGTAAAATGTCAGTTCTCTGTGGTTTTGTTTGGATATTGATAGGTCATGTCTGATTCAGCTGTATTCTGCCTCGAAATCCTCCTATCTATGGGTTTGTTATGAAGGAGGAAGATACATACGAAGTACACCAAACATTAAGAACACCTCCCTAATATTGAGTTGTACCCCCTTTTGCCCTCATAACAGCCTCAATTCGTTGGGGCATGGACTCTGCAAGGTGTTGTGTCAAGTTGGCTGGATGTCCTTTGGGTGGTGGACCATGCTTGGTACAGTACACACAGGAAACTGTTGAGTGTGAAAAACCCAGCAGCGTTGCAGTTCTTGACACAAACCGGGGCACCTGGCACCTACAATCATACCCCACCTGGCACCTACAATCAACCCTTCTTTAGCCTGTCTCCTCCGATTCACCTACTCCGTGTAGAATGATGAACTACAATTACACTTCTACAGAGAGGTAGACAAACAGTGCAATATGGGTATGGTGACAGAGAGAGAGATATAGAGAGTGAGTGAGTGAGTGAGTGAGTGAGTGAGTGAGTGAGTGAAAGAGAAAAAGAGAGAAAGGGTGAGAGAAAGAGAGAGAGTGAGAGAGAGATAGAGATGGGGGGGACAAAGAGAGAGAGAGAGAGGGATGAAGGGATAGACAGCTAGAGAGGGAGGGGGAAGGGGAGGGAGGGTAATAGACAGTTGAATGGTAGAGAAAGGTAGAGTCCCCCTCTGTCCTGCTCCAATGACCCTCTGAAAGGAAGATGAAAGAGGGGGATACACACACACTGCAACACTACCAGACCTACATATCACTCAGGATACACACACTGCAACACTACCAGACCTACATATCACTCAGGATACACACACTGCAACACTACCAGACCTACATATCACTCAGGATACACACACTGCAACACTACCAGACCTACATATCACTCAGGATACACACACTGCAACACTACCAGACCTACATATCACTCAGGATACACACACTTACTAACAGGACTATGTGAGAGTCATGCACCAGTGTAGGAGGAGCGTTTATTGATGTATTGATTTATTGAGAATCAGATCTGCACTGAATACATTAACCCAGGGGATAACACTGTGACTTGGTCCTGTTGAGAACCCAGGGGATAACACTGTGACTTGGTCCCGTTGAGAATCCAGGGGATAACACTGTGACTTGGTCCCGATGAGAACCCAGGATAACACTGTGACTTGGTCCCGTTGAGAACCCAGGGGATAGCACTGTGACTTGGTCCCGTTGAGAACCCAGGGGATAACACTGTGACTTGGTCCTGTTGAGAACCCAGGGGATAACACTGTGACTTGGTCCCGTTGAGAACCCAGGGGATAACACTGTGACTTGGTCCCGTTGAGAACCCAGGGGATAACACTGTGACTTGGTCCCGTTGAGAACCCATGGGATAACACTGTGACTTGGTCCGTTGAGAACCCAGGGGATAACACTGTGACTTGGTCCCGTTGAGAACCCAGGGGATAACACTGTGACTTGGTCCCGTTGAGAACCCATGGGATAACACTGCGACTTGGTCCCGTTGAGAACCCAGGGGATAACACTGCGACTTGGTCCCGTTGAGAACCCAGGGGATAACACTGCGACTTGGTCCCGTTGAGAACGAGAGGAGCAAATAGAGAGGGACAGAGAAAAGAAAGAATGGTGTTTTTTTTCAAACTGTTATTGCATTTTCTATGACAACCTGAAATTGTAACGACAGGCATTTGAGCTATCATAACCATGTTAGCACAGTCCCGAGAGGGATGTGTGTGTGTATGTGTACAGTATGTGTGTGTGTGTGTATACAATATATGTGCTTGTGTGTGTGTACAGTATGTGTGTGTGTGTGTGTGTTAGCGAAATCCCAGGGGAGAATCACACGTTTGACAAGACAAACATGGGGAGTTCCCTAGAGCTCACCCCTCTTCCCTGCTTCGATATTGGAGCACACGCGCGGGCGTGCGGGACTGTCTGTGAACTAAAGATCAACAGGAGTTCAGTAGGACTGGCTGTAAACTAAAGAACAACAGGAGTTCAGTAGGACTGGCTGGGAACTAAAGAACAACAGGAGTTCAGTAGGACTGGCTGGGAACTAAAGAACAACAGGAGTTCAGTAGGACTGGCTGTGAACTAAAGAACAACAGGAGTTCAGTAGGACTGGCTGGGAACTAAAGAACAACAGGAGTTCAGTAGGACTGGCTGGGAACTAAAGAACAACAGGAGTTCAGTAGGACTGGCTGTGAACTAAAGAACAACAGGAGTTCAGTAGGACTGGCTGGGAACTAAAGAGCAACAGGAGTTCAGTAGGACTGGCTGGGAACTAAAGAACAACAGGAGTTCAGTAGGACTGGCTGGGAACTAAAGAGCAACAGGAGTTCAGTAGGACTGGCATTGAACTAAAGAACAACAGGAGTTCAGTAGGACTGGCTGGGAACTAAAGAACAACAGGAGTTCAGTAGGACTGGCTGGGAACTAAAGAACAACAGGAGTTCAGTAGGACTGGCTGTGAACTAAAGAACAACAGGAGTTCAGTAGATCTGGCTGTGAACTAAAGAACAACAGGAGTTCAGTAGGACTGGCTTTGAACTAAAGAACAACAGGAGTTCAGTAGATCTGGCTGTGAACTAAAGAACAACAGGAGTTCAGTAGATCTGGCTGGGAACTAAAGAACAACAGGAGTTCAGTAGATCTGGCTGTGAACTAAAGAACAACAGGAGTTCAGTAGGACTGGCTGTAAACTAAAGAACAACAGGAGTTCAGTAGGACTGGCTGGGAACTAAAGAGCAACAGGAGTTCAGTAGGACTGGCTGGGAACTAAAGAACAACAGGAGTTCAGTAGGACTGGCTGTGAACTAAAGAACAACAGGAGTTCAGTAGGACTGGCTGGGAACTAAAGAACAACAGGAGTTCAGTAGGACTGGCTGTGAACTAAAGAACAACAGGAGTTCAGTAGGACTGGCTGGGAACTAAAGAACAACAGGAGTTCAGTAGGACTGGCTGGGAACTAAAGAACAACAGGAGTTCAGTAGGACTGGCTGTGAACTAAAGAACAACAGGAGTTCAGTAGGACTGGCTGGGAACTAAAGAACAACAGGAGTTCAGTAGGACTGGCTGGGAACTAAAGAACAACAGGAGTTCAGTAGGACTGGCTGTGAACTAAAGAACAACAGGAGTTCAGTAGGACTGGCTGGGAACTAAAGAGCAACAGGAGTTCAGTAGGACTGGCTGGGAACTAAAGAACAACAGGAGTTCAGTAGGACTGGCATTGAACTAAAGAACAACAGGAGTTCAGTAGGACTGGCTGGGAACTAAAGAACAACAGGAGTTCAGTAGAACTGGCTGGGAACTAAAGAACAAAATGGTTGAGTAGGACTGGCTTGGAACTAAAGAGCAACAGGGGCTCAGTTCTAAGCTGGTCATTGATTTGAAAAGTACCCCAGAGAATTTCTGGAAACAATCCGGTCAGTTCCTAGTGCCAATTGTTAACGACATGTCAACGCACTGTTCTCTGTACCATTACAATGAATGTCTACTATTTTGACAGGGCTATTGTCTCTATTATTTTGACAGGGCTATCGACTGTAATATTTTGATAGGGCTATTGTCTGTAATATGTTGACAGGGCTATTGTCTCTACTATTTTGACAGGGATGTGTCTCTACTATTTTGACAGGGCTATTGTCTCTACTATTTTGACAGGGCTATTGTCTCTACTATTTTGGCAGGGCTATTGTCTCTACTATTTTGACAGGGCTATTGTCTCTAATATTTTGACAGGGCTATTGTCTCTAATATTTTGACAGGGATGTGTCTCTACTATTTTGACAGGGCTATTGTCTCTACTATTTTGACAGGGCTATTATCTCTACTATTTTGACAGGGCTATTGTCTCTAATATTTTGACAGGGCTATTGTCTCTAATATTTTGACAGGGATGTGTCTCTACTATTTTGACAGGGCTATTGTCTCTACTATTTTGACAGGGCTATTGTCTCTACTATTTTGACAGGGCTATTGTCTCTAATATTTTGACAGGGCTATTGTCTCTACTATTTTGACAGGGATGTGTCTCTACTATTTTGACAGGGCTATTGTCTCTACTATTTTGACAGGGCTATTGTCTCTACTATTTTGACAGGGCTATTGTCTCTAATATTTTGACAGGGCTATTGTCTCTACTATTTTGACAGGGATGTGTCTCTACTATTTTGACTGTGCTATTGTCTCTAATATTTTGACAGGGCTATTGTCTCTACTATTTTGACAGGGATGTGTCTCTACTATTTTGACAGGGATGTGTCTCTACTATTTTGACTGTGCTATTGTCTCTACTATTTTGACAGGGTTGTGTAAGTAATAACAGGAAACCTTCTACAATATTATCCATGTCATGTAATGTTAAAAAAAGGGCCAGCACTCATTCGATTTGCAACAATATAGTCACTGAGAAGGCGCTAGCTGAAACGTATGCCAATGTTGTGGTCTATAAAGACATGTTGCTTTGAACAACATTTATAACAGAACCTCAATTAAGGGCTGCCGCTTTTTTCATATTCATGTGTACTAAAGCCATGAACAACAGGAGGAAGCTCACCTCTGTGGTAAGGAAATAGACCTAGACGGGTTGGCGATTCCAAACAAAAGAAATACAACAACTAAACGTTTCTTAAATAATAATATGATTATCAGACTGTGGAGTTTGTTCCTTTACATGTCATACAATTACCGTGTTTGATGGGACTAGCAACGGAATAGCTTAGCAAGAAATGTTTGTGGCAAATAATTAGAGCTATTAGTTTGTGAGGAGAAATGAAGGGAAATACAGCTCACAGACACATCATCACACTTATGCATTCATATTTTTAAATGATTATTTTCATTTATGATAATGTCACTAAACAAAGTATTCCTGATTGATGATAGTTTTGCTACCTCTTACTGTCATATGGATACTCCTACTAAAATGCTAAATCTCATGAACAATTTCTGGCGCAAAGTAGGGCTAGGCCTAGTCTCAGGTTTGACCTTGGTCATTCAACCGTGTGTGCCTCTTCCTGGATGTGTGCTATCAGACCACCTTAATAAGCCATGGAAACTTGGAGAACTGAACTGAAATAGAAATACAGAACTGCTGTTCAATAAAATATTGTTTTCCTCCGTTTGGGGATGTTTTTACTATCCCTGGTTATGCTAAAGCGTTGGCTTACTCAGGATAGAATGTGTGTGTGTGTGTGCGTGTGTGTGCGTGTGTGTGCGTGCATGCATGTATGTGTGTGGCAATTCAGAGCGAGACTCAGTGTTTTATTGTCATATGTGTCTAGTTTAGCCCACTTACAGGAAAATAGCCCTTTGTTCACATCTGGGTTCCTAGCTTTGTTTATCTCAGGACATTTGAATGAAAAATGGTGGACACACATATCACTCAGGATACACACACTGCAACACTACCAGACCTACATATCACTCAGGATACACACACTGCAACACTACCAGACCTACATATCACTCAGGATACACACACTGCAACACTACCAGACCGCAGATCACATGAAGAAAAGCAGAATAGCAACAGCAGTAGTTACACTATTCAATGGTATGACACTATTCCATACCACAGTTACTTATATCTTCTGTTCTCGCTCTCTCTATCCAGACCCCTACTCAGACCCCTACCCAGACCCCTAATCAGACCCCTACCCAGACCCCTAATCAGACCCCTACCCAGACCCCTACCCAGACCCCTACCCAGACCCCTACTCAGACCCCTAATCAGACCCCTAATCAGACCCCTACCCAGACCCCTACCCAGACCCCTAATCAAACCCCTACCCAGACCCCTACCCAGACCCCTACCCAGACACCTAATCAGACCCCTATCCAGACAGACCCCTACCCAGACCCCTACCCAGACACCTACCCAGACCCTTAATCAGCTCCTACCCAGACCCCTACACAGACCCCTAATCGGACCCCTATCCAGACCCCTAATCAGACCCCTACCCAGACCCCTAATCAGACCCCTACCTAGACACCTACCCAGACCCCTAATCAGACCCCTACCCATACCCCGACTCAGACCCCTATCCATATCCCTAATCAGACCCCTACCCAGACCCCTAATCAGACCCCTATCCAGACCCCTAATCATACCCCTATCCAGACCCCTAATCAGACCCCTAATCAGACCCCTATCCAGACCACTACCCAGACCCCTAATCAGACCCCTACCCAGACCTCTAATCAGACCCCTACCCAGACCCCTAATCAGACCCCTACCCAGACCCCTACCCAGACCCCTAATCAGACCCCTAATCAGACCCTTACCCAGACCCCTAATCAGACCCCTATCCAGACCCCTAATCAGACCCCTATCCAGACCCCTAATCAGACCCCTACCCAGACCCCTAATCAGACCCCTACCCAGACCCCTAATCAGACCCCTACTCCCACCCAGACTCCTACCCAGACCCCTACCAAGACCCCTACCCAGACCCCTAATCAGACCCCTACCCAGACCCCTACCCAGACCCCTATCCAGACCCCCAATCAGACCCCTAATCAGACCCCTAATCAGACCCCTATCCAGACCCCTAATCAGACCCCCACCCAGACCCCTATCCAGACCCCTAATCAGACCCCTAATCAGACCCCTAATCAGACCCCTACCCAGACCCCTATCCAGACCCCTAATCAGACCCCTACCCAGACCCCTAATCAGACCCCTATCCAGACCCCTAATCAGACCCCTATCCAGACCCCTAATCAGACCCCCACCCAGACCCCTATCCAGACCCCTAATCAGACCCCTAATCAGACCCCTAATCAGACCCCTAATCCGACCCCTACCCAGACCCCTACCCAGACCTCTAATTATGTATCCTGTTCTCTCTCTCTGTCCAGATCTCTAATTATGTATCCTGTTCTCTCTCTCTATCCAGACCTCTTATTATGTAACCTGTTCTCTCTCTCTATCCAGACCTTTAATTATGTATCCTGTTCTCTCTCTCTATCCAGACCTCTAATTATGTATCCTGTTCTCTCTCTCTATCCAGACCTCTAATTATGTATCCTGTTCTCTCTCTCTATCCAGACCTCTATCCAGCCCCAGATGATGATGACCTGAAGGTGAAGACACAGAGACCCAGATCAGCAGACCAGCCAGGTGTGTTTCAGGCACAGACAGGTGAGTTGTTTTGTGTGTGATAGATGGCTAGGGTGTGAGAATCGGGCTGGACGTCTATACACACCGCTGGATGAAAGTACAATTACGCAATGGAAAGGAATATATGTCTAATCTGTATAAACCTATACAAGATGGTACAGGAATACATAAAAAAAAGAGCTGATAACACACACACACAGCCCCCTAGGCACCCGTCATAGGGAATTCCGACTGGGGGGAATCCTTGGCACTGCCTCTTCTCCTCTCATCCTCCTCACCACCCCCTCATCCCCAGGAGTTCTGGGATGAGCTTAAATCCTGACTCACCACATGTAAATGAAGATGTAATGCGATTAACGGACATGCAATTAATTAGATTTAAACGTTCACTGTTTGATGACATCCCCATCCAAGGGCACGCTTTTTACAGACAAGGTAATAAATGAGAGAAAGAGGGGTGGGGATGAGAGAGAGAGTGGGAGAGAGAGAGAGAGAGAGAGAGAGAGAGAGAGAGAGAGAGAGAGAGAGAAAGAAAGAGAGAGGTTGGATAAAAAGTCAAAATATGAACAATTGCCCCTGTGGTGAGGCCTTGTAGAATTCCCTCCTACTGGTGTCTTTCCTACTGGTGTACTTCCTACTGGTGTCCTTCCTACTGGTGTCTTTCCTACTGGTGTCCTTCCTACTGGTGTCCTTCCTACTGGTGTCTTTCCTACTGGTGTCCTTCTTACTGGTGTCCTTCTTACTGGTGTCCTTCCTACTGGTGTCCTTCCTACTGGTGTCCTTCTTACTGGTGTCCTTCCTACTGGTGTCCTTCCTACTGGTGTCCTTCTTACTGGTGTCCTTCCTACTAGTGTCCATCCTACTAGTGTCCTTCCTACTGTTGTCCTTCCTTGGTGAAAGGAATAGTGGGAGGGAGATAGGAGTGAAAGAGTGAGAGGAGAGCGACAGTGAGATAAAGGTTTGGGGTGAAAGAGGGATGAGGGAGACTGTGTTTGTGTAGGATCTTATAAAAGATAGACGAAGGAGATGAGAGAGGGGCCAAGGGTCATGAATACATAAATATATTCCATCTCGCCCCTCAGACTCTCACCCCTCTCCTCTCGCCAGCTCTCTCGCCTCACCCCTCCCCTCCAGCCAGGTCACCCGTCAGTGAAGATTGTACCCATTTCCACTGCTGTCTCTTTCATTTAGCCTCTTAGGTTTGACATGCATCCCTTTCAACCTCTCCCACACACACACACGGCAGAAAATCTAAACACTACAGCACTGCTTGTTTACTTGTGCGTTCATCATGTCTTCCCTTTGGTGCACATTCAGCCAGTGAGAGATGAATATTACCTCAGTGTGCATAGTGATACACAGTACCTTAAGGCTGATGATGACTGTTACCCTACGGATAACACATATCACCTTAATGCTCAGAAATATTCATTCATTGCTCATGAATATCACTGCATGTGCCCCAAAGCATATCAAAACTATTGCGCTATATATGTTTTTTCTCATGAATATTACCTAAATCCTCATGATTATTACCTAAAGGCTAATGAATAGCGGCCCAAGGCTTACATGCACTGCCTTATAAAGCTTCTGAATCTTACTGTGGGAAGTAATATTGATCGGATAGACCAAATATACATTTAGACTGTTGCCTCCTTTATTCATCCTTTATTTCCATACCTCTCCCTTCTCAAGGCACATCATTAATGGAACATTTATAGACACCAAAGAAGTAAAGAAACTCCACAACAACTAAACAATATCAATTAATTATTATCTCTCTCTCTCTCTCTCTCTCTCTCTCTCCAGGTGACCCTGCAGCGGAGGAGTGGTCTCAGTGGAGTGTGTGTTCGTTAACGTGTGGTCAGGGTTGGCAGGTGCGGACACGCTCGTGTGTGTCCTCTCCCTACGGAACCCTGTGTAGCGGCGCCCTGAGAGAGACACGTATGTGTAACAATACAGCCACCTGCCCCGGTGACCCAGCACTGAGCTCAGGTAGGCATGAAAATGTACATACATTATGTGCACAGACAAACAGACAGACACACTGTGAAGACCACCGGTACAGTACCTATTATCATAATGATGACTGCTGGAAACTGGAAATACTGAGGCTGCATGAGCATGTCCTTCTATAGTCCCCCCACTGTGGAACCTGGCCTTCTATAGTCCCCCGTCCCCCCACTGTGGAACCTGGCCTTCCATAGTCCCCCCACTGTGGAACCTGGCCTTCTATAGTCCCCCCCACTGTGGAACCTGGCCTTCTATAGTCCCCCCACTGTGGAACCTGGCCTGTGTGTGTGTGTGTGTGTGTGTGTGTGTGTGTGTGTGTGTGTGTGTGTGTGTGTGTGTGTGTGTGTGTGTGTGTGTGTGTGTGTGTGTGTGTGTGTGTGTGTGTGTGTGTGTGTGTGTGTGTGTGATGTATTCCAAATAAAGATCACTTCTCTGAGTGTGATGAAACTATGAGGTGTATTGTAATGGTTATCTTAACCATTGATTATTGTTTATCTGATCTATTGATCTTCATTCCAAAGCTATTCAACAGGTTCTGGTTTTGCTTTGAAGTGTGTGTGTGTGGGTGTGTGTGTGTGTGTGTGTGTGTGTGTGTGTGTGTGTGTGTGTGTGTGTGTGTGTGTGTGTGTGTGTGTGTGTGTGTGTGTGTGTGTGTGTGTGTGTGTTCGTGTGCATGTGTGTGTGTGTTTACAGCATGCACTCTATGTGTGAGTGCTTACTGGTTGTCTTCCTGAGGGAAAAGCAACAACAGTTTCCTTCCCTGTCGGTGCATATGCTAATCCTGTTATTATGCAAATGTGAGAATGTGATTTGTTTGGCTAAGTGGTTCATTTTCCATCCAGCGCCAATATGAATCCCCTAAAGTCCTCCTTTGATGAGAGATTGGTTGCTGTTTTGTACATTATTACATTTTTTATTTATTTTTTTCCAGCCTCTCAGAACTGTTTTTTGGGGGATTGGGTGAATTGAGTGGGTAGGACGGAGAGTAATTAAAGTGGACGGTGACCGTGGGGGAGGTTAGGGGCTCAGTATTTTGATTGATTGTTTCCTGCATGGAGGCATGGAGTTGAAGGAGGGATGGTGAAGGAGGGATGGTGAAGGAGGGATGGAGTGAAGGAGGGAGGGATGGTGAAGGAGGGATGGAGTGAAGGAGGGAGGGATGGAGTGAGGGAGGGATGGAGTGAAGGAGGGAGGGATGGAGTGAGGGAGGGAGGGAGGGATGGAGTGAGGGAGGGAGGGAGGGATGGTGAAGGAGGGATGGAGTGAGGGAGGGATGGAGTGAGGGAGGGAGGGATGGAGTGAAGGAGGGATGGAGGGATGGAGGTCTGCATGCTTCATATAGTTTATTAATCTCTTTACCTCTCTAATCACACGGTGTGGATGTACACACCGACCGGTACCAACAAACACACCAACTGGAACCAACAAACACACACACCGACCTATTACCACTCAAAGTAGCCTAAGGCTGTGAGCACGGAGTATGCATTCATGATTTGGAGAGCACTCTGTTCAGGTCTTTATCTTAGACAAGTTTCTTACACACAAACACACTGACACTTAGAGGCTCCCTACTCTTCTCACACACAAACACACTGACACTTAAAGGCTCCCTACTCTTCTCACACACAAACACACTGACACTTAGAGGCCCATAAGTCACACACAGACACATGTTCAAGTATGTGAGCACGCGCACACATTGACACACATTATCCAAAGACACACACACCAATATTCCTTACTCATTAACGCTACATGATCTCTCCATATGTGATGTTAATGTAAGGCGTTGAATTATTAATATGTATAGGTCAATGTAATTCACTAGCATGCTGTCACATTAGATCACAAATGGACACACACACATTCAACACACACACACACACACACATACACACACAACACACAGTGTAGTAGTTGAATAATGTACTACTTTATTCATATCATTCTCCATGTGTTTTCATGCATGTTTCCTGATTTAGCTCTCACACACACATACACATGCACGTAAGTACAGCCAAGAATGCATTACTATATACAGTTGAAGTCTATATACATTTTCCATGGGATTGAGGTCAGGGCTTTGTGATGGCCACACCAATACCTTGACTTTGTTGTCCTTAAGCCACAACTTTGGAAGTATGCTTGGCATCATTCTCCATTTGGAAGACCCATTTGCAACCAAGCTTTAACTTCCTGACTGATGTCTTGAGATGTTGCTTCAATATATCCACATACTTTTCCTCCCTCATGATGCCATCTATATTGTGAAGTGCACCAGTCCCTCCTGCAGCAAAGCACCCCCACAACATGATGCTGCCACCCCATGCTTCACTGTTGGGATGGTGTTCTTCAGCTTGCAAGCCTCTCCCCCCTTTTTCCTCCAAACATAACAATGGTCATTATGGCCAAACAGTTCTATTCAATTTTTTTTCATCAGACCAAAGGACATTTCTCCCAAAAGTACGATCTTTGTCCCATGTGCAGTTGCAAACCGTAGTCTGGCTGTTTTATGGCGGTTTTGGAGCAGTGGCTTCTTCCTTGCTGAGCTGCCTTTCAGGTTATGCCGATATAGGACTCGTTTTACTGTGGATATAGATACTTTTGTACCTGTTTCCTCCAGCATCTTCACAAGGTCCTTTGCTGTTGTTCTGGGATTGATTTGCACTTTTCGCACCAAAGTACGTTAATCTCTAGGAGACAGAACGCGTCTCCTGAGCGGTATGATAGCTGCGTGATCCCAAGGTGTTTATACTTGCGTACAATTGTTTGTACAGATGAACGTGGTACTTTCAGGCATTTGGAAATTGCTCCCAAGAAAGAACCAGACTTGTGGAGGTCTCCATTTTTTTATGAGATTCTTTTGATTTTCCCATGATGTCAAGCAAAGAGGCACTGAGCTTGAAGGTAGGCCTTGAAATACATTCACAAGTACCCTTCCGATTGACTCAAATGATGTCAATTAGCCTATCAGAAGCTTCTAAAGCCATCATTTTCGGAAATTTTCCAAGCTGTTTAAATACACAGTCAACTTAGTGTATGTAAACTTCTGACCCTCTGGAAATGTGATACAGTGAATTATAAGTGAAATTATATTTTTCTAAACAATTTCTGGAAAAATTACTTGTGTCATGCACAAAGTAGATGTCCTAACCGACTTAACAAAACTATAGTTTGCTAACAAGACATTTGTGGAGTGGTTGAAAAATGGGTTTTAAACTTCCGACTTCAACTGTAGCTTATGAAACCCTATCAAAATGTAACCTAGAAGAAAAATCTAATCTTGACAAGACTCTCTTCGACCAATGGATATATCCTTTTCTGAAGGAATAGAGGGATCGACAGTATACAATATTGCCAGTGCTGTCAGTTTACTAGTCCTTGAGCTAGAGAAGCGATCAATCGTGAGAGAAAGGGAACTTGTGTGTGTGTGTGTTTGTTTGTGTGACTGTAAGAAGTGTCGTCTGCCGTCTCGAGATGTCCAAAATGATCGTTATCATGGTGGTGGAGCATAGGTCTGTGCATTGTCTGTGTGTGTGTGTGAGTCTGTTGTGTGTGTGTCTGTTGTGTGTGTGTGTGTCTGTTGTGTGTGTGTGTGTCTGTCTTTTGTGTGTGTGTGTCTTTTGTGTGTGGGTGTGTGTGTGTGTGTGTGTGTGTCTTGTTCTTTTGCCAACATATTTCTTCATACAGCTACTGGGCTTTCTGCATTGTTCAGTTTTTTTCTCTTATATGATCCTTGGCCTTGCTTTTTCTCGTTGCCGTGGTTACGTGCTCTCTGGGTACATTTACATATGCATAAGCTCTGGTTTTATGTGTCAGAGAAATACACCAGGAGATATGAGTGTGTGTGTGTGTGTGTGTGTGTGTGTGTGTGTGTGTGTGTGTGTGTGTGTGTGTGTGTGTGTGTGTGTGTGTGTGTGTGAGTGTGTGCGTGTCTCTGGATAGTGTTTCACTTCCTTGGGTTGCGCAGTGATCAATGATGTTCCTGGCTATTGGGGTATATTCTCTATTTGACCGATAGGTGGTGCTACAGTGTAATAACCCTCACTTTACCCCAGTGTGTTAACCCTGTCATGCAGTGGTGGTAGAGGGCAGTTTTGTGATGTTAACTCCTATGGAGGTCCTCATACTCTCCTCCTGGCAACTGGGTGTAGCGTGTGTGTGTCCACGTGTTTCCCCCCGCACGCATCTTTGTGTTTGTGGCACAGTGGTTTTGAGCACCTACGCACCTACTCTACCATGACATCTAACCTCTATGGATGTTTAGTTGCCTACACAGTCTGACAGAACTTGAATGCATTCTTTTGTATGTTCAGTTTAAAATATATGTCTGTGTGCCAATCCCACTCTCTCTCTCATTTCTAGATATCTTACCTTTATCTCCTCTATAATATCTTCTTACAATCACATGATGCTTTATTGGCATGAAATACATCCTTTCTAACACTCTCTCTCTCCTACTCGCTCCAAAGCCTGTTCATAGCTTTAGCTCTAGTAATTGATTGGATTTCCTCTGCTCTCTCTTCAAGATGTTCCTAGCGCATCTGAGCGAGCCCGACTCCTTTTAGATGAATAAACCATGTTGAACAAGTATCGAGCCCTCGGATCATCGCTTTAGACTGAGAAGTTTGCTGAAGTTTGTGCAGCTCAATATTTCTTCATCCTATCTCGGGAGTTAGTTGATTATATGAAAAAGCAGTGATAATATAAACTCTGTATCTATGTGACGTTTGGCTGTCTTAGAGGATGAACACACCATGCTGATATCAGTGGAATGGCTGGATTGGAGAACATGGATACCATTCCATTCACTCCATTCCGGCCATTATTATTATTACTGGCTGATATTAATGCAGGAGAAAAGGTATTTCTCTCCCTTCTCTTTATCGTCATCTCCCTCCTTCCTCATCTCTCTCTTTCTCTCTCTCTATTATTATCTATTATTATCCTGTCTAATCTCTTTTTCTCTTTCTAACCGTTGTTTACATCAATAATCATTCTATTCATCTCGCATTCCTCATCTCCTTGCTCTCATCACCCCTTCCTACCCCTCCTCTCTCTCTCTCTTCTCTCTCTTGCTCATTCTCTCTCTATCTCTCTCTATCTATCTCTTTCTCCCTCTCTCCATCTCTCCCCCCTCTGGATCTCCTCTGAGCTTTGCTCTCTACAGCTGAGTTAGTTAATTATTCATAAGCATGTTTTATTCACACTCCAGCGTCCTTCCACCCTCAGCACAAACAGGGCCAGCTCCTTCTCTATATCATTTGTTTCATTCTCTCCATCTCTTTCAACATCTCTCGCTCCAGCCTTGCTCAGCAAATAGCCAGCTATCCAGATACATATATCTCCCTCTTCTTCTCTCTCTCTTACTCCTCCTATTTCTCCTTCTCTCTGTATCTCAATATGTCTCTGTTTCTCTCTTCCTTTCCCTCTACTTCTTTCTTTCTATGTCTTTCAACATCCCTCCCTCCAGTCTTGCACTAATTTTCTGTGTTGTTTCCATCTGTCTTTTAACAAAGTTTTCTCCCTACACACTCCTCCAAAATCTCTGACTCATTCGACTGCAAATATGTTGATCCATCCCCCCTTCTCCCTCTCTTTATTTCCATTCCACTCTTTCATTCAGATTATATTTTCCTTTGCTTCTGCATTTGTGTCCTCCAATGTCATATTCCCGCAATATAGTCCATTCATACTCTCAAATCCATGTCGTTGTTCCCCTGCTTCTCCCTCTCTATCTATTCTTCCATTAAAATCATCAAATCAAATTGTATTCGTCACATGCTTTGTTAACAACAGGTGTAGACTAACAGTGAAATGCTTACTGACAGGCCCTTCCCAACAATGCTGAGAGAAAATGTACAAATTATAATACAAGGAATAAATAAATACACAATGAGTAACGATAACTTGGCTATATAGACGTGGTACCAGTACTGAGTCGATGTGCAGGGGTATGAGGTAATTGAGGTATATATATACATATAGATAAAGTGACTAGGCAACAGGATAGATAATAAACAGTAGCAGCAGCATATGTGATGAGTCAAAAGGGTCAATGCAGATAGTTAAATAATTAAGCAATAGCTACACAGACTAACTCTTTAAGAGCCTTATGGATTGGGGGTAGAAACTGTTCGGTGTCCTGTTGGTTCCAGACTCGGTGCATCAGTACCGTTTGCTGTAAGATAGCAGAGGGAACAGTCTATGACTTGGGTGGCTGGAATCTTTGACAATTTTTAGGGGCTTTCTTAGACACTGCCAGGTATAGAGGTCCTGGATGGCAGGGAGCTCAGCCCCCTGTACTTGGCCAAATGCACTGCCCTCTGTAGCACCTTGAGGTTGGATGCCTAGTAGTTGCCATAAAAAGCGGTGATGCAGCCAGTCAAGGTGCTCTTAAAGGTGTAGCTGTCTAACTTTTTGAGGATCTGAGGGCCCATGCCAAATCTTTTCAGCCTTGTGAGGGGGAAAAGGTGTTTTGTCGTGCCTTCTTCACGACTGTGTTGGTGTGTGTGTACCATAATAATTCCTTAGTGATGTGGACACCGAGGAACTTGAAGCTCTCGACCCGCTCCACTACAGCCCCATCGATGTGGATGGGGGGCGTGCTCGGCCCTCCGTTTCCTGTAGTCCACGATCAACTCTTTTGTCTTGCTGACATGAAGGGAGAGGTTGTACACCTAGCACCATACTTCCAGGTCACTGACTTCCTCCCTGTAGGCTGTCTCATCGTCATCGGGGATCAAGCCATCCACCTTCGTGTCATCAGCAATCTTAATGATGGTGATGGAGTCGTGCTCGTCCACGCAGTCGTGGGTGAACACTCGCGGCGGCGGCTGGTAATCTGTGATAGTTTGCCCTGCCACATCCGACAAGCATCAGAGCCAGCGTAGTAGAATTAGATTGTACTCCTGTATTGACGTTTTGAATGTTTGATGGCTCATCAGAGGTTGTAGTGAGATTTCTTATAAGCTTCCGGATTATTGTCCCGCTCCTTGAAAGCGGCAGCTCTAGCCTTTAGCTCAGTGCGGATGTTGCCTGTAATCCATGGCTTCTGGTTGGGATGTGTACGTACGGTCAGGGGGACGTGTATTTATGTATTTGTGTGCATGAGGTAGTTGTTGTGAATTTGTTAGATTACTTGTTAGATATTACTGCATAGTCGGAACTAGAAGCACAATAAAATTGACCAATAAAATGTTATTTCATTTGAAGTCATTGATGTACTTACAGTTGAAGTCGAAAGCTTACATACACTTAGGTTGGAGTCAATAAAACTCGTTTTTCAACCACTCCACACGTCTTGTTAAAAGCAATGCTACCAAATTCTAATTGAGTGTATGTAAACGTCTGACCCACTGGAAATGTGATGAAAGATATAAAAGCTGAAATAAATCATTCTCTTAATTATTCTTCTGATATTTCACATTATTAAAATAAAGTGGTGATCCTAACTGACCTCAAACAGTGAGTCTCTACTGGGATTAAATGTCAGGAATAGTGAATAACTGAGTTTAAATGTATTTGGCTAAGGTGTATGTAAACTCCCGACTTCAACTGTATTAATGAAGCTGTGACTGATGTGGTAAACTCCTCAATCTTATCGGATGTATCCTGATCTGTGTTAGCAAAATAGTTCCTGTAGCATAGCATCCGCTTCATCGGACCACTTCCGCATTGACCGTGTCACTGGTACTTCCTGTTTGAGTTTTTACTTGTAAGCAACAATCAGGAGGATAGAGTTATGGTCATATTTGCCAAATGGAGGCCGGGGGGGGGAGCTTTGTACGCGTCTCTGTGTGTGGAGTTAAGGTGATCTAGAGTTTTTTTTTGCCTATAGTTGCACAGGTGACGTGCTGGTAAAAATTAGGTGAGACGCTGCTTTAAAATCCCCGGCCACTAGGAGCGTTGCCACTTGATGTGCATTTTCTTGTTGGCTTATGGCCCTATACAGCTCATTGAGACTGTCTAAGTGCCAGCATCGGTTTGTGGTTGTGAATAGAGATTACGCACCAGCTGTTGTTAACAAAGAGACGCTCATCTCCCCCTTAACTTTACCTGAAGCTGCCATTCGGTCTTAAAACCTCTTAAGGATCGGACCCTTTTTTTCGCCTAAAATGACATACTCAAATCTAACTGCCTGTAGCTCAGGACCTGAAGCAAGGATATGCATATTTTTGATACAATTTTAAAGGAAACACTTTGAAGTTTGTAGAAATGTGAAATTAATGTAGGATAATATAACACATTAGATCTGGTAAAAGATACTACAAATAAAACAAATTTTTGAAGTGCATTTTTGAGGCCACAATGTATTATTCCAGTTTAGGCACAATTTAGATTTTGGCCACCAAATGGCAGCAGTGTATGTTCGAAGTTTTAGACTGATCCAATGAACTATTCTATTTCTGTTCAAAAAGTTGTATCAAGTCTGCTCAAATATGCCTAATTGGTTTATTGATACATTTTCAAGTTCATAACTGTACACTCTCCTCAAACAATAGAATGGTATTCTTTCACTGTAATAGCTTAGTTAGATTAACTAGAATTTAAGCTTTCTGCCCATATCAGATATTTCTATGTCCTGGGACATTTTCTTGTTACTTACAACCTCATGCTAGTCACATTAGCGCACGTTAGCTCAACAGTCCCCTGGAGGGGCAGGGGACCGATCCCGTAGAGGTTAACGATGTATAGAGAAACCAGCTAGATATATATTATCAATGTCCTTGTTCAGCCACGACTCCAAGAAACATAGAATATTACAGTTCTTCAGGTCCCGTTGATAGGATAGTCTCGAACGGAGCTCGTCCAGTTTGTTTGCCAATCAAACAAAGGGTAGAGGTAGTTTATTTACTCACCGACGTAGTCTTGTCATGGAGCCTGCTTGTTTGCCTCTCTCCGGGGATTAGAGCCTGGTCCGGAATGAGCACTACATCCACAACCGCCGACTCGTTGAAGTAGAAAACTGTTCTGATGTAGTGATCACTGTTCTGATGTAGTGATCACTGTTCTGTTATAGTGATCACTGGTATGATGTAGTGATCACTGTTATGATGTAGTGATCGCTGTTCTGATGTAGTGATCGCTGTTCTGATGTAGTGATCGCTGGTCTGATGTAGGGCGGCAGGGTAGCCTAGTGGTTAGAGTGTTGGACTAGTTAGAGTGTTGGACTAGTAACCGAAAGGTTGCAAGTTCAAATCCCAAAGCTGACATGATACAAATCTGTCGTTCTGCCCCTGAACAGGCAGTTAACCCACTGTTCCTAGGCCGTCATTGAAAATAAGAATTTGTTCTTATCTGAGTTGCCTAGTAAAAAAATGTAGTTATTGCTGTTTTGATGTCCAGAAGTGGTTTTCGGTCATTCCTTGCGCACATTCTCTCCCTATAATTATTTATCCCTCCTTTCTTACGACTAGACTGCTTGTCGTGATCTGGATGTGTGTAGGTCTTCTGCCTGTGGGCGTGTGGTGTCGTATGTGTGCCAACCCACATGCATGTCTGTTTATTTCTCTTACTGGTTGGCAGTGTATTGTGTTAGGTATGCTGCTGTGCTGTGTTCCTCCACATTGTGCTGTTCTGGTTCCTCGGCACTTCACCCCCAGCATGCAATATCTCACCATTGTCACACCACTGACTCCCACTTCCATGAATAGTTGGATAGAGGAATCAATTGCCACAAAGCCAACTTTAGACGATTTCAAAGATGAGCCCTCTTTCCAACTCTATGGTCCCATTTCACAAAGGACTTTGCTCCTAGACACTGATCTCAGGTCAGTTGTATTATGCATCCTATTTTAAATGTAAACTGTTCCTAGATCTGTGCCCATAAGCAGCTTCTACAAGAGAACAAGAGAGCTTCCTCTCAAAAACCAGGCAACCGTTTTCACAACACTGATCTAGGATCAGTTTAACCTCTTATTAATTGTGCTGTAGAAGGTAACACTGATCCTAGATCAGTATTCATATTTTGAAAGGCTTTATGAATACTGGCCAAGGCTCTTATTTCATATCTTTTAAGATGTTTTTTTAGAGATATATAGTAGTAGGCATCACACCATTCTAATGAACAAGTTGATAAATTGGTAATCATACTGCTGATCAGAGTCTGATAATGTTGTGCCCTCAGGATTACATTTTAATGACCAAGACATATGGGGTAATCAATATGAAATGTATTTGATGATCATGTCATACTCACTGTGCATAAATCCATGAAATCCGATGTCTTTTTTGTTCATTTCCTAACCTGACTTTCTCATATGCCATTCATTCTCTAACAACAGGTTGCCTTCAAGAGGGTACAACATACTGAACGTTGCCGATATAAATACTGTACCATGAATAGAGGTGACATGATTCCTCACACTCTGCATGATTGGCTTGTCTGTTCTACGTTTTATATTTCTATCTGAATGCACTTCAATGTTGTGCCCTACTGAACGCTTCCCAGTCCATCAAAACAGCTGGAGGTGGAGGCGGAGCTTCTGGTTTCGGAGTAGCTTGGGGCGTGTTCTTTCCTGGTTTGAACTATATGGAGAGGTGGCGAGGTCCACTTCTTACCTCTGTGCTATTTGTGCTACTGTTGTTTTTTTTGAGAGGTGTGCTAGTGTTCATTTACTCACTTTCTTTCTCATCCTCTAACCCCCTTCGCTGACAGGAGTTATGATCCCGCCTCCAGGCTCACACTCTCCAAACCTATTGGTTGTGTCAGGAAGTGGGACACTCCTCTTCGTTCATTGTCTAGGCTCGTTGTCTATAACAGGCAACTGGACCCGCCTCCTATCTCTCATTCGCTCATCCCAATTGGCTGTGTGTGCCTGTCTGCCTCTGGGTGTTGCAGTGCATGGGCTGTGGGAGGAGTGGTCGTCATGGAGCCTGTGTTCTGTCACGTGTGGGCGGGGCTCCAGAACCCGAACCAGAAACTGTGAGAGCGGAGGAGAGGCCAAGCTCTGTGGAGGGCCTGAGAAACAGACCAAACTCTGCAACATAGCAGTGTGTCCCGGTTAGTACCATTTCATGTACATATACACCTCTATCTATCTGTCTGTCTATCTCTCTGTCTATCCATCAGTCTGTCCCTCTGTTTCTCCTTTTGTGGAAGGCCCGAGATCCAGACCAAACTCTGCAACATAATATTTATTGTCCTATACACTACCATCTCATATACAGTGCATTCGGAAAGTATTCAAACCTCTTGACTTTTTCCACAATTTGTTACGTTACAGCTTTATTCTAAAATTAATTCAATGAAAATGTTTCCTCATCAATCTACACACAATACCCCATAATGACAAAGTGAAAACAGGTTTTCAGAATTTTAAACAGAAATACCCGATTTACATAAGTATTCAGACCCTTTGCTATGAGACTCGAAATTGAGCTCAGGTGTATTCTGTTTCCATGTATCATCCTTAAGATGTTTTTACAACTTGATTGGAGTCCACCTCCGGTAAATCCAATTGATTGGACATGATTTGGAAAGGCACACACCTGTCTATATAAGGTCCCACAGTTTACAGTGCATTTCTGAGCAAAAACCTAGCCATGAGGTCGAAGGAATTTTCCATGGAGCTCCGAGATAGGCTTGTGTCGGGGCACAGTCTTGGGGTAGGGTACCAAAACATGTATGCAGTATTGAATGTCCACAGGAACACAGTGGCCTTCATTACTCTTAAATGGAAAAAGTTTGGAACGATCAAAGACTCTTCCTAGAGCTGGCCGCCCAGCCAAATTGAGCAATCAGAGGAGAAGGGCCTTGGTCAGTGAGGTGACCAAGAGCCCGATGGTCACTCTGACAGAGCCTCAGAGTTCCTCTGTGGAGATGGGATAACCTTCCAGAAGGTCTCACCATCTATGCAGGACTCCACCAATCAGGCTTTTGTGGTAGAGTTGCCAGACGGAAGCCACTCCTCAGTAAAAGGCACATGACAGCCCGCTTGGAGTTTGCCAAAAGGCACCAAAAGAGTCTCAGACCATGAGAAACACGATTCTCTGGTCTTATGAAACCAAGATTGATCACTTTGGCCTGAATGCCAAGCGTCACTTCTGGAGGAAAGCTGACACCATCCCTACGGTAAAGCTTTATGGTGGCAGCATCATGCTATGGGGATGTTTTTCAGCGGCAGAGACTGGGAGACTAGTCAGGATCGAGGGAAAGATGAACGGAGCAAAGTACAGAGAGATCCTTGATAAAAACCTACTCCAGAACGATCAGGACCTCAGCCTGGGGGCGAAGGTTCACCTTCCTATACGACAATGACCCTAAGCACACAGCCAAGACAATGCAGTGTCTTTGAGTGGCCCAGCCAGAGCCCGAACCCAATCGAACAAAGAGACCTGAAAATATCTGTGCAGCTATGCTCCCCATCCAAGCTGACAGAGCTTGAGAGGATCTGCAGAGAAGAATGGGAGAAACTCCCCAAATACAGGTGTGCCAAGCTTGTAGCATCATGCCCAAGAAGACTTGAGGCTGTACTTGCTGCCAAAGGTGCTTCAACAAAGTACTGAGTAAAGGGTCTGAATGCTTATGTATATGTGATATTTCAGTATTTCATCATTTTTTTTAAAATAAATTTGATAAAATAATAAAACATGTATTTTGCTTTGTCATTATGGGGTGTTGTGTGTAGATTACTATTTAATCCATTTTAGATTAAGGCTGTAACGTAACAATATGTGGAATTAGTTAAGGGGTCTGTAAACTTTTAGAATGCACTGTACACACTATATACACCTCTGTCTCTCTCTCTCTCTCTCGCTTCCTCTCTCTCTCTCTCAAATTCAAATTCAAATTCAAGCTGCTTTATTGGCATGAAAAACATTGTGTCAATATTGCCAAAGCAACAATGTATACAATATACATTGTAATAAAATTAGAAACAATAACATATAATAATATAAAATGGTAGTAAATAATAATACAAAATTAAATACAAAAATAATAACAATAAAATGGTAAGTCAGTAGTAAAAATGTAATAAATTGAAAAAATCTAAATATGGAAAATTAAGCTATAACTAACTTATAACTAAATAATGGTAATCTACATCTGTACTACAACTACCATCATCATCACTACTACTGCCATCACCATCATCATTAAACTGCTATCATTACCATTACCACCCATACCACTACTATAACGGAATGATAAACAACAATAATAATAGTAGTAACAATAATATTAATAACAATAACAGCTATAATTAGTAAGTTCCTGTTTACTATGCAGATGTTACTATTCAGTGTCCCTCAGGCTATGGCAGGCAAATACATATTTGGCTGCAAGAGGAGCCATTGCTCCTTCGCCCATGAGTATTTTTAGTTTTTCCTCTGGATTTAATGAGTTAAAATTTGGAATAAATGTAGTCATTTCTGTGAATAATGAATCTCTTGGTGAGGAATATTTATCACAGTAAAGGAGGAAGTGCATCTCTGTTTCTACCTCCCTGTCGTGCAGTGACCACATACACGCTCCTCCTTGGGTAGCCATGTCTTTTTATGTCTGCCGGTTTCTATTGCCAATCGGTGGTCACTCAGCCTGTACTTGGTAAGGATCTGTCTCTGCTTCATTCTCTGACAGAGTAGAGATAATCAGCCAATTCATATTCTCTGTTTAGGGTCAGATAGCAATTTAGTCGGCTTTGGGATTTTGTTTCGTTTTTCCAATGTTGTAAATATGAGTCTTTTGATTGGTTCATGATTTTGTTTATTGGAATTCTTTCTTTTGAAGCAGTGCCGGTGTCAGCTTGGTTGGTTAGGTCCAACACCAGCTGACTGAGAGGGCTCGTTTCTGGGCTCAGCTCTTGGGTTTGAAGTGCTTTAAATTGCAGACTAGAATTTGGACTTGAATTTAGATGTTGCCAAAATTTTAATGATCTTTTCTGTATTTTCATTAATACTGGAAAGCGGCCCAATTCTGCCCTACATCCATTAGTTGGTGTATTTCTCTGGACTTGTAGAATTGTCCGACAGAATTCTGCATGTAGGGCTTCAATTGGATGTTTGTCCCACCTTTTAAAGTCGGTAGAATTACACTGTCAAATATTTTGGTCCAAATTCGAATTGGGATGTTGATTTTGAATAATTTCATTTTTATTGCATATAATGCTCTGCGGGCTTTTTCTTTGAGTGCATTCACTGCCATATTAAAGTTTCCCGATGCAGATATGGTCAGACCAAGGTATGTGTAATTTATAGTGTGTTCAATTATGGTGTTGTTCAGGGTGAATTTATATTTGTGGTTTTTGACATCTGGGCTTTTTTGGAAAATCATGATTTTTGTTTTTGAAATTTACTGCCAGGGCCCAATTATGGCAATATTGCTGTAGAATGTTAAGGTTCTGTTGAAGACCTTCTTTGGTTGGTGATAGAAGTACCAAGTCATCAGCATATAGCAGGTATTTTACCTCTGTGTCGAATAGTGTGAGTCCTGGGGCTGGAGAATGGTCCAACATGTCCGCTAATTCATTGATATAAATGTTGAAAAGATTTGGACTCAAACTGCAGCCTTGTCTCACACCTCGACTTTGTGAAAAGAATTCTGTTCTTTGGTTTTTGATTTTTATTGCACACTTGTTTTCTGTGTACATACATTTTATTAAGTCATACACCTTACCACCAAGCCCAGTTTGAAGAATTTTGTAGAATAGCCCTTCGTGCCAAATAGAATCAAATGCTTTTTAAAGTCAATAAAGCAAGCAAAGATTTTGCCCTCTTTTTTTTGGTGGACGTGTTTATTAATTAGTGTGTGTAAGGTGTATATATGGTCAGTAGTGCGATGGTTAGGAGAAAGCCAATTTGACATTTACTTATTAAATTTTTTCTTGAAGAAAGGTTTGAATTCTTGAATTCAAAATGCTGCAGAAAACCTTTCCCAAGTTGCTGTTTACGCAAATTCCCTGTAATTATTGGGGTCTGATTTGTCTCCACTTTTGTGGATAGGGAGATGAGCCCTGGTTCCAGACATCAGGAAGCAGCCAGAAGTTAAAACCATGTTGAACAATTTAAGCACAGCATTTTGCAACTCAGGTGTGCTGTTTTTCAGCATTTCATTTCTGATGTTATCTAGACCACAAGCCTTCTTTGATTTTATAGATTTGAGCTTTTCATTTAGTTCTTGTTGGCTTATTGGGTAATCTAATGGATTTTGGTTGTTTTTAATGACTGATTCAAGGATGTTCAATTTTTCTTGAATTTCTAATTGATTCTGTTGTAAGTCTTTTTGTGAAATGTTTTTGTATAGATTATCAAAATAAGTTTTCCAAATCCCTTCATCTTGTATGGCTAATTCTTGTGGCTTTGTTGTGCTTAAATTATTCCACATGTCCCAGAACTGATTTTGGTCAATTGCGTTTTCAATTTCGTCAAGTGTCTTGTTGGTATAATTTAATTTCTTATGCGTTTCAATGTATGTTTATACTGTTTCAGAGTTTCAAAGTATTCACAGCGTAGATCTGGGTTGTTTTTCTGCTTATGTTTCTCATTTGACATTTGTCTTAGGTGTTTTCTAATTGTTTTACATTCGTTATCAAACCATTCTTCAGAAACATTTTGTTTTTGTTTCTGATGTTGCATTTCTTTGGTTTTCTCAAATTTGCTTTCGATGCTGCTTTTTGAAATATGCAATTGATGTTTTGAGTAGCCAAATTGACACCTTCTTTATTGTTTTGGTATTGTGCGTTATTGAAGAATTGTATAGAATTCATCATTTCCTTTGAATTCAATGTTTCAATGAATCTCTCTTTACTGTTTGGAGCCCATCTGTACGATTGGTCTATGTTGTAGAGTTTTTGGGCTGTTTTTAAATTAATATTGCCGGTTAATTTCTTGAGAAACACGTTGATCTGACTGTGATCTGACAATGGTGTCTGTGGTCTGACAGTGAATGCGCTAATGGAAGAGGGGTCAATGTCAGTGATGGCATAATCGACTACACTTTTCCCAAGAGCTGAGCAGTAAGTAAACTGACCTAAAGAGTCCCCTCTGATTCTACCATTCAGCATGTACAGGCCTAAGGCTCGACAGAGATGTACTAACTCCTTCCCATTTTTGTTCAGTATTTGGTCAGGACTGTTTCTATTATTTATAATAGGGCTGCTGTACAAGGAGGGTGTCCAAATATGTGGTGGTTACCTCCCGTATCAGTGTAGTCAGGCTCAGAACCTGTTCTTGCATTGAAATCTCCACAAAGAAGCACCTTACCCTCTGCCTGAAATGTAATGATTTCTGTATGGAGATTGTCAAAAACTGATCATCATAATATGATGAATCTGAAGGAGGAGCGTAAGCTGCACATATGTACACATCATTGTCACAATAGATTGTACCTTTGTTAAGTTTCAACCAAATGTGATTAGTACCTTTTTCATTTCTTTCAGTGCTAAGTCCTGCTTATGCCAAATGATGATTCCACCTGAGTCTCGGCCCCGTTTAACATTTTTATGTTTGATTGATGGTAGTAAACTTTCTCTATAGCCTGAGGGACACTGAGTATCTATGTCTCCACGACACCATGTTTCCAGTAGGATTATGATGTCTTGTCCCTTGATGTTTTTAATCAATTCTGGATTTGTTGGTTTATATCCAAAATGTGAAGAGTATAAACCCTGGATATTCCAAGAACTGATAGTTAATGATCTCATTTATAATAAGTGATATTCACTGGTTTGAGTAAAGTACATAGAAAAAAACAAAAATAATATATATATATATATATATATATATATATACATACATATACACACACACACACCATTACATATAATTATTATTATTATACCAGTGCCAATAAAATAAAGGTTTGTTGTAAACAAATTAAATGGAATAAGATTGCCCAAAAGATAAGTACAGTGCAATGCAATCTGCAACCCTGTGTGTGTGTGTGTGTGTGTGTGTGTGTGTGTGTGTGTGTGTGTGTGTGTGTGTGTGTGTGTGTGTGTGTGTGTGTGTGTGTGTGTGTGTGAATTAAAGGGTCTTCTGTCTAGCCCAGTAGTCTGCATATTAGATGCAGTAGTTGGCGCACCTCTCCTATCTCTGATTGTTCTAGGTGTCTTTTGCCAGAGGTTACTTCAGCATATGTAGGCTGATGATCTGACTGATACATGGTGTGGACTGCATCATGTGGTGTACTTCTCTGAAGGACAGTGTTCTGCCCGACCCTAGAGTAGTGGTCAGTGCTGTGTTGTGATGGGCCTGGTCTAGTAGAGCTGTGTTGTGTTGGGCCTGGTCTAGTAGAGCTGTGTTGTGTTGGGCCTGGTCTAGTAGAGCTGTGTTGTGTTGGGCCTGGTCTAGTAGAGCTGTGTTGTGTTGGGCCTGGTCTAGTAGAGGCTGTGTTGTGATGGGCCTGGCCTAGTAGAGCTGTGTTGTGATGGGCCTGGTCTAGTAGAGCTGTGTTGTGATGGGCCTGGTCTAGTAGAGCTGTGTTGTGATGGGCCTGGTCTAGTAGAGCTGTGTTGTGTTGGGCCTGGTCTAGTAGAGCTGTGTTGTGATGGGCCTGGTCTAGTAGAGCTGTCCTGAGGTGGGCCTGGTCTGGTAAATCTGTGCTGTGTTGGGCCTGGTCTAGTAGAGCTGTGTTGTGATGGGCCTGGTCTAGTAGAGCTGTGTTGTGATGGGCCTGGTCTAGTAGAGCTGTGCTGTAATAAGCCGTGTCTGGCTCTTCTCTCCGGGGATGGTGGGGGTACTGTTGTTTCAGAAGGTGGGGCGGGGGGCCTCTGTTGCTGGGGTGATGGGTGTGTGGGTCCCTGCCAAGTGTTGCATCCTTTAGGTCCTTGGCAAAGGTTCTGATACTGTCCTGATCAAGATGTACATTATCGTATAAATGTTGACATGTCAGAGTGGGGTGGTGAGCCATTCTGACGTTGAGCAGTGAGGCACAGTCCACAGTGATCTGATGATTTATCTTTTCAATCAACTTTCCTGGGAAGTCTTTTCTTGGTAGGAGGGTGGACACAACTATATTGGTTGTTGGGAACATAGCCTGTGCCCGTTCTGCCACTCTTCTCACTGCCCTAGATACATTTTCACCTTTGGCATGAAGGTCGTTTGTGCCAGTGTGGATGATGATGTTGTCGGGGTGTCAATCCTGGTCTGACTGAGTAGCTGCATTGCACTGTCAGTTGTAGGACACCAGAACTTATACACCTGGTGTCTAGGGAATAATCTTTCCTGGACTAAGAACTTCCCATTTGAATCAATAAGGATTGCAGTTGTGGATGACTGTCTGGCTGGAACAGACTGGGAGGCTGGTATTCTGACCTGGGCTGGAGCATACTGGGAGGCTGGTAGGTTGACCTGGGCTGGAGCATACTGTGCTGGAGCAGACTGGGAAGCAGGTAGGCTGACAGGAGCTAGAGCAGACTTGGACGCTGGTTGGCTGACCTGGGCTGGAGCAGACTGGGTGGCTGGTTGAATGACCTGGGCTGGAGCAGACTGAGAGGCTGGTAGATTGACCTGAGCTGGAGCACACTGTGCTGTAGCAGACTGGGAAGCAGGTAGGCTGACATGGGCTAGAGCAGACTGGGACGCTGGTTGGCTGATCTGGGCTGGAGCAGACTGGTAGGCTGGTGCAGTGTCATCAGGCTGTGTGGTGGAGGCCATGCTGGTCTCAGGTTCTGCTTGTGTTGTACCAAGCTGGTGGACATGTTCTCTAGATGCAGAGGACATAATGACTAGCTGCTGGTTGAGGGTATCAATGTACCTCTCTCTTTGTTCTAGCTCCTTTCTTGTTGTGCTCAGATGGTCTCTGAGGTCATCATTTGTCTGACTCAGTTTGTCCATTCTGCTTTCTAATTTAGCAATAGATGCTCTGCTCTCCTCCCTGAACTGTTTTATCTCTTCTTTTAGTTTCTGGACAGTGTCCTCCTCTTGAAGCTTGTTCTCTCTGAGTTCTATGACCTCTGCTTCGACGAGAGAGAGGGTGTTGTGGAAACGTTGCATAGCAGGTGTTCTTGGTGTTGTAGGCATGTCCTTGGCTCTGTCTGCTGCAGGTGAGGAAGGTAGAGGGACACTGAGGGCTTCTTGCTGGGTCACAGAGACCACTGGGGCCTGCTCTTCTCCATCTCCCTCCTTGATTTTTTCCTCAGTTTCTGAGATGCTCAGCCTCTGCTTTTAGGGTAGCAAACCTTTTCTCAAAAGCCTGGAGGCTTGAATCATTGCCTTGTATCAATACAGTTCCATTATTATATATGTTTACTGTTTGATACGTGTTGCTCTGGTCAGCTTCTTCAAAGATGCTGATCTGACATCCTTGGCTGATGCCTCTCTTTTTTGAGAAAGGGAAATGGTTACAAATAACCCTTTTCCATATGTGCCCTCGTTTGGTATTAAATATTAAATTTGCTCGTGTTTTGCAACTAGTAAGATCTGCAAACAGGCATTCATGGTTCTGTCCCATCAACAAACCTTTGAAACTTTTCTTAGCTTTCTCTGTCTGGATATCTGGTGGGTAAACAATTTCCATAGCAACGCTGGTGATGTTGGCTACAATGTTGCAATAGAAGCCTACCTTTTCCAAAACAGCTTGTTTCTTGTATTCTTGTCTCTAGTGTCTTTAGAGGACTGTTTTACTTTGATGTCCTTTATCTTCTGTCTTTATTTTGTCTTTCTATTCTTCTGTTAACTAGCTTTGTTTTGTTTTAGCTAGCTAGCTTCTTTTAGGAGAGTCCCTAGCAACTGCTTAGCAACTGGTAAACAATTCCGCTAGCTAAGATAACTGAACAATTTTATGAAAAATAGTATCTTTTTCCAAAGCCTATCTTTTTCAATTGTTGCTTGTTTTGTCTCCTATTCAGTCTTGCAGTTTTCTTTAGCTTTTTTCCAATGTACTTCACTCTAAAAACCATGTAAATTTCAATATTTGTAGGAGCTCATTATTTCAGCTGCTGCTGCTCAATTTGGAATTCCGGAATCTCTCTCTCTCTCTCTCTCTCTCTCTCTCTCTCTCTTGCTCTCTTTCTTGCTCTCTCTCTCTCTCAATACAATTATCTCTCTCTCTGTGTCATCCCATATCTATGTATCACTACTGTCATAGCACTAACGTGTACATCTGTCCTCTCCTGTCCAGTCTTGTTCATTATGATCAGGCTAAAATCTCCATTGTTCTTCCGCTAGTCTTTATCCATCTCTCCTCTTAGGTCACATAATGGAAACCTCAGTTTAAAAGCTATGGTTAGGTTTAAAATTTCTTTCATTTTCCTTCATTCTTTTCTTTAGTTCCCTCTCTTTTGGGTTTCCACAGTGTTTGAGTGCTGTGGTCCAGCCAATTACCTTGTCAAGAGGACGGATACATCATTGTCTCTTTGAGATTACCAATTACCTTGTCAAGAGGACGGATACATTATTGTCTCTTTTGGATTACATATTACCTTGTCAAGAGGAGCGATGTATCCTTGTCTCTTTGAGATTACCTATTACCTTGTCAAGAGGAGTGATGAATCATTCTCTTTGAGATTACCTGTTACATTGTCAAGAGGAGTGATACATCATTGTTTCTTTGAAATGGCCTGTTATCTTGTCAAGAGGATGATACATAATTGTCTCTTTGAGATGACCTATTACCTTATCAAGAGGATAATAAATCATTGTCTCTTTGATGACCTGTTACCTTGTCAACAGGATGATAAATCATTGTGTCTTTGAGATGACCTATTACCTTGTTTGGCTACAGTCTCTGTGTTATTGAATGGCAACAGTTTACTGTCTGGCTACAGTCTATTGTGTTATTGTCTGGCTCCAGTCTACTGTTTGGCTACAGTCTCTGTGTTATTGAATGGCTACTGTCTACTGTCTGGCTATAGTCTACTGTGTTATTGTCTGGCTACAGTCTACTGTCTGGCTACAGTCTCTGTGTTATTGTTTGGCTACCGTCTACTGTCTGGCTACAGTCTCTGTGTTACTGTCAAGCTACCGTCTACTGTCTGGCTACAGTCTCTGTTAATATCTGGCTACAGTCTACTGTCTGGCTACAGTCTGCTGTCTGGCTACAATCTACTGTCTGGCTACAGTCTCTGTGTTATTGTCTGGATACAGTCTACTGTCTGGCTACAGCCTCTGTTATTGTAAGCTACAGTCTGCTGTCTGGCTACAGTCTACTGTCTGGCTACAGTCTACTGTATGGCTACAGTCTCTGTGTTATCGTCTGGATACAGTCTACTGTCTGGCTACAGTCTCCGTTATCGTAAGCTACAGTCTGCTGTCTGGCTACAGTCTACTGTATGGCTACAGTCTCTGTGTTATCATCTGGATACAGTCTACTGTCTGGTTACAGTATCTGTTATTGTCGGGCCAAAGTCGACTGTCTGGCTGCAGTCTCTGTGTTATTGTGAGGCTGGCTACAGTTTGTCTGTGTGTTATTTTCTGGCTTCAGTCTGTCTGTGTTATTGTCAGGGTGCAGTCTGTCTGTGTTAATAATAACAGACAGACAGAGACAGACAGAAATAGAGACAGACAAGTAGACAGACAGACAGAGAGAGAGGTAGGCAGGCAGGCAGACAGACAGACAGACAGACAGACAGACAGACAGACAGACAGACAGACAGACACACACACAGACAGACAGACAGACAGAGAGAGAGAGAGAGAGAGAGAGAGAGAGAGAGAGAGAGACAGACAGACAGACAGACAGACAGACAGGCAGGCAGACAGAAAAGAGGGGGACTGAAGGAAGACAAGTCTTAATCTACTGTAGTTTGCATGCTGGGCTGTTTAAACATGCTGTTGGAAAGAGGGAGGGAGAGGGAGAGAGACAGAAGGAGAGAGAGGGAGAGAAAGAGATAGCGAGAGCAAGATAGTGAGAGAGGGAGGAAGAGAAAAGAGAGAGAGAGAGGTAGAGAGGGGGAGTTTGCATGGGTCCTTAGGGGCAGGAAGTGCTACATCATCCTCTGCTTTTTTGTCTGTGTGTGTGTGTGTGTGTGTGTGTGTGTGTGTGTGTGTGTGTGTGTGCGTGCATACTTCTAGATCCATGTTTTCAGTTGTGCGCACAAGTTTAAATCTTCCACATGTGCGCTGATATTTGTATGTGTGTGTTTGTGTGCGTGTCGGTCTAAAACCAGGAAAAGGTTTTAGTGTCGTTGTCCTTAGTGTAACAGGCTAGCCTATGTTGCTACCTTACATGCATCTCTTTTTCTGTCTGTCTGTCTGTGTGTCTGTCTGCCTCTCTCTCACACACTGGCGTACAATGAGTTCAGCTGTGTGTCATGCCTCAGTTGTCTTTTCTAGGCGTCTAGCCTCAATCCCAGCTGCGCTCTCTCTCTCTCTCTCTCTCTCTCTCTCTCTCTCTCTCTCTCTTTCAATTCAAAGGGATTTTTTGGCATGGGTAACTCCCCTCCTTTCTCTTCTGTTGGTTGGTGAGTTTGAGTAATGATGATGGTTCCACCTGGCCCATGTTGATGGCTGTTCACTCAAACAACATTTGTCTCTCAAAACTGAATTGACCCTACGCGCGCACACACACACACACACACACACACACACACACACACACACACACACACACACACACACACACACACACACACACACACACACACACACACACACACACACACACACACCGCAGTAGGCATTCATCATATTTACTTCATGTGACAGAGCTTTTTATCTAAAGTCACTGATGTCTGCAGACGATGAGTTTAGCCTTAACACACACACCTGAACACTTAGCCAGTCCACGAAACATTGCCTTCTCTGAACGTACCCTTGTTAACCAACCGTTCAGACTGTGGAATAGTGCTTTGTTTAAATCACTGTGCAGTGACATGCTCTTGAACGTGCAGTTGACGAAGTGTAATTTGCGTTATATGTTCTTGTACATCAATTGTTGTTGGAGCTTCAGTCGGGGGTTCTCTTCTCTCTGGTTTTACAAAGTCCCTGCCTTATATTCATGAAGCTCCAAATGAACTCAGCAAAAAAAGAAAGGTTCTTTCACTGTCAACTGCGTTTATTTTCAGCAAGCTTAACATGTGTAAATATTTGTATGAACATAACAAGATTCAACAACTGAGACATTAACTGAACAAGTTCCACGACATGTGACTAACAGAAATGTAATAATGTGGTGTCGCTGAACAAAGAAGGGGGTCAAAAGTAACAGTCAGTATCTGGTGTGGCCACCAGCTGCATTAAGTACTGCAGTGCATCTCCTCCTCATGGACTGCACCAGATTTGCCTGTTCTTGCGGTGAGATGTTACCCCACTCTTCCACCAAGGCACCTGCAAGTTCCCAGACATTTTTGGGGGGAATGGCCCTAGCCCTCACCCTCCGATCCAACAGGTCCCAGACGTGCTCAATGGGATTGAGATCCGGGCTCTTCGCTGGCCATAGCAGAACACTGACATTCCTGTCTTGCAGGAAATCACGCACAGAACGAGCAGTATGGCTGGTGGCATTGTCATGCTGGAGGGTCATGTCAGGATAAGCCTGCAGGAAGGGTTCCACATGACGAAGGAGGATGTCTTCCCTGTAACGCACAGCGTTGAGATTGCCTGCAATGACAACAAGCTCAGTCTAATGATACTGTGACACACCGCCCCAGACCATGACGGACCCTCCACCTCCAAATCGATCCCGCTCCAGAGTATAGGCCTCGGTGTAACGCTCATTCTTTCGACGATAAACGCGAATCCGACCATCACCCCTGGTGAGACAAAACCGCGACTCGTCAGTGAAGAGCACTTTTTGCCAGTCCTGTCTGGTCCAGAGATGGTGGGTTTGTGCCCGTAGGCGACGTTGTTGCCGGTGATATCTGGTGAGGACCTGCCTTACAACAGGCCTACAAGCCCTCGGTCCAGCCTCTCTCAGCCTATTGTGGACAGTCTGAGCACTGATGGAGGGATTGTGCGTTCCTGGTGTAAATCGGGCAGTTGTTGTTGCCATCCTGTACCTGTCCCGCAGGTGTGATGTTCGGATATACTGATCCTGTGCAGGTGTTGTTACACGTGGTCTGCCACTGCGAGGACGATCAGCTGTCCATCATGTCTCCTTGTAGCGCTGTCTTAGGCGTCTCACAGTATGGACATTGAAATTTATTACCCTGGCCACATTGCCCTGCAGTCCTCATGCCTCCTTGCAGCATGCCTAAGGCACGTTCACGCAGATGAGCAGGGACCCTGGGTATCTTTCTTTTGTTTTTTTTCAGAGTCAGTAGAAAGGCCTCTTTAGTGTCCTAAGTTTTCATAACTGTGACCTTAATTGCCTACCGTCTATAAGCTGTTAGAGTCTTAATGACCGTTCCACAGGTGCATGTTCATGAATTGTTTATGGTTCATTGAACAACAAATTGTTTATGGTTCATTGAACAAGCATGGGAAACAGTGTTTAAACCCTTTACAATGAAGATCTGTGAAGTTATTTAGATATTACAAATTATCTTTGAAATACAGGGTCCTGAAAAAGGGTTGTTTCTTTTTTTGCTGAGTCTAGGCTCATTCAACCAAATCAAATCAAATTGTATTTGTCACATGTGCCGAATAACAAAAGTGCAGGTAGACCTTGGTCCGTCCATAAAGAAGATCGTGACAGAATGACCCACCAAAAAAGGACCAAGCAGCGAAAGAGCCAGAATTTCTGGACTTGGGAGGAAATCCTGGCTGGAGAGGGACCCTGGACCCAGCCTGGCGAGTATCGCCGTCCTTGCCAGCTCCTCGCATCTGTCGTGCTAGGGGGAGTTGGCAGCCAGGAAAGAGGGTGTTGGCTCAGCGCTCCTGGTCTCCGGTGCGCCTCTTCGGGCCAGGATATCCTGCGCCGGCTCTGCATGCGGTGTCTCCGGTTTGTGCCCACAGCCCGTTGCGCGACATTCCAGCTCCCCTCATCTGTGAGGCCAGGGTGAGAGTGCAGCCTGGAAGACCTGGCTCAGGTCTCCAACCTGCACCAGCCAACCTACCCATGTGCCCCCCCAAATACATTTTTGTACGTTTGCCAATTTTGTACGTTTGCCAACTGACAAAGAAATGATCAGTCTATAATTGTAATGGTAGGTTTATTTGAACAGTGAGAGACAGAATAACAACAAAAATATCCAGAAAAACGCATGTGAAAAATGTTATAAATTGATTTGCATTTTAATGAGGGAAATAAGTATTTGACCCCCTCTCAATCAGAAAGATTTCTGGCTCCCAGGTGTCTTTTATACAGGTAACGAGCTGAGATTAGGAGCACACTCTTAAAGGGAGTGCTCCTAATCTCAGTTTGTTACCTGTATAAAAGACACCTGTCCACAGAAGCAATCAATCAATCAGATTCCAAACTCTCCACCATGGCCAAGACCAAAGAGCTCTCCAAGGATGTCAGGGACAAGATTGTAGACCTACACAAGGCTGGAATGGGCTACAAGACCATCGCCAAGCAGCTTGGTGAGAAGGTGACAACAGTTGGTGTGATTATTCGCAAATGGAAGAAACACAAAAGAACTGTCAATCTTCCTCGGCCTGGGGCTCCATGCAAGATCTCACCTCGTGGAGTTGCAATGAACATGAGAACGGTGAGGAATCAGCCCAGAACTACACGGGAAGATCTTGTCAATGATCTCAAGGCAGCTGCGACCATAGTCACCAAGAAAACAATTGGTAACACACTACGCCATGAAGGACTGAAATCCTGCTGCGCCCGCAAGGTCCCCCTGCTCAAGAAAGCACATATACATGCCCGTCTGAAGCTTGCCAATGAACATCTGAATGATTCAGAGGACAACTGGGTGAAAGTGTTGTGGTCAGATGAGACCAAAATGTAGCTCTTTGGCATCAACTCAACTCGCCATGTTTGGAGGAGGAGGAATGCTGCCTATGACCCCAAGAACACCATCCCCACCGTCAAACATGGAGGTGGAAACATTATGCTTTGGGGGTCTTTTTCTGCTAAGGGGACAGGGCATCTTCACCGCATCAAAGGTACGATGGACGGGGCCATGTACCGTCAAATCTTGGATGAGAACCTCCTTCCCTCAGCCAGGGCATTGAAAATGCATTGTGGATGGATATTCCAGCATGACAATGACCCAAAACACATGGCCATGGCAACAAAGGAGTGGCTCAAGAAGAAGCACATTAATCAGGGATCACTGGGGCGCTAGCGGGCTGCTCCCGACACTACCAGGTAAAATGTAAGGCGCCAAATTCAAAATCCAAAAGTTGAATTATTAAACATCCACCAATATACAAGTGTTCCATACTCATCAAAAGCTCTGTTTCTTGGCAATATCACAGCGTTGTCAGATTTCAAAAAGGCTTTACGAAAGCAGCACATTTGATTGTTTGAGAGTAGCACCTCACATATTTTTCCCATAGCCATGTATCGATTAGCCATCATGGCACACACATAACACATTTCACAGCGAAAACAAATCAATTACCTGTTGAAGAACTTCTGCTGAGGTCATCCTAAGTGTCCAACGAAGACAATCCATGGTTCTTTTGTTAGAAAAAGTAATGTATTTTATCCATAAATCCTCCATTTGGTTCGCGCATTATAATCAGAAACGACAGCTTCCACTACTCCATTAAAATGTGACGCGAACTCGTTCATCTTATACCTATAAACTTGTCCAAGAACAATCAAACATAGTTTTAAATGTATCCTTAGGAACACTTTTACGTATATTTACTATTATAAATCAACCGGAATATAAACTGATCGATAACGACGGTAAAAAAGACAGTGACTTCCTTGTTTGCTCTTCTTCTCTGGTCTTATTCATCCAAAATGAAAAAAATACACTCTCTCGAGACTGTTGACATCTAAAGGAAGCGATGGGTACTGCATTCATATGCCCTTATATGGTCATTTTCATGATGTAGGGGTGCCCAAATGAGCAATGTGTCAAAATCACTTTTTCCAGGACAGAAATTCCTCGGGGTTTCGCCTGCTATATGCGTGCTGTTTTACTCACAGACAAATGGTTAACGGTTTTGGAAAATTCAGAATGTTTCCTATCCAATGGTACCAAACATCTGCATATCCTATTTTCTGGGCCTGAATGGGAGGCATTTTACTTTGGGCACGCCAGGCTCTCCAAAACCGACCCTTCAGCTGCCACTCCCTAACAAGTTAAGGTCCTGGAGTGGCCTTGCCAGTCTCCAGACTTTAATCCCATAGAAAATCTGTGGAGGGAGCTGAAGGTTTGAGTTGCCAAACGTCAGCCTCGAAACCTTAATGACTTGGAGAAGATCTGCAAAGAGCAGTGGGACAAAATCCCTCATGAGATGTGTGCAAACCTGGTGGCCAACTACAAGAAACGTCTAACCTCTGTGATTGCCAACAAGGGTTTTGCCACCAAGTACTAAGTCATGTTTTGCAGAGGGGTCAAATACTTATTTCCCCATTAAAATGCAAATCAATTTATAACATTTTTCACATGCTTTTTTCTGGATTTTTTTGTTGTTATTCTGTCTCTCACTGTTCAAATAAACCTACCATTAAAATTATAGACTGATCATTTCTTTGACAGTGGGCAAACGTACAAAATCAGCAGGGGATCAAATACTTTTTTCCCTCACTGTATACATTGTGCATGCACACGTACATGCACGTGCACGTGTGCCCTTTCCTCAGTGGCACTGGCTTCCACGAGTGTCATGTGTCATGTAGGGAACTGCTAAACTTGACAGTCTTTGCATCAAAATATGCAATATCAATAAACAGGGGAAAGAGAGAGAGAGGGAGAGAATCGTCCCAGGAATTGTAATAGATTAATAATGAATTATTAATACATTAAATCAAAAAACGCATGTCTAAATGCATCAACATCCATCTGAATGACAAGGACGGGATGTCAACAAAGGGGAGTTTTGAAAGCCGTCGCAGACGCACACACACACACATACACAAACACACACACACATATACACACACATATACACACACACATATACATACACACAGCTATCTACATTTAAAAAGTGTCTTGTCTTTACAGTGGTAATAACTGGATACTCAGGACTGTGGCGTTTTCCCTGGTGCTGTGTTATACAGTGGGGCAAAAAAGTATTTAGTCAGCCACCAATTGTGCAAGTTCTCTCACTTAAAAAGATGAGAGAGGCCTGTAATTTTCATCATAGGTACACTTCAACTATGACAGACAAAATGAGGAAAAAGAATCCAGAAAATCACATTGTAGGATTTTTAATGAATTTATTTGCAAATTATGGTGGAAAATAAGTATTTGGTCACATACAAACAAGCAAGATTTCTGGCTCTCACAGACCTGTAACTTCTTCCTTAAGAGGCTCCTCTGTCCTCCACTTGTTACCTGTATTAATGGCACCTGTTTGAACTTGTTATCAGTATAAAAGACACCTGTCCACAACCTCAAACAGTCACACTCCAAACTCCACAATGGCCAAGACCAAAGAGCTGTCAAAGGACACCAGAAACAAAATTGTAGACCTGCACCAGGTTGGGAAGACTGAATCTGCAATAGCTAAGCAGCTTGGTTTGAAGAAATCAACTGTGGGAGCAATTATTAGGAAATGGAAGACATACAAGACCACTGATAATCTTCCTCGATCTGGGGCTCCACGCAAGATCTCACCCGTGGGGTCAAAATGATCACAAGAACGGTGAGCAAAAATCCCAGAACCACACGGGGGGACCTAGTGAATCACCTGCAGAGAGCTGGGACCAAAGTAACAAAGCCTACCATCAGTAACACACTACGCCGCCAGGGACTCAAATCCTGCAGTGCCAGACGTGTCCCCCTGCTTAAGCCAGTACATGTTCAGGCCCGTCTGAAGTTTGCTAGAGAGCATTTGGATGATCCAGAGGAGGATTGGGAGAATGTCATATGGTCAGATGAAACCAAAAAACTTTTTGGTAAAAACTCAACTCGTCTTGTTTGGAGGACAAAGAATGCTGAGTTGCATCCAAAGAACACCATACCTACTGTGAAGCATGGGGGTGGAAACATCATGCTTTGGGGCTGTTTTTCTGCAAAGGGACCAGGACGACTGATCCGTGTAAAGGAAAGAATGAATGGGGCCATGTATCGTGAGATTTTGAGTGAAAACCTCCTTCCATCAGCAAGGGCATTGAAGATGAAACGTGGCTGGGCCTTTCAGCATGACAATGATCCCAAACACACCGCCCGGGCAACGAAGGAGTGGCTTCGTAAGAAGCATTTCAAGGTCCTGGAGTGGCCTAGCCAGTCTCCAGATCTCAACCCCATAGAAAATCTTTGGAGGGATTTGAAAGTCCGTGTTGCCCAGCGACAGCCCCAAAACATCACTGCTCTAGAGGAGATCTGCATTGAGGAATGGGCCAAAATACCAGCAACAGTGTATGAAAACATTGTGAAGACTTACAGAAAACTTTTGACCTCTGTCATTGCCAACAAAGGGTATATAACAAAGTATTGAGATAAACTTTTGTTATTGACCAAATACTTATTTTCCACCATAATTTGCAAATAAATAAATTAAAAATCCTACAATGTGATTTTCTGGATTTCTTTTTCTCATTTCGTCTGTCATAGTTGAAGTGTACCTATGATGAAAATTACAGGCCTCTCTCATCTTTTTAAGTTGGAGAACTTGCACAATTGGTGGCTGACTAAATACTTTTTTGCCCCACTGTATTAACAACATCATCTCTCTATGTTAAGGTGTCTGAGCTCACTGAAGTCTTAACGTTAAATTATGAAACATATGGAAATCACTGGAGGGGAAAAACTGCAGGACTTTGATGGTTATGTCAAATATGTCTAGCCTGTATATATTTCTACCTTTGTGTGTACAGTATATCACAAAAGTGAGTACACACCTCACATTTTTGTAAGTATTTGAGTATATCTTTTCATGTGACAACAGTGAAGAAATGACACTTTGCTACAATGTAAAGTAGTGAGTGTACAGCTTGTATAACAGTGTAAATTTGCTGTCCCCTCAAAATAACTCAACACACAGCCATTAATGTCTAAACCGCTGGCAACAAAAGTGAGTACACCACTAAGTGAAAATGTCCAAACTTTTGTGATATACTGTATATGTGTATATACATTTGAAGTTGGAAGTTTACATTCAACTTAGCCAAATACATTTAAACTCAGTTTTTCACAATTCCTGATTAAATGTTAAATGTCAGAATAATAGTTGAGGGAATGATTTATTTTATTTCTTTCATCACATTCCCGGTGGGTCAGAAGTTTACATACACTCAATTAGTATTTGGTAGCATTGCCTTTAAATTGTTTAACTTGGGTCAAAAGTTCCGGGTAGCCTTCCACAAGCTTCCCACAACAGGCTGGGTAAATTTCGGCCCATTCCTCCTGACAGAGCTGGTGTAACTGAGTCAGCTTTGCAGGCCTCCTTGCTCGCACATGCTTTTTCAGTTCTGCCCACACATTGTCTATAGGATTGAGGTCAGGGTTTTGTGATGGCCACTCCAATACCTTGACTTTGTTGTCCTTAGTGCCCCACCGACACTACCCGGTGAAATGCAAGGCGCCAAATTCAAAATCCAAAAGTTGAATTATTAAACATTCATCAATATACAAGTGTTTCATAGTCATCAAAAGCTCTGCTTTTTGGCAATATCACAGCGTTGTCAGATTTCAAAAAGGCTTTACGGCGAAAGCACCACATTTGATTGTTTGAGGATAGCACCTCACATATTTTTCCCATTACCATAAATTCATAAGCCTTCACGGTTCACAGAAAACACATTTCACAGTGAAAACAAATCAATTACCTTTTGAAGAACTTCTGCTGAGGGCTTCCCAAGTGTCCAACGAAGACAATCCATTATTCTTTTGTTAGAAAAAGTAATGTATTATATCCATAAATCTCTGTTTGGTTGGCGCGTTATAATGAGAAAATACAGCCTCCACTCGTCCATTGAAACATGAAGAGAACTCGTTCAACTTATACCTATAAACTTGTCCAAGAACAATCAAACATAATTGTAAATGTATCCTTAGGAACACTTTTATGTATATATAGTATAATATTTCAACCGGAATATAAACTGGGCGATAAGAAAGGAAAAACCACAGAGGGCGCCAGCCGAACGCAGCATTTTCTTCTATTGACATCTGTGTGGCCACTTCCTTATTCGTCTTCTTCTACAATCTAAAAGCAGCTAAAAAGAATCAAAACACTTTCTCGAGACTGTTGAAATCCAGAGGAAGCAATAGGTACTGCATTCATATGCCCTTATATGGGCATTTTCATAAGGGAGGGGTTCCAAATGAGGCAATGTGTCAAAACCACTTTTTCCAGGACAGAAATTCCTCTGGTTTTTGCCTGCCATATCCGTTCTGTTATACTCACAGACAAAATGTTAACACTTTTAGAAAGTGTTTCCTATCCAATGGTACTAAATATGTGCATATCCTATTTTCTGGGCCTGAATGGGAGGCATTTTACTTTGGGCACGCCAGGCTCTCCAAAACCGTCACCTCGTGCGCTGCTCCCAAAGAAGTTAAGCCATTTTGCCCAACTTTGGAAGTATGCTTGGGGTCATTGTCCATTTGGAAGACCCATTTGCGACCAAGCTTTAACTTCCTGAGTGATGTCTTGAGATGTTGCTTCAATATATCCACATAATTTTCCTCCTACATGATGCCATCTATTTTGTGAAGTGCACCAGTCCACCAGTCCCCCACAACATGATGCTGCCACCCCCGTGCTTCAAGGTTGGGATGGTGTTCTTTGGCTTGCAAGCTTCCCCCATTTTTCTCCAAACATAACGATGGTCATTATGGCCAAACAGTTCTATTTTTGTTTCATCAGACCAGAGGACATTTCTCCAAAAAGTACAATCTTTGTCCCCATGTGCAGTTGCAAACCGTAGTCTGCCTTTTTTATGGCGGTTTTGGAGCAGTGGCTTCTTCCTTTCTGAGCAGCCTACCTTCTTGCTTTTCTGAAGTCTTGGATGATTTCTTTTTGATTTTCCCATGATGTCAAGCAAAGAGCCACTGAGTTTGAAGGTAAACCTTAAAATACATCCACAGGTACACCTCCAATTGACTCAAATGATGTCAGTTAGCCTATCAGAAGCTTCTAAAGCCATGACATAATTTTCCAAGCTGTTTAAAGGCACAGTCAACTTAGTGTATGTAAACTTCTGACCCACTGGAATTGTGATCCAGTGAATTATTAGGGAAATAATCTGTCTGTAAACAATTGCTGGAAAAATTACTTGTCTCATGCACAAAGTACATGTGCCAAAACTATAGTTTGTTAACAAGAAATTTGTGGAGTGGTTGAAAAATGAGTTGTAATGACTCTAACCTAAGTGTACGTAAACTACCAACTTGAACTGTATGTTGTTTTTGTGTATTTTATACATTTATTTAAAATGTAAGTATTACCAGCTACTCACGATGGAATTTGTCCCTCGATTAGTCATCAAAGGGGACAATGGAGGCTTTCATTAGCAGTGTGTTGATGTTATCAAGCTTTGGTACCATTGATCAGTATGCCGTATTCATCTGCCACAGTCTAACCTCTACTTTGATTTGATTAAAAGTCTGTCCTCCTTTTTTGATTTAGCCTCCACTAAAACTCCAGATAGAATTGGTTGAAAAACTCTTCAAATCTAACTGCATTGTGGGGGGGAAATCAAACTCCACAGAAAAAACTAACTCAAGACCTTGATAGAAGTGCTGAATTACTTTTGAAAAGTGGGCACTTTGGCATTTTCATGTCTGGCTGTAACTTTTGGTTCCATAATGAAGATGGTAGGAAATAAGTAGTTGTTTGGATTTGTTGTTAGTCTGTTGCAGCTGGGTCTGACATACAACAGACAACAGTTGTACTGCTGTCTCCAACCCAATTGTCTTTTCTCTCTCTCTCTCTCTCTCTCTCTCTCTCTCTCTCTCTCTCTCTCTCTCTCTCTCTCTCTCTCTCTCCTCCCCCACCCCCTCTCTCGCTGTCTCTCTCCTCTAGTGGAAGGCCAGTGGTTGGACTGGGCTCCGTGGTCTAGGTGCAGTGAAACCTGTTCCACAGGGAGCCAGCAAAGACAGAGGAGGTGTAGTGCTTCTGTGCACGGCTGGGCAGAGTGTAAAGGACCACACCAGGAGACCAGGGAGTGTACCAACCCATCCTGTGGTGGTAAGACAAAGATATATGCACACATAGAGAACAGACAGACAGACACACACACAATATATATATATACAGTTGAAGTCGGAAGTTTACATACACTTGGGAGTCATTAAAACTCTAGCAAACTTTAGAAGCTTCTGATAGGCTAATTGACATCATTTGAGTCATTCGGAAGGGTACTTGTGAATGTATTTCAAGGCCTACCTTCAAGCTCAGTGCCTCTTTGCTTGACATCATGGGAAAATCAAAAGACATCAGCCAAGATCTCATAAAAAATGGAGACCTCCACAAGTCTGGTTCAACCTTGGGAGCAATTTCCAAATGCCTGAAGGTACCACGTTCAAACATTAGTACGCTAGTATAAACACCATGAGAACCACGCAGCCGTCATACCGCTCAGGAAGGAGACGCGTTCTGTCTCCTAGAGATGAACGTACTTTGGTGCGAAAAGTGCAAATCAATCCCAGAACAACAGCAAAGGACCTTGTGAAGATGCTGGAGGAAACAGGTACAAAAGTATCTATGTCCACAGTAAAACGAGTCCTATATCGACATAATCTGAAAGGCAGCTCAGCAAGGAAGAAGCCACTGCTCCAAAACTGCCATTAAAAAGACAGACTATGGTTTGCAACTGCACATGGGGACAAGATCGTACTTTTTTGGTGAAATGTCCTCTGGTCTGATGAAACAAAAATAGAACTGTTTGGCCATAATGACCATCGTTATGTTTGGAGGAAAAAGGGGGAGGCTTGCAAGCCGAAGAACACCATCCCAACCGTGAAGCACGGGGGTGGCAGCATCATGTTGTGGGGGTGCTTTGCTGCAGGAGGGACTGGTGCACTTCACGAAATAGATGAATATGATGTGGATATATTGAAGCAACATCTCAAGACATCACTCAGGAAGTTAAAGCTTGGTTGCAAATGGGTCTTCCAAATGGACAATGCAAGCGTACTTCCAAAGTTGTGTCAAAAGGGCTTAAGGACAACAAAGTTTGGCTAAGGTGTATGTAAACTTCTGACTTCAACTGTATATATATATATATATATATATATATATATGTATGTGTGTGTGTGTTTGTGTGTTTGTGTGTATCTGCGTGTTATGACATCATATGCATTAAACCATCTCCCATCATATCTCCACCCTTCCCCTTTCCTCCCTCTCTCTCCAGGTGGGGGTAACTGGGGCAGCTGGAACCACTGGAGTCTGTGCAGTAAGACGTGTGACTCAGGGTGGCAGCGTCGCTTCAGGATGTGTGAGGGGACAGGGATACAAGGCTACCCCTGTGATGGCTCCGGAGAGGAGGTCCGCTCCTGCAACGACAAGAAGTGCCCCGGTCAGTGTCTGTGTGTGTCTTTGTGTCTCAGTGTGTGTTTATGTCTCTTTGTGTCTCTGTGTGTGTTTATGTATCTTTGTGTCTCAGTGTGTGTTTATGTCTCTTTGTTTCTTTGTGTGTGTGTGTCTCTTTGTGTTTCTGTGTGTTTGTGTGTTTGTGTGTGTGTGTGTGGTTGGGTAGGGACTGTGCGTGTGTGATGGTGTGAGGGCTGTGTGTCTGTGTCTGTGTGTGTTCATTGAGAGGGCGAACTGTGTGTGATTATTAGTGATAATTTGTGAACATGCTTGTTATTGTTGAAATGTGTTGTGGTGTATTTGTTTAACTACTTACGGAGTGGTGGGACACTACCCGGTGAAATGCAAGGCGCCAAATTCAAAATCAAAATTTTTAATGATTAATCATTCATCAACATACAAGGGTTGCATAGTCATCAAAAGCTCTGCTTCTTGTCAATATCACAGCATTGTCAGGTTTCAAAAAGGCTTTACGGCGAAAGCACAACATTTGATTGTTTGAGGATGGCACCTACAATATTTATCCATTAGCATAAATTCATAAACCAGCGCGGTTCACACAAAATCCATTTCACAGCGAAAGAAAATCCATTGTCTTTTGAAGAACTTCTGCTGAGGGCTTCCCAAGTGTCCAACGAAGACATCCAATGGTTCTTTTGTTAGAAAAAGTATTTTATTATATCCATAAATCTCCGTTTGGTTGGCGCGTTATGTTCAGAAAATCCAACGTCGAATCGCCCATTGAAACGTGAAGAGAACGCGTTCAAATATACCTATAAACTTTTCCTAAACAAATCAAAGAACAGTTATAATGCATCCTTAGCTATCCTTTTATGAATATTAGCAATAATATTTCACTCGGATGGTCACCTAAACGTTATATAAGTAAAATAAAGTGGGGCGCACACCCAGACTCACGCCCGAGAAAACTTGTTGACATTTCAGGTCCCCTTACCATTTCCTGTTCCTATCCATTCCTCTTACTCCATTCTCTCCCAGTCTTTGTATATAGACTGTTGACATCTAGTGGAAGACATAGGTACTGCAATCCAGGAGCTGGATTGCCTTGAAGTCAATAGGGAGAGTGTCAAACAGAGCAAAGGTCACCAAAAACTGCATTTCCGGATGGATTTTCCTCGGGTTTTCGCCTGCTATATCAGTTATGTTAAACTCACAGACATTATGTTAACACTTTTAGAAACCTCAGTGTGTTTCTTATCCAATAGTACTAATTATGTGCATATCCTATTTTCTGAGCCTATTTTCTGAGCAGGCAATTTACTTTGGGAACGCCAGACTCTCCAAAACCGTCACCTCTGCTGCCGCTCCCTAAGAAGTAAACATAGCGTGCTAGCTCCACCCTGGTGGCGCAGTGGACTAATTGCAGAGATAGAGAACAAAAGATCATAGATTTTCCACAATAAACAAGAAATGCGTTAGCATGATTAATGCGTAAGCAAATTAATTTCCATGTGTCCTGTCTGTGCTTGGAGTTCAGAACAGTTAACATAAGCTAGCAGTGCTATTAAAAGTCTTATTGAAACATGTTCTCAGAACGTTATTCTATTACCTTTCTCAGAACGTTACTCAAGCCTCCCAGGAAAACTTCAGGGAACCATAGTAAATCATTCTCAGAACCTCCCTGCAACCAAAAAATGTACATTCCCAGTACAGGCTAAATTCTCACTTCCCATCTCAAAAAATGTTACCGGTCAGGAAACGTATGAATTCGTTTCCAGAACCAATGGGAAACCAAAAATGTACGTTTCCACAACTTCCAAGGAACCAGATGTGCTAGCTGGGTATTGTCTCCTCTCCTGCTCTCTCTTTATCTCCTCTCTCTCTCTCTCTCTCTCTCTCTCTCTCTCTCTCTCTCTCTCTCTCTCTCTCTCTCTCTCTCTCTCTCTCTCTCTCTCTCTCTCTCTCTCTCTCTCTCTGTCTGTCTATCTGTTTTCCTGCTCACTTTTACTTTAGTTTGTTTCACAGTATCTATCTTTCTGTATGCCTCTCCATCCCTCACTCGCTCTCTCTCTGTTGACATAATTTTCCCTCCGTTTTCTTCTTGTCTCTCGCTCTCTCAATCTTAATATTCACCCTCCCTTTCTGCATTTCTCTCTCACTTTATCTCCCTGTTCCTCTCTTTTTCTCACCCTATTTCTCTTTTGCTCTCCCCTCTCTCTCGGCTCACAGGCAGAAGGGTATTGTTCAAAGCCCTGCTTGGTGTGATTTGTCAGTGTGTCAGCCACTGCAGCAAACAGCACAGTTTAATAAGCATGCCTTTGACTGGGATTTTCTCTTTCTGTGTGTGTGTGTGTGTGTGTGTGTGTGTGTGTGTGTGTGTGTGTGTGTGTGTGTGTGTGTGTGTGTGTGTGTGTGTGTGTGTGTGTGTGTGTGTGTGTGTGTGTGTGTGTGTGTGTGTGTGTGTGTGTGTGTGTGTGTGTGTGTGTGTGTGTGTGTGTGTGTGTGTGCGCGCTCTGGGTGCTATAGATTAGATAAATGTCAGACATTGCCGCAGAGTGAACTTCTGTCAGAGCCAGTCCTTTTATAGCTCTCTGGCATGTTGCAGAACATTCATATCTGTCCAAGAATTTGGAGAGGAACATAGATTTAGATGAAAAAGAAGGCTAGGGATGCATCTCTCACTATCTTTCTATCTTGTCCTGCGCATCATTCAGGGTTATGTAGTGATAGATAAAAAGAGATATGAATACAAAGGGGACGGATAAAGACAGATTGCATATGCATTAAGTGTAAAACATTAGGAACACGTTCCGAATATTGAGTTCCACCTCCTTTTGTCCCCAGAATAGCCTCATTTCGTCCTTAATGTTTTGTACACTGACTGTATATTGTAGAGGTAATGATGCATATATATTGTAGAGGTAATGATGGATATACAGTACCAGTCAAAAGTTTGGACACACCTGCTCATTCATGAGTTTTTCTTTATTTGTACTATTTTATACATTGTAGAATAATAGTGAAGATATCAAAACTATGAAATAACACATATGGAATCATGTAGTAACCAAAAAAGTATTAACCGCTAGCGCCGCATCCTTGACAACATCCGGAAAAATGTAGAGCGCCAAATTCTAAATGTAGTATTATAAAACATTCATAAAAATACAAGTGTTGCACACTCTTTAAAAGCTTAGACTCTTGGCAATCTCACAGCTTTGTCAGATTACGGCGAAAGCAGAACATTTGATTGTTTGAGGACAGCACCCCATGTACTTCCCAGCGCGGGTGTCACAAAACACATAAAAAGAGCTCACATAAATCGCTTACCTTTGATGATCTTCTGCTGATGGTAATCCGAAGTGTCCAAGCAAGACATTCAATGTTCCTTTTGTTCGAAAAAGTCCCTATTTATATCCATAAAACTCAGTTTGGTTGGCACATTCTGTTCAGAAAATCCACCGTCCACTCGTCCCATTATACAAGACAAAAAATATACCTATAAACTTTTTCCAAACAAATCAAATATAGATTATAATTGATCCTTAGCTACACTATTATGTATATTAACTATTATATTTCACACGGATAATATCCTGAACGATAGTAAAGTAAAAAACCGAGTTGCGCGCTCCCGTGTCCCTCGCGCCCCAGACAGAAATCACTTTGTCACTCCACTTGGAAAAACGTCCTGTATTCGGCTGTATTTCAAGACAAACTCTTGGAACCTTTTTCTAAAGACATCTAGTGGAAGCCATAGGTACTGCAACCTGGGAGCTGGAATCCAGCATGCCCTATACCAGCCCATAGTAAAAGAAGGCATGTCAAAAAATAAAATAATTCCGGATGGATTTTGCTCAGTTTTCGCCTGCCATATCAGTTCTGTTATACTCATAGACATTATTTTAACAGTTTTAGAAACGTCAGAGTGCTGTCTATCCAATAGTACTAATTATATGCATATCCTAGTTTCTGGGCCTGAGTGGCATTTATTTTACTTTGGGCACCCCAGACTGTACAAAACTCTGAAAAATGCTGCTGCTCCCTAACTAGTTTAAACAAATCATTTGAGACAAATCATGCAAAAATGTCTAAAAACCTGTTTTTGCTTTGTCATTATGAGGTATTGAAGAGGAAGATGAGGTAGATTGATGAGGAGGAAAAAAACGATTTAATAATCTATTTTACAATAAGTCTGGAATGTAACAAAATGTGGAAAAATCTACAATGTAGAAAGTCAAAATATTGTAGAGGTAATGATGGATATATATTGTACAGGTAATGATGGCTATATATTGTAGAGGCAATGATGGATATATTGTACAGGCAGTGATGGATATATATTGTACAGGTAATGATGGCTATATATTGTAGAGGTAATGATGGCTGTATATTGTACATGAAATTATGGATATATATTGTAGAGGTAATGATGAACATATATTGTAGAGGTAATGATGGATATATATATATATATTGTACAGATAATGATGATGCATATTGTAGAGGTAATGATGGCTGTATATTGTAGAGGTAATGATGGCTGTATATTGTAGAGTTAATGATGGATATATATTGTAGAGGTAATGATGGATATATATTGTACAGGTAATGATGGATATATATTGTAGAGGTAATGATGGCTGTATATTGTACAGGTAATGATGGCTATATATTGTAGAGGTAATGCTGGCTGTATGTTGTAGAGGTAATGATGAATATATATTGTACAGGTAATAATGAAAATACATTGTAGAGGTAATGATGGATATATATGGTAGAGGTAATGATGAACATATATTGTAGAGGTAATGATAGATTAATATGGTAGAGGTAATGATGGTGTATATATTGTAGAGGTAATGATGGCTGTATATTGTAGAGGTAATGATGGCTGTATATTGTAGAGGTAATGGTGGATATATAGTGTACAAATAACGATGGATATATATTGTAGAGGTAGTGACGAACATATATTGTAAAGGTAATGATGGATATATATTGTAGAGGTAATGATGAACATATATTGTAGAGGTAATGATGGATATATATTGTACAGGTAATGATGGATATATATTGTAGAGGTAATGATGGCTGTATATTGTACAGGTAATGATGGCTATATATTGTAGACGTAATAATGGCTGTATATTGTAGAGGTAATGATGAATATATATTGTACAGGTAATAATGAACATATATTGTAGAGGTAATGATGGATATATATGGTAGAGGTAATGATGAACATATATTGTAGAGGTAATGATAGATTAATATGGTAGAGGTAATGATGGTGTATATATTGTACAGGTAATGATGGCTGTATATTGTAGAGGTAATGATGGCTGTATATTGTAGAGGTAATGATGGCTGTATATTGTAGAGGTAATGATGGATATATATTGTACAAATAACGATGGATATATATTGTAGAGGTAATGATGGATATATATTGTAGAGGTTTTGATGAACATATAATGTAGAGGTAATGATGGATATATATTGTACAGGTAATGATGGCTGTATATTGTAGAGGTAATGATGGTTATATATATTGTAGAGATAATGATGAACATATATTGTAGAGGTAATGATGGATATATATTGTACAAATAATGATGAACATATATTGTAGAGGTAATGATGGATATATATAATGTAGAGATATTGATGAACATATATTGTAGAGGTAATGATGGATATATATTGTAACGTAATGATGAACATATATTGTAGAGGTAATGATGGATATATATTGTACAAATAATGATGAACATATATTGTAGAGGTAATGATGGATATATATAATGTAGAGATATTGATGAACATATATTGTAGAGGTAATGATGGATATATATTGTAACGTAATGATGAACATATATTGTAGAGGTAATGATGGATATATATGGTAGAGGTAATGATGAACATATATTGTAGAGGTAATGATGGATATATATTGTAAAGGTAATGATGGCTGTATATTGTAGAGGTAATGATGGCTGTATATTGTAGAGGTAATGATGGCTGTATATTGTAGAGGCAATGATGGATATATATTGTACAAATAACGATGGATATATTGTAGAGGTAATGACGAACATATATTGTAAAGGTAATGATGGATATATATTGTAGAGGTAATGATGAACATATATTGTAGAGGTAATGATGGATATATATTGTATAGGTAATGATGGCTGTATATTGTAGAGGTAATGATGAATATATTGTACAGGTATCAATGAACATGTATTGTAGAGGTAATGATGGATATATATGGTAGAGGTAATGATGAACATATATTGTAGAGGTAATGATGGATATATATTGTAAAGGTAATGATGGCTGTATATTGTAGAGGTAATGATGGCTGTATATTGTAGAGGTAATGATGGCTGTATATTGTAGAGTTAATGATGGATATATATTGTACAAATAACGATGGATATATATTGTAGAGGTAATGACGAACATATATTGTAAAGGTAATGATGAACATATATTGTAGAGGTAAGGATGTATATATATTGTATAGGTAATGATGAACATATAATGTAGAGGTAATGATGGATATATAGTGTACAGGTAATGATGGCTGTATATTGTAGAGGTAATTGATGGATGTATAATGTAGAGGTAATAATGGATATATATTGTACAAATAATGATGGATATATATTGTAGAGGTAATGACGAACACATATTGTAGAGGTAATGATGGATATATATTTTAGAGGTAATGATGAACTTATATTGTAGAGGTAATGATGGATATATATATTGTAGAGGTAATGATGAAGATATATTGTAGAGGTAATGATGAATATATATTGTAGAGGTAATGATGAACATATATTGTAGAGGTAATGATGGATATATATATATTGTAGAGGTAATGATGGATATATATATATTGGACTGGTAATGATGGCTATATATTGTAAAGGTAATGGTGAATATATATATATATATGTATTTTAGAGGTAATGATTAAAATTAATTGTAGTGGTGATGATGTGTATATATATATATATATATATATATATATATATATATATATATATATATATATATACATCATCACTACTACAATGAATCTTATATATTTATACACACATATATTTATTGTAAAGGTAATGACGAGTATATATTGTAGAGGTAATGATGAACATATATTGTAGATCTAATGATGAATATACATTGTAGAGGTAATTTTTATTTTATTTTATTTCACCTTTATTTAACCTGGTAGGCTAGTTGAGAACCAGTTTTCATTTACATCTTTGACCTGGCCAAGATGTGCAACACAAACAACAACACAGAGTTACACATGGAATAAACAAACATACAGTCAATATTACAGTAGAAAAAGTCTATATACAGTGTGTGCAAATGAGGTAGGATAAAGGAGGTAAGGCAATAAATAGGCCATAGTGGTGAAATAATTACAATATAGCAATTCAACACTGGAGTGATAGATGTGCAGAAGTGTACAAGTCGAGATACTGGGGATCAAAGGAGCAAAAATACAATATGGGGATGAGGTAGTTGGGTGGGCTATTTACAGATAGGCTAAGTACAGGTGCAGTGATCTGTGAGCTGCTCTGACTAGTAATGATGGATATATATTGTAGAGGTAATGATGAATATATATTGTTGAGGTAATGATGAATATATACTGCAGAGCTAAAGCAATATATAGAAAGAGAGGGTAATAATATTGAATTGCAGTGTGTGTGTTATATCTAACTCCCTCTCTCTCTCTCTTGTCTCTCTGCAGCACCTCATGAGATCTGTAGAGATGAGTACCTTGTAACCATGACCTGGAAAAGAGCCTCGGCTGGGGAAACAGTCTACAACAAGTGTCCGACTAACGCCACTGGTAAACCTGACTATACTATGACAGTACTATAACTATACTGCTATTATAAACCATGATTATGTAGTCTAACAGTCAGGGTTGGGATATGTAAGAAACACATTTTTCCATTCCATTACACACATGTACTAGTGTGTAACAGGACAAATATAAGCACCCCCTAAATTATTATGTATTATGTACATTTACACTGTAATGATGTAGTCCAACTGCTACTAGTACTAAGTGTCTGACTACTACTAGTACTGTCTGACTACTGCTAGTACTAAGTGTCTGACTACTACTAGTACTGTCTGACTACTGCTAGTACTAAGTGTCTGACTACTACTAGTACTGTCTGACTACTACTAGTACTAAGTGTCTGACTACTGCTAGTACTAAGTGTCTGACTACTACTAGTACTTTCTGACTACTGCTAGTACTAAGTGTCTGACTACTACTAGTACTGTCGGACTACTGCTAGTACTAAGTGTCTGACTACTACTAGTACTGTCTGACTACTACTAGTACTAAGTGTCTGACTACTACTAGTACTGTCTGACTACTGCTAGTACTAAGTGTCTGACTACTACTACTAGTACTGTCTGACTACTGCTAGTACTAAGTGTCTGACTGCTGCTAGTACTAATCACAACATCATTCATGTTTGTAAAGTTCCCTTGGCATGTGTAAGGCCTACAGAGTGTTGTATGGTTGAGGTAGTGTACAGTGTGTAAAGTAATACATTCTGGTTAATATTGTGGTGCTGTAGATTCCTGTTATTTTCTATCAGAAGATTATTTCAGAGCAGGTGCCTACTCAGACACAGTCCTCAGGCACCAACTAATAATATACTGCTTAATAGATGAGGACTTTAAATGTGTGTGTTTGTGTGTGTGTATTTGTTTATGTGTGTGTGTGTTTGCGTGTGTTCGTCTGTGAGCGTGTGTGTGTCTGTGAGCGTGTGTGTGTGCACAAGTGCCTGTGTGTGTGTGTGTGTGCCCGTGTGTGTGTGTGTGTGTGCGCGTGTGTGTGTGTGTGTGTGTGTGTGTGTGTGTGTGTGTGCGTGTGTGTTCATGTGTATGTGTGTGTATGCACATGTGTGTGTGGAATCTATTCCGGCAGAGAAGGTAGTTTGTACAGTGTCTAGATGTCTTCACCATAAAGTTGGACCTGTTCCGAAATGGAACTGGAGCTTTCCCGCCCAGACCCGATTTACATACAGTAAATGTATTTTTTAAATATCGATACCGTTCCAAACGAATGGACCCGAGGACAACTAGACCCGTTCTGTATAGACCTGGTCGGATCCAATTGATGGAAGCAGGCGGGGGAGGGGCCATACTGGAGCAACAGGGAGGAGGGAGGGGGAGACGAGAGACAGCAACCAACCAACAAGCTGACTCGCACTATAGTAGACTAATAGCTACCCATCTGTTGTAGGAGCCCACCTGTTGTAGGAACCTACCTGTTGTAGAAGCCCACCTGTTGTAGGAGCCCACCTGTTGTAGGAACCTACCTGTTGTAGAAGCCCACCTGTTGTAGGAGCCCACCTGTTGTAGGAACCTACCTGTTGTAGAAGCCCACCTGTTGTAGGAACCCACCTGTTGTAGAAGCCCACCTGTTGTAGGAACCCACCTGTTGTAGAAGCCCACCTGTTGTAGGAGCCCACCTGTTGTAGGAGCCTACCTGTTGTAGGAACCCACCTGTTGTAGGAGCCTACCTGTTGTAGGAGCCCACCTGTTGTAGGAGCCCACCTGTTGTAGAAGCCCACCTGTTGTAGGAACCCACCTGTTGTAGAAGCCCACCTGTTGTAGGAGCCCACCTGTTGTAGGAGCCCACCTGTTGTAGGAGCCTACCTGTTGTAGGAGCCCACCTGTTGTAGGAGCCCACCTGTTGTAGGAGCCTACCTGTTGTAGGAGCCCACCTGTTGTAGGAGCCCACCTGTTGTAGGAGCCTACCTGTTGTAGGAGCCCACCTGTTGAAGGGGCCTACCTGTTGTAAGAGCCCACCTGTTGTAGGAGCCCACCTGTTGGCCCTTGGTCACTGTAGTCTATCCATCTCCTTCAACTTTTAATTCCATCATTTTAATTATATACATCTTCCATTGATTAGATATCCTCTAACTTTTGCAACAAACTAAGGCTGTATGACTGTAGCGTATTGCTGCTTTGATGACTTATGATTGCCCAACAACGAGCTGCACGCGCCACTCATGAAAAGCAAAGAGCAGCCACATAAATTATTACATTTCTCTCTCTCTCTCTCTCTCTCTCTCTCTCTCTCTCTCTCTCTCTCTCTCTCTCTCTCTCTACTGCAGCAGTCGCGTTCAGATCTATTAAGGGACCTTCCCGACAAGTCAGTTATAATGACTCATACCCGAGACCTGTGACAATCATATCAGATCCAACCCAGACCGGTGACATTATTTAGAGTGCTGGAACCGGACCCACTTGGGTCCCAGATCAATTATCGTGTATTCGGGTACAGGTGGATCCGTGAAGACCTGTAGTGGTGTCCCACGGGGTCCAATTTTCAGTTTCATCATATGCTGTTTTTGTGTTTCCCTCTCAGTAACTGTGTACATGTATACTATGTGTGTGACCTTATAGAGTAGTTGTGTATTAGATAGTGTTAGGTGAATGGTTGACCTCAGGTCGACCTCAGCTGTACGTTATAGTGGGTGTACTATGTTGGAAGTTGAAATGAGAATGTCATGAGGTTACTGGATAACATGAAACCAATGTGTTATTGCTGTTAAGTTTTATATAGTATAACAATGGTATCTCGTTCTCTCTCTCTTTCTCTCTCTCTCCCCCTCTTTTTTTCGCTCTGCTTCTCTCTCTAGGATCTGCTAGTCGTCGTTGCTTGCTGGACGCTAATGGAGTTGCTTACTGGGGTCCTCCGAGCTTCGCCAGATGCGTCTCGATGGAATTCAGATATTTACATTTATCTGTAAGTCCTTTTTTCACGCTCTCTCTATTCACATCTCATTTATTCAAATACAGTTTGTCTTGTTTAACATGCTCAATGAGCCTCCTGTGCCGCAACGTTATTGTGAATGCATTTTAGTAAGCTACCTTCTATCCAGACAGTACATAATAACACACAGAGAACTAGCAGAAAGTCTTCTGTTCTTTTCATATTTAGCAGTAAGTCATAGCTAAGCCATTTGAACATTGTACATTTGAAATGCACATGTACTCTATGTTGTCATTCCACTTCCTCAATATTTCCATCGCTATTTCAAAACTATGGACTGCCTTCCTCTTCTAGCCTGTAAAATGAACAACTCAATGATAAAACAGATCGCAATGATAAAACAGATCGCTTTGAGAACAAAATGATTTGTTCTCAAAGACTGACCTGGGCCAACAAAGGCTGAATAAATGAATTCTTTTGACGCCCACATCGTACTTGTTTGCCCATCAATAGACGTGGGATTGTATTCATGAAGTGTCTTATAGTAAGAGTGCCGAGATCAGTTTTGCCTTTTAAATAATAATGAATAATATTACATGAACATGTGAGGCCTGATCCTAGATCAGCACTCCTACTCGGAGATGGTTTATGAATTCTGTCCCTGAATAACTTTCTGTGAAAAGTTTGTCCAGTTAGTCATCAGTAGCATTGTCATCACTCTAAACACTTTCCCCCTCTCTAATGAGTTGCTGCTTTCATCCATTGTACTTAGGGAGCAGTGGGGCGCTAGCGCTAGCGCCCCACTCCCGACACTACCCGGTGAAATGTAAGGCGCCAAATTCAAAATCCCAAAGTTTAATTATTAAACATTCATCAACATACAAGGGTTGCATAGTCATCAAAAGCTCTGATTCTTGGCAATATCACAGCGTTGTCAGATTTCAAAAAGCTTTACGGCGAAAGCACAACATTTGATTGTTTGAGGATAGCCCCTCTCATATTTTATGCATTAGCATAAATCCATAACCAACGCGGGTCTCATAAAACGCATAAAATCGCTAATATATAATCCCTTACCTTTTGAAGAACTTCTGCTGAGGGCTTCCCAAGTGTCCAACGAAGACATCCAATGGTTCTTTTGTTAGAAAAGTAATTTATTATATCCATAAATCTCAGTTTGGTTTGGTATGTTCATAAAATACAGCTTCCACTCGCCCATTGAACCGTGAAGAGAACGCGTTCAACCTATACCTATACACTTGTCCAAGAACAATCAAACATCATTGATAATGTATCTTTAGGAACACTTTCATGTATATTTACTATAATATTTCAACCGGATTATAAACTGGACGATAGGAAAGGAAAAAACCAAAGCGCGTGCAAACCTGTGAATGCGCATCCTCTTCTGTTTACATCCTGTGACTAGTTCGAAATTCTTCTTATATTACCATCCAGAGAAACCTAACATCACCAAACACTGTCTAGAGACTGTTGACATCCAGTGGAAGCAATAGGTACTGCAATCTTACTCCCAGATATGGCAGCTTTCAATAGGGAGGGGTTCAAAATGAGGCAATGTGTCAAAAACACTTTTTCCAGGACAGAAATTCCTCAGGTTTTCGCCTGCTATATCAGTTCTATTATACTCACATACATTATTTTAACTGTTTTAGAAACTTCAGAGTGTTTTCTATCCAATAGTACTAATTATGTGCATATCCTAGTTTCTGGGCCTGAGTGGCAGGCCTTTTACTTTGGGCACGCCAGACTCTCCAAAACCGACACCTCAGCTGCCGCTCCCTAAGAAGTTAATGAATGCATTGGTTAATCATTGACTAATCTCTTATGGACAGATTCTCATGGAAGTTGAAACGGCGAGAATCTGTCAAGGCTCACATAGAGTGATTACGAACATCAGTAGTTCCTGTTTTTTGTTTTTTGTCATTGATTATTTGGATAAATCAGGATTGGGCGAAGGCATTGCTTAAACTGGTGCGGTGAAACGAAAATGTCCTTTTTGGCCATTGTAAATACAAGTGAAATTAGCGGAAGGAGTGGTTTGCGAGGGAGGAAACTTCGCTTCCTCCCTTTCCACAAAGGTAATCACAATAGTTAACAAGAAATTACACTTTCTTTTACTTTTGGGTAACTGAGATTAATCATCGACTGTTCTACTGCGTGACCTCTGACCTCCTGTCTCTGTGGCGATAATGGAAGCCAGCGGGGTGGCCACCAGGCGTGCTGTGATTGGTTGATTGCACTGTTAGCCTAGGCCTGCGTTCACCACTAACCTTTCATTAGCATGGAGCTGCGGTTCATTAGGTTTGATTGCTGTTGTGACTGAAGATCACTGTTCTGTGTGTGTGTGTGTGTGTGTATCTATCCAGTATCTATCCAGTTATATCTGCAAAAATGCCTAATAAGGGCTAGGGGCTGAGGGTTAGGGGCTGAGCGTTAGGGGCTGAGGGCTAGGGGCTGAGGGTTAGGTGCTGAGGGTTAGGGGTTGAGGGTTAGAGGCTGAGGGTTAGGGGCTGAGGGCTAGGGGCTGAGGGCTAGGGGCTGAGGGCTAGGGGCTGAGGGTTAGGTGCTGAGGGCTAGGTGCTGAGGGCTAGGTGTTGAGGGCTAGGTATTTGACCAAGATACTGGTTCATTCATGTCGTTCACTACCCATACATACCTACAAGATCTACTGATCTCCCTCTCTCTCCTCCTTTCTCTCTCTCTCTATCCCCCTCTCTCTCTCTCTCTCTCTCTCTCTCTCTCTCTCTCTCTCTCTCTCTCTCTCTCTACTCTCTACCTCACCTCTATCTCTCTCTCTCTACTTCACCTCCATCTCTCTCTATCTATACCTAACCTCCATCTCTCTCTCTCTACTCTCTACCTCACCTCTATCTCTCTCTCTCTCTCTTTCGCTCTCTCTCTCTCTCTCTACCCCCTCTCTCCCCTCCCCATCTCTCTCTAACCCGTGTTTCTATACCCCCCCTCCTCCCATGCTGTCCCCAGTTGTGAGAGCATCTTGCGAAGGGTCAGAGGACCCTGGCTGGAGAGGGCATGTCTCAGGTCGTGAGGAATCTCCTGGAGCTCTTACAGAGGAGGAGCTATTACAGCGGTGACCTCCTGTTCTCCACGGAGATTCTCCGAAATGTGACGGACACCTTCAAGAGAGCAACCTACATCCCAGCTCCCGACGACACACAGGTGGGCGGGGTGGACACAAATACACTCCCCCACACATGCACGCAAACACACGCAAACACACACACACGCACAAACGTTCAAGAGAGCAAACTATAAGCTCCTGACAACTCGCAGGTGGGTGACGTGGCTTTACACACACCTACAGGGAGTATACAGACAGATAAAACACACACACCTACAGGTAGAATACAGACAGATAAAGCACACACACCTACAGGGAGAGTACAGACACATCCCTACATGTTGCATGTACAATCACATCCCTCAGCTCCCCTAATAGTCAACCGTCCTCTTCTCTCTCTTCAGAAATTCTTCCAGGTAGTCAGCTATATGTTGGACATGGAAAACCTTGAGAAGTGGGAAGACGCTCACCAGGTAGGCTTTTAAAATGTTGTTTTAGTGTGGGCGTGTGCGTGTGTGCGTGTGTGCGTGTGCGTGTGTGTATCACTGTGTGTGTGAATCAGAGTGTCTGGCTCTGTCACAGTTGGATGAATGTGTGTCATTATCAGAAGAGTTGTAAAAACACACCTGTTTATCATTCAGTACGGATCATACTCCATACTGCGTACATACTGACAACCTGTGTGTGTGTGTGTGTGTGTGTGTGTGTGTGATTCAGTGATGAGATTTCCTCCGCTTGCTTAGAAATCAATGTTTCCATCTTCATCACCTGAGTTCTCTCATCATTCATTTGGTCAGCGACTTCTGCTGATTTGTCATCCAACTTTGCCATTGTGTTCATTAACTGATCGTCTTTGGTCTGCAGCAGGTTGAGTAGAACCGTGTTACTTTGAGTAGCATTCAACAAAACTGCATGGCCATAACACACAGAGCCATTATCACAGCACACATGAGATAATGCCCCCGACATACATTTTATCATAACAAACAGAGCCATTATCACAGCACACAACAACAGCACACATGCGTACACATACACACAGTCACAGACTGCTTTTTTTAGGAAAGTTGTCACCTACCTTAGTTCAATGCATGGACTAAGATGCTCTGGATAAGAGTGTCTGTTTAATGACCAACATGCATAACATGGAGAGAGAGTGAGAGAGCACAGCATTGAAATATGAATGCGGTAATTACGATAATGATGTTTGACAATCAAATGAGACGTTACGCCGCAATCAAGCCACTGCAAAATAATCAAGTCATGATCTTCCCATACCCTACTGATACCAATAACTTAGGATGTGTTTCAAATGGCACCCTAGTTTATATGAAGTGCACTATTTTTGACCAGTGCCAAAGAGCTCTGGTCTGAAATAGTGCACTATATAAGGAATAGGATGTAATTTGGGATGCCGCCTCAGCAGACATACAGTAAAAGGCATTATGTCATATGTCTGCTAAATAGCTGCACTTAGCATACGGGGCTAACGAGTATGAGCAAGCCAATGACTGTTGTAATGCGTTGGGGGTATAGAGGTTATTGGTGATTCTTTAGCTGTGACACATCCTTCTGGCAACATGAATTTCACAGGAACAGAAGATACATGTAAATTGGTGCAGGAAATGAGAGAGAGAACGAGAGAGAATGACAGTCTGTAATTCAACATTTGTGTATGAAAGTAAGTTGTTTTCATGATATTGTTCTCTCTGTCTTTCTCACACTCTTCCTTCTCTCACCCTCCTCCCCCTTCACTCTCTCTCTCTTTCTCTCTCTCTCTCTCGCTCTCCCCCTCTCACCTTGTCGCTCTCTCTCCCCCTCACTCACTCCCTCCCTCTCTTTCTCTCTCTCTCTCTCTCTCTCTCTCTCTCTCTCTCTCTCTCTCTCTCTCTCTCTCTCTCTCTCTTTCTCTCCCTCTCTTCCCCATGCCCAGGTGTCTCCTGGTACGGCCCATCTCATGCGTATATTGGAGGACTTCATCCATCTGATCGGAGAGGATCAAAAACCCTTCCAGAGTTTCCTGGTGGTCACCAACAACCTCAGTGAGTTGTCAGTTTAACACTCACAAGTAGGGTTGCAAAATTCCCGTAACTTTCCCCAAATTCCCAGATTTTCAAGAAATCCTGGTTAGAAGATTCCAGTATTTTCTGCGTATTCCCTTTGGGTATCTTATTCCCTGTGGGTATCTTATTCCTTGTGGGTATCTCATTCCCTGTGGGTATCTTATTCCCTGTTGGAATCTTACCCCCCTAGAGTCGATATCCGCATCCCGCAACCCATAAAAATCTGTGAGTTTAAGCTAGAGATGCGTTGGATACGTCTCAATCCACTGCTTACGCCGAAGTCGCACTTCATCTGCTGTGAAAGGTGACAGAGCTAGCGCAGTGTTGGTCAGACCATGAGACATCCCGAAAATCAGTCTTCTCACAAAATGGTGTTCTCCGTTTTGCTCTACAACCTCTACAAGTGTCTTAGGACTCGTCTGAAGTCGGTTCAGACAATCTGACAACTTCTGTAGCGTCCAAACAGTTTTGGCTACACACTAATATGACCTCTCTGTGGAAAGGTGAGATTCTCATGAACACGTCCGTGATGGTTGTTTTGCTATAGGACACCCACAGGCCTCACAATACTATTCTGAAGGTACCAGTTGGAAAAATTAATTGAAGTACTGTAAATATGGAGACTGTTTAGTGCCAAAAATAAGGGGTACAATACTTTCTTTTGTCTCGCAGATATAGGACAGACACTTTTTGTTGTGACTGTTGTTTTTCCATGAAGTTAATTTGTTATTCAATGCTTTTGTATGAGTTAATAGCAGGAAACCCAAATCCAATTTTACATCAAATTATTTTTTATACTTTTAGAGGTCTTAAAATTGAAAATCAAATAGCAAAATTATCCTTGGTATGACCTTCTTAAAACAATTCCATATAGCTTAGTAGCAACCCCCTGGCTTAGACAGGCTTAGTATTGACTGTAATGGGTTATTCCCTGTGGTTATCTTATACCCTCTGCATATCTAGTGAAAATGTACCAGAATCTTTGCAGACTCCCAATTGTCAGTAATCATAACTCAAATAAATTCTTAGTTATTTTGTCACGTTTGTTTTTCCATTAGTCAGCACATCTCTACCTATTTTGGGTGTTTGTCAACTGATTTTTATTTTTCTCCATGGAGATAACGATATGTTTTGTCTCCATAAACATAACGATATGTTTTGCCTCCATAGAGATAATGGTATGTTTTGTCTCCATAGTGATAACGGTATGTTTTGTCTCCATAGTGATAACGGTATGTTTTGTCTCCATAGTGATAACGGTATGTTTTGTCTCCGTAGTGATAACGGTATGTTTTGTCTCCATAGTGATAATGGTATGTTTTGTCTCCATAGTGATAACGGTATGTTTTGTCTCCATAGTGATAACGGTATGTTTTGTCTCCATAGTGATAATGGTATGTTTTGTCTCCATAGTGATAACGGTATGTTTTGTCTCCATAGTGATAACGGTATGTTTTGTCTCCATAGTGATAACGATACAGCGGGAGCCCGTGACAGCGGTCTCCAGTGACATCAACTTCCCCATGAAGGGCAGGAGGGGAATGAAGGACTGGGCTCGTTCCGCCGAAGATAAACTCTACATCCCCAAAGAGGTCTTCACCCTAACCTCTGAAGGTAAGATGGTCTTCATCATCATCACATCATCATCACATCATTTTCATCATCATCATAATCACATGCCTCGTAATGAAATATGGCTTCATACGTTCTCTAAAGACTTCCCCTGACCTCACCACACTGATGTCAAGATGTCCTCACAAGGTGAATAATTCAGGTGATCATAACTTTAACCTCTGAACAGAGAAAGCCTGATGTGTAACAGGTTGACCCAGACCCATGGCATTGTTGAAAACTTGTTTCTGATTGGCTTGAAGGGCATTCTAGGGCATGCATTATTTCCATATATTGCACAGTATATTTGCTAGGTAGAATTCAATGGCTGTAGTTCATTTGTTACATGTTGTAGGTTTGAGCTGCTTTTGAAAGCAAAAGTCTAGTATACTAGCTATCTAGTATCTAATAAACGTACTAGTTACTTCAGTGGATGTTGAACATATTTCTACCGGCAAATGTGTTGAATTATAGCCATGGTATGAAAGGGATAATCAACTCGGGGCTCTATTTGTTCTCTGGAAAAGAATGCCAGGTCCACTCTGCTAGTGCGTCATGGAACACACCTTGCACCTTGTTCATTATTTTCCACAGTCAACTCTGTATTCCTCAACAAGATATCCATTCAAAATTAGACATATTATGGATGATCGTCTATTTTTGACGAATTAATTCCACATGGTTACAGGGTTAATTTCTCATGAATGTTAACAGTTTAGCCATTAATTCAGTGTGGTTAAGGTTGGGGCTATGGTTTGGTGAAGGCTTAAAATGAAATAATTTAAGAAGACTCGCTATTACCATCAAGTAGGCTTGCTAGAGCATTGTAAACTGTGGTGGCGCAGTGGCCGTCCTCAGGACTTTTTCAAATGTTAATACTTTGCAGAGAGATAGTTAGCCAGTTAGACAGACAGACAGACAGACAGACAGACAGACAGACAGACAGACAGACAGACAGGTAGATAGATAGATAGATAGATAGATAGATAGATAGATAGATAGATAGATAGATAGATAAGAAAGTATTCAGACCCTTTGACTTTTTCCACACTTTGTTACTTTACAGCCTTATTCTAAAATGTTTTAAATGAAATTGAAATCCTCAGCAATCTACATAGAGTACCCAATAATGTCAAAGTGAAAACAGGTTTTTAGAAATGTTAGCAAATGTATACATTATTTGTTTTTTAAATTATGTACAGAAGTATTCAGACCCTTTGCTTTGAGACTCGAAATTGAGCTCAGGTGCATCCTGTTTCCATTGATAATCCTTGAGATGCTTCTACAACTTAATTGGACATGATTTGGAAAGGCACACACGTCTATATAAGGTCCCACACTTGACAGTGCATGTCAGAGAAAAAACTAAGAGAAAAAACTAAGCCATGAGGTCAAAGGAATTGTCCGTAGAGGTCCGAGACAGGATTGTGTCGAGGCACAGATCTGGGGAAGGGTACCAAAACATTTCTGCAGCATTGAAGGTCCCAAGACTCTTCCTAGAACTGGCCGCCCCACCAAACTGAGCCATCGGGGGAGAAGGGCCTTGGTCGGGGAGGTGACCAAAAAGCTGATGGTCACTCTGACAGAGCTCAGAGTTCCTCTGTGGAGATGGGAGAACCTTCCAGAAGGACAACCCTCTCTGCCGCATGAGATTCAACTCTTTGGCCTGAATGTCAAGCATCACGTCTGGAGGAAACCTGGCACCATCCCTACGGTGAAGCATAGTGGTGGCAGCATCATGCTGTGGGGATGTTTTTCAGCGGCAGGGAGACTCGTCAGGATCAATACAAAGATGAACGGATCAAAGTACAAAGAGATGCTTGATGAAAACTCGCTCTAGTGCGCTTAGGACCTCAGCGAAGATTCACCTTCCAACAGGACAACGACCCTAAGCACACAGCCCAGACAATGCAGGAGTGGCTTCGGGACAAGTCTCTGAATGTCCTTGAGTGGCCCAGCCAGAGCCCAGACTTGAACCCGATCTAACATCTCTGGAGAGCTTAAAATAGCTGTGCAGCGACGCTCCCCATCCAACCTGACAGAGTTTGAGAGGATCTGCAGAGAAGAATGGGAGAAACTCCCCAAATGCAGATGTGCCAAGCTTATAGCATCATACCCAAGAAGACTCGATGCTGTAATTGTTGCCAAAGGTGCTTCAACTAAGTACTGAGTAAAGGGTCTGAAAACGTGAGATAATTATATACGTATTTCAGTTGAAATGTTTTTATAAATTAGCAAAGATTTCATAAAAACAGAGTTTACTTTGTCATTCAGGGCTATTGTTTGTAGATGGATGAGGGTTAAAAACAATTTAATAAATTTTAGAAAAAGGCTGTAATGTAACAAAATGTGGAAAAGGTCAAGGGGTCTGAATACTTTCTGAAAGCATTGTAGATAGATAGATAGACAGACAGAGATAGAGAGACATAGAGAGACATAGAGAGACATAGAGAACAAGATTAGTATGTCTCTGTTGCTGATCCTGACCTCTATAATAACATAGGCCCCACAGGAAAGTACATACACACAGTCTTTCTGTGTGCCCCCTGCCATCCCCATGAAAGGTTAGCCTGGTGACAGACGGTGTCTGGGGTCTCTGTCTGGCTCTGAGGACACAGCTCTCTCTCTCTCTCTCTCTCTCTCTCTCTCTCTCTCTCTCTCTCTCTCTCTCTCTCTCTCTCTCTCTCTCTCACTCTCCTTCATCCCCTCTCTCTCCCTCATCCTCTCTCTCTCCCTCATCTCCTGTCTCTCTCCCTCATCCCCTCTCTCACACCCTCATCGGCTCTCTCTCTCCCTCACCCACTCTCTCTCTCCCTCATCCCCTCTCTCTCCCTCATCCCCTCTCTCTATCCTTCATCCCCTCTCTCTCCCTCATCTCTTCTCTCTCTCTCTCACCCCTTCTCTCTCTCCCTCACCCTATCTCTCTCCCTCATCCCCTGTCTCTCCCTCATCCCCTGTCTCTCCCTCATCCCCTCTCTTTCTCACACTCATCCCCTCTCACACTCCCTCATCCCCTCTCACACTCCCTCATCCCCCATCTCTCTCCCTCAACTCCTCTCACTTTCCCTAATTCTCTCTCTCTCTCTCTCTCTCTCTCTCTCTCTCTCTCTCTCTCTCTCTCTCTCTATCTGACAGGGCCTCTCTCTCTCCCCCTGTGTCCCCCTCCATAGTCACAGTGATAACTAAAGAATTGCAGCGGTTGGAGGTCAGTGGCTCCATTCACTGGCAGTGCAGAGAGCTCATTGTGACCAGTGGTCTGATGTTTATCAAAGTGTTTGGTTCATTTAACCTGTTACCAAAGCCATTCTCCCACAGACAGTCCCACTGATAGGCTCAATAGGATTGAGAATTGCACACATGCACGCACGCGCAGGAGTTTATGCGCACACACACACACACAAGCAAGCACACGCAAACACAGACATGTGCACATGCACACACGCACACACACACTGGCCAATGATCGGCTCATGACTCGCTCCATAGCCCAAGGCCTGGCTTGTTCGCTGATCCATAAGATGACTCTGACCCAGAGGTATAGACTGGTTAAGACACTCCTAGACTGCATATACACAGATAATCACATACGGTAGATCCATGCACTAGTTCTATGACACACGGACACACACACATTCACATTCAACCTCATAAAATACAATGATCCAATGACAGCCCAGAAGGTCAGGGCTTAATAAAGAAATGGATACATGACATTTTTTATTCATTTATACACAGTACTAAAACACAACCTATTAAACCGTTGACCCTTAACGTACATCTGCAACGGATATCAATGGCATACTGCCAATGTCTTAGATATAACTGGCTTTCATGGATGCGTTGGAGCTTCATCTCAATCTGTATACGCTCTAGTTTGATTGGCCAGTCTCAAGTTCACGTTTAGTAATTTTCTATTTCAGTTGGCAGCTAATGGTTAGCCAACACTCATTTAAACGCTAGCTAATGGATAGCCAACACTCATTTAAACGCTAGCTAATGGATAGCCAACACTCATTTAAACGCTAGCTAATGGATAGCCAACACTCATTTAAACGCTAGCTAATGGATAGCCAACACTCATTTAAACGCTAGCAAACTGTTAGCCAACACTCATTTAAACCCTTTAATTAGAGGAAAATGTATTGATTAAAGTTTGTGTGACTGAATGGACGTCTGGTCTCAATCAGGATGTCTGTAATGAGTTTGTGGTCTGGTCAAGTGTAGGAGTGTCACCCCTCGCTCCCACCCAGACACTTTCATCCACAATATAACGGGGCATCTCATTTGCATGTTCATGCACACTGCCTTCAATTAGGATCCATCACAGTGACTGCTCTTCGTCGTTGACTTTGATCATCTCTCTCTCTCTCTCTCTCTCTCGCTCGCTCTCTCTCTCTCTCTCACTCTCTCTCTCTCTCTCTGTTAGATTTTGAATGACTCACCCCATGTGCCTGAGTATTTTCCCTCCTTTATTTTCCTTTCTACTCCCTCCCTCCCTCCTCCATCCTTGCTTCCCTGACTCCTTCCCCCCCTCCTCAGTCCCTACCTCCCTTCCTTCCCTCCAGACAGGGTGACATTTAAAGAGGGACACCACCTCTCTCTGGGAGAGATCTACTCTCTGCGACACACTGCTCCAGAGAGAGAGAGGGATGGAAGGAGAGAAATAAAAGGGGGGAAGCAGAGGAAGCACAGAGTATAAAGAGAGTCTTTGGCCTGTTGAAAGGGATGAAGGGGTGAAATACTTGCTTTGGTAATGTAAACATGTGTTTCCCATGCCAATAAAGCCCCTTCAATTGAATTGAATTGAATAGGGAGGGAACAAAGAATTTGGAGAGAAAAGTTCTGAAAAGAAAAAGCAAGGAGGCAGTTGAAAATGGAAGCAGAGGGGTGAGGAGGGAGGAAGTCTAGACGGATGAGGGGAGAATGACATGTGGTCTGAGTTCAGTACAAGAGGCTATTTATCTTTACCCTTTCACTTCTAAATGTCATTCTCTATCTATTGGCTTTCAACTCCTCTCAGCTGGTTGGTGAACCTTTAACCTCAAATCAAATTGTAATGGTCCCGTACAAATATTTAGCAGATGCTATCGCAGGTGTAGCGAAATGCTTTTGTTCCTAACTCCAACAGTGTAGTAATACCTGACAATACAAAACAATGCACACAAATCCCAACATTAAAAGAAAGGAATTAAGAAATGAGCAATGTCAGAGTCCGGAATATACATTTAAATTTGGGGAGTTTCTCTCTTTTTCAGGACTCTGTCTTTCAAAGATAATTTGTAAAAATCCAAATAACTTCACACTGTTTCCCATGCTTGTTAAATGAACCATAAACAATTAATGAACATGCACCTGTGGAACGGTCGTAAGACACTAACAGCTTCACAGACGGTAGGCAATTTTGGTCACAGTTATGAAAACTTAGGACACTAAAGGCCTTCCTACTGACTCTGAAAAACACCATAAGAAAGATGCCCAGGGTCCCTGCTCATCTGCGTGAACGTGCCTTAGGCATGCTGCAAGGACTTATGAGGACTGCAGATGTGGCCAGGGCAATAAATTGCAATGTCCGTACTGTGAGACGCCTAAGACAGCGCTACAGAGAGACAGGACGGACAGCTGATTGTCCGCGCAGTGGCAGACCATGTGTAACAACACCTGCACAGGATCGGTACATACGAACATCACACCTGCGGGACAGGTACAGGATGGCAACAACAACTGCCCGAGTTACACCAGGAATGCACAATCCCTCCATCAGTGCTCAGACTATCGGCAATAGGCTGAGAGAGGCTTGACCGAGGGCTTGTAGGCCTGTTGTAAGGCAGGTCCTCACCAGACATCACCGGCAACAATGTCGCCTATGGGCACAAACCCACCATCTCTGGACCAGACAGGAAAAGTGCTCTTCACTGACAAGTCGCGGGATGATGGTTGGATTTGCGTTTATTGTTGAAGGAATGAGCGTTACACCGACGCATGTACTCTGGAGCAGGATCGATTTGAAGGTGAAGGGTCCGTCATGGTCTTGGGCGGTGTGTCACAGCATCATCGGACTGAGCTTGTTGTCATTGCATGCAATCTCAACGTTGTGCAATACAGGGAAGACATCCTCCTCCCTCATGTGGTACCCTTCCTGCAAGCTCAACCTGACATGACCCTCCAGCATGACAATGCCACCAGCCATACTGCTCGTTCTGTGCATTATTTCCTGCAAGACAGGAATGTCAGTGTTCTGCCATGGCCAGCGAAGAGCCCGGATCTTAATCCCATTGAGCACGTCTGGGACCTGTTGGATCGGAGGGTGAGGCCTAGGGCCATTCCCCCAAGAAATGTCCGGCAACTTGCAGGTGCCTTGGTGGAAGAGTGGGGTAACATATCACAGCAAGAACAGGCAAATCTGGTGCAGCCCATGAGGAGGAGATGCACTGCAGTGTTTAATGCAGCTGGTGGCCACACCAGATACTGACTGTTACTTTTGATTTTGACCCCCTTTGTTCAGGGACACATTATTCAATTTCTGTGGAACTTGTTCAGTTTATGTCTCAGTTCTTGAATCTTGTTAAGTTCATACAAATATTTACACATGTTCAGTTTGCTGAAAATATTTATGCAGTTTACAGTGAGAGGAGTTTATATGTATAGGATGGTGTGTGTAGACATTATGGACAGTATATGAATAGAAAAGGTGTGTACAGCAGTATTTATATAGGATGGTGTGTATAGACAGTGGTGGAAAAAGAAACCAATTGTCGTACTTGAGTAAAAGTAAAGATACTGACTGAAAATGACTCAAGTAAAAGTGAAAGTCACCCAGTAAAATACTTCTTGAGTAAAAGTCTGATTGTATTTGGTTTTAAATATACTTAAGTATCAAAAGTAAAAGTATAAACCATTTCAAATTCTATATATTAATCAAACTTGACGGCACAATTTTGTATTTTACGGATAGCCAGGGGCACACTCCACACTCACACATCATTTACAAAATAAGCATTTGTGTTTAGTGAGTCCACCAGATCAGAGGCAGTAGGGATGACCAGGGATGTTCTCTTGATAAGTGTGTGAATTAGACCATATTCCTGTCCTCCTAAGCATTCAAAATGTAACGAGTACTTTTGGGTGTCAGGATAAATGTATGGAGTAAAAATTACATTATTTTCTTCAGGAATGTAGTGAAGTAAAAGTAAAAGTTATCAAATATATAAATTGTAAAGTAAAAAGCAGATACAAAAAAAAAACGACTTAAGTAGTACTTTCAAGTACTTTTACCTAAGCACATTATGGACAGTATATGAATAGAGCAGTAGGCCTTGACTAGAATACAGTATATACATATGAATCTTCTTCATGGACAGGTTATCTGCTGTTTGGACAGTAGCCTTTGGGCCTGCATGGGATAAGTACCAGTCATGTATTTCCTCAAATCAATTTATATTGATAACTATTAGGTTTGTGTCTTTCAGAAACAGAAACGGAGACCTCGTATTTTGTCATCGGAGCCATCCTTTATCGAACCTTAGGAGTCATCCTTCCTGCCCCCAAGTAAGTATGTCTCCTATTCCATTGAAAAGTGTTTGCAATTAATTGAGCTTATCTCTCTCTCATCCATCGTTATTCGTCTCTAAAGCCTTAAGCCTTGCCATTGCAGATTATCCCACTACTGCTAGCACTTCCTGGAATTCCCCACTCCTGCTAATCTCATTATATGGGAACTACCGGAGAAGTGGGAAGAGTTTATCATTCAGGAGGGCTTAACTATCCCGGTCAGACTGATCCTTCCTAACACTATGGTGACAAACGGATGGTAGTGCTTTGGTGTCAGGCCTTTCCATGTCATGGTTATTAGGATTAGATATGGAATTATACACTTTATTCACTAAAGATGTGTGACAGCATCAATCCTGAGAAATGACAAGAGATCCATTGCCTTTTTATTTCTACCTTCCCTCTCTATTGGTAATCTTCTCCCTATATGTAATGTTATTCTGGTCAGCTATTCCTTTCTTCATTCCTTGCTCCCTTTCACCATAAAAAAAATATTTTGTACTTATTTATTTAACCTTTATTTAACTAGGCAAGTCAGTTAAGAAGAAATTCTTATTTACAATGACGGCCTACAATGGCAAAACCTGGACGATGCTGGGCCAATTCGGCTCCATCCTATGGGACTCCCGGTTGTGATACAGATGTGATACAGAAGTGTAAACATTACACTCTCTCGTTCCTCTACATCCCTCCCTCCCCTCTATTTCCCCATATGTTTTTTTCTTAATGGTCCTGGTCCTATTAGTCAAGTCTGGTACTATTACTCAGGTCTGGTGCTATTACTCAGGTCTGGTACTATTACTTAGGTCTGGTGTTATTACTCAGGTCTGGTACTATTACTCAGGTCTGGTGCTATTACTCAGGTCTGGTGATATTACTCAGGTAGGGTACTATTACTCAGGTCTGGTGATATTACTCAGGTCTGGTACTATTACTCAGGTCTGGTGATATTTCTCAGGTCTGGTACTATTACTCAGGTCTGGTGATATTACTCAGGTCTGGTACTATTACTCAGGTCTGGTGATATTACTCAGGTCTGGTACTATTACTCAGGTCTGGTGCTATTACTCAGGTAGGGTACTATTACTCAGGTCTGGTGCTATTACTCAGGTCTGGTGATATTACTCAGGTCTGGTGATATTACTCAGGTCCTGTACTATTACTCAGGTCTGGTACTATTACTCAGGTCTGGTGCTATTACTCAGGTCTGGTGATATTACTCAGGTCTGGTACTATTACTCAGGTCTGGTGATATTACTCAGGTCCTGTACTATTACTCAGGTCTGGTGCTACTACTCAGGTCCTGTACTATTACTCAGGTCTGGTACTATTACTTCGGTCTGATAATATTACTCAGGTCTGGTGCTATTACTCAGGTCTGGTACTATTACTCAGGTCTGGTACTATTACTTTGGTCTGATAATATTACTCAGGTCTGGTGCTATTACTCAGGTCTGGTACGAAAACTCAGGTCTGGTACTATTACTCAGGTCTGGTGATATTTCTCAGGTCTGGTGATATTTCTCAGGTCTGGTACTATTACTCAGGTCTGGTGATATTACTCAGGTATGGTACTATTACTCAGGTCTGGTGATATTACTCAGGTCTGGTACTATTACTCAGGTCTGGTGATATTACTCAGGTCTGGTACTATTTCTCAGGTCTGGGGATATTACTCAGGTCTGGTGATATTACTCAGGTCAGGTACTATTATTCAGGTCTGGTACTATTACTCAGGTCTGGTGATAATACTCAGGTATGGTGCTATTACTCAGGTCTGGTGCTATTACTCAGGTCTGGTGATATTACTCAGGTCTGGTGCTATTACTCAGGTCTGGTACTATTACTTCGGTCTGATAATATTACTCAGGTATGGTGCTATTACTCAGGTCTGGTACTAAAACTCAGGTCTGGTACTATTACTCAGGTCTGGTGATAATACTCAGGTATGGGGATATTACTCAGGTCTGGTACTATTACTCAGGTCTGGTGATATTTCTCAGGTCTGGTGATATTTCTCAGGTCTGGTACTATTACTCAGGTCAGGTACTATTACTCAGGTCTGGTACTATTACTCAGGTCTGGTGCTATTACTCAGGTCTGGTACTATTACTCAGGTCTGGTACTAAAACTCAGGTCTGGTACTATTACTCAGGTCTGGTGATAATACTCAGGTATGGGGATATTACTCAGGTCTGGTACTATTACTCAGGTCTGGTGATATTACTCAGGTCTGGTACTATATCTCAGGTCTGGTACTATTACTTAGGTCTGGTGCTATTACCCAGCTCTGGTACTATTACTCAGGTCTGGCACTTGTAATTCCCTGTATTGTAAACTAATAACCAGGGCCCAATAGGGTCCCATTTGGGATGCAGACCCATGGTGGTGGAGTGCTCCTCTGATCTGGTGTCTGTTGAATGCTAATATGTTGAGGACTGTTTATTTGTTTAGGGTCTTGGCTCTTGGTTGCATTGTGTTTCTCTGTCTCATCAACATGGTCTTGTAATTTGGGGATTTTTACCAGATTCATTCTCTCTCCGTTTTTCGCTCCTTTTTTCTCTCTCTCTCTCTCCCTTTTTCTTTCTCTCTCTTCCCCACTCTCTCTCTCTCTCTCTCTCTCTCTCTCTCTCTGTTTCTCTCATCTCCTCTCTCTCTCCCCCTACCTCTCTCTCGCTTTTCTCTCTCTCTCTCTGTTTCTCTCATCTCCTCTCTCTCTGTTTCTCTCATCTCCTCTCTCTCTCTCTCTCTCTCTCTCTCTCTCCCCTACCTCTCTCTCGCTTTCTCCCCTATCTCTATCTCGCTTACTTTCTCTCTTCTCCTCTCTCTCCTCTCTTCTCTCTCTCTCTTTTTTCTCTCCTCTCTCTCAAATACCAGATTCATTCTCTCTCTGTTTTTCACTCCTTTTTTCTCTCTCTCTCTCTTTTTCTTTCTCTCTCTTCCCCCACTCTCTCTCTCTCGCTCTCTCTCTGTCTTTCTCTCTCTCTCGCTCTCTCTCTCTCTGTCTTTCTCTTTCTCTGTCTTTCTCGCCTTTCTCTCTCTCTCCTCTCTCTCTCTTTCTCTCTCTGTTTCTCTCATCTCCTCTCTCTCTCTCTCGCTCTCTCTCCCCTATCTCTCTCTCACTTTCTCCCCTATCTCTATCTCGCTTACTTTCTCTCTTCTCCTCTCTCCTCTCTTCTCTCTCTCTCTTTTTTCTCTCCTCTCTCTCAATTTAAATGTAAGGGCTTTCTTGGCATGAAAAACAAATGTTTACATTGCCAAAGCAAGTAAGATAGATAATAAAGATAGATAACAAAAAAGTTCCAAAAGAATAAAGACATTTCAAATGTCATATTATGTCTATATACAATGTTGTAACAATTTGCTCTTTCTGTCTCTCTCTCTCTCTCTCTCTCTCTCTCTCTCTCTCTCTCTCTCTCTCTCTCTCTCTCTCTCTCTCTCTCTCTCTCTCTCTTTAGATCCCCTGCTGTGATCAACTCTAAGATTCTGACGGTGACGGTCCGACCAGAACCCAAACCCAGTGAACCCATGGTGGTGGTGGAGCTGTCCCCACTGCTCAACGTGAGTATAACATGGCATAGCCTGATAATGATGTGTCATAGCCTGATAATGATGTGTCACAGCCTTATAATGATGTGTCATAGCCTTATAATGATGTGTCATAGAGTCATAGAGTGTTACAGTACTCCTTCACATCCTTGTCTGTGGCTTTTCAATGAGAACAGAACGGGAGAGTTTAATGAGAGACTGTGTCCTGCAACAATGAGCCACTATAGACGGTTGACCTTACAGCACATTGAACCACTGTAGACGGTTGACCTTACAGCACATTGAACCACTGTAGACTGTTGACCTTACAGCTCAGTGGACCACTGTAGACGGTTGACCTTACAGCACATTGAACCACTGTAGACTGTTGACCTTACAGCTCAGTGAACCACTGTAGACGGTTGACCTTACAGCTCAGTGGACCACTGTAGACTGTTGACCTTACAGCTCAGTGGACCACTGTAGACTGTTGACCTTACAGCTCAGTGAACCACTGTAGACGGTTGACCTTACAGCTCAGTGGACCACTGTAGACTGTTGACCTTACAGCTCAGTGGACCACTGTAGACTGTTGACCTTACAGCTCAGTGAACCACTGTAGACGGTTGACCTTACAGCTCAGTGGACAACTGTAGACTGCTTGGTAATCTGGTGATCTGCAGCTGTTGGGGGGGATGACCTTGGCCAAGGGGCAGCCGGTAGCCTAGTGGTTAGAGTGTTGGGCCACTAACCAAAAGGTTGCTGGATCGAATCTCTGAGCTGACAAGGTAAAAATATGTCGTTCTGCCCCAGAACAAGGCAGGTAACCCACTGTTCCCGAGTAGGCCGTCATTGTTAAAAAGAATTTGTTCTTAATTGACTTGCCTAGTTAAATATTTTTTTAATATTTTTTTTAAGGTGTGTGTGTTCTTGCTTGTGTGTGTGCATGTGGGAGTCATGCCCTGCAGCTGTTGGGGGGTAGTGACCTTGGCCGGGAATCCAACGCCCAGATGCTGAAGTAGCGCCATGGCGACAGATGTTGGCAGAGGGGGGAGGCAGAGGGCTGGGGACGGAAGGAGGGGTGTGTTGGATTTCCTGTACTGGACGTTGTTCTCACTGTGAAGACATCTTTTCCCAACTGTCAATACACCTTTCCAATAACGGCCAGTGTGTGTGTGTGTGTGTGTGTGTGTGTGTGTGTGTGTGTGTGTGTGTGTGTGTGTGTGTGTGTGTGTGTGTGTGTGTGTGTGTGTGTGTGTGTGTGTGTGTGTGTGTGTGTGTGAATATAAAGATGTAGGTTTACGAAAATACAATATAAAGACTATATCCACAGATGTTAGTATTTAGTCTTCTGGAAGGTAGCCTGTTGGTGGAGCAGAAAGCGTCATTATGTGATGTCTGTGCTAAAGACAGAGGCAGATAGCGTGGGAGTACCCTTTTGTCAGTCACAATGGAGCTAGCGTTAGCATACGGCTAGCCCGTCTGACTGGTGATTGATGGCTGAATGCTAGCAGACGCCGCTACGCCACGTAGCAATCGAAGGCTAATGCGCTCTGAGGGACTTGTGATGTAGATGACACCGTTGTGTGAGTGAGCTGAATCGTAGAGCTGTCATCCAATGCAAACTCTGGTCCACAAGTGATGCATCACTCCTTCTTCTGTCATTGTGGGAATCACCTTTCTGACAAGAAGGGGATAGGTGGAAGTGAGGGTTCCACCGCAATGTGCACTATACAGTCAGGACAGATTAACTATACTATGACCTTGACCAGGGAGGGAGCGATAGAGAGGGAGTGAGGGAACGAGGGAGGAAGGAAGAAACTTAGGGGTCATCTCAATCCAGGCTGCATCACATCCGGCCGTGGTTGGGAGTCACATAGGGCGGAACACAATTGGCTTAGCGTCGTCCGGGTTTGGCCGGGGTAGGCCGTCACTGTAAATAAGAATTTGTTCTTAACTGACTTGCCTAGTTAAATAAAGGTTCAAAATGATAATAATAATAATAATAATAATAACAATAATAATAACAATAATAATAATAACAATAATAATAACAATAATAATAATAATAACAACAGCAATAATAATAATAACAATAATAATAATAATAATAATAATAATAATAACAATAATAATAATAATATTAGTAATAAAGTCAAAGTCAAAGTCACCATTATTAGTCAGTTGTACAACCGAATGCCTTCAGCTGAAATGTGTCTTCCGCATTTAACCCAACCCCTCTGAATAATATTAATAATAACAATAATAATAATATTAATAATTAACAATAATAATAATCATAATCATAATAATAAAAATAGTCTGAACTCTTTTTTCCATTCCAGTAAAAGGAGGAGATTTGAATGACCAATATGAGTAACTGCTCTAGAGTTTGGTGGGAGAACTGTACATCCATTATAAACAGCATTGCAACATTCTGGGGCCCATACGGCTCTGGTCAAAAGGAATGGACTAAATTGCTCTCTGTTTAGTGCACTATATAGGGAATAGGGTGTCACTTGGGACATATGCCTAGGCAACATCCTCTGTCCCCATACACAACAAAATGAGGGTTCTTTGGGAAGGGAGGAACATAATGACTCAGTTTAACCTTTGATTCCTTCAAGGGTTCTTTGCTCTTTTGGTGATAATTCAAATGTAGAGGATTTGGTGGCGGGGTTTGCTAAACAGCATTTTTTTGTGCAACTGTGAGTGGGAGTCCCGTGTTGCTCAGTTGGTAGAGCATGCCAGGGTTGTGGGTTTGTGTCCCACGTTTGATTCCTATGTGGGACCAGTACGAAAAGGTACAAATGTGTGCACTCACTACTATAAGTCGCTCTGGATAAGAGCGTCTGCTAAATGACCAAAAAAATTAAAATGTAAGGTCATTGCAGTTTATCTAATGTGTTGTGTTCTGCAATTCCATATTCTACAGTATATGACTATGGCCTGCGATGGTGTCTTGTGAAACACTCACGTATGGCCTTGTGAAATGGAGAACGGTTGACTGAATCAGTCAGTGGTTCTCACTTCTCTCCTCAGGGACCCACAGCTGTTCCAGAGGTAGCTCATTTGATTCAACTTGTCAATTAACACAATAATAACACCTATGTAATTTTAACAGTATAATATGGCTGACCAATATGGCTGACCAGAACCCTGTATGGTTCTTTAAAAGGATCAACAAAAAAACATTAAGATCTTTATAGAATCGTTATCCCTAAAGGTTCTATAAAGAATCATAAAAAGGGTGCTATATAGCCCAAAAAATGTTTTAATTTTACCACAGCGGAATCCTATTTTAGTGCTATATAGAACCTTTTTTAATGGTTACAAGCCAAATAACCTCTGTCTACTGTAGTACTAGTACAGTATGTAGTGTGCAGGTGACCAGTGTAATAATGTCCTCCACCACCAGAGGGAGACTACCCTTCATTAACAGATGGCCTCAAAGGGAAGCTTGAATTATGCATGGTCACAATATAACGACTGATAGATGGTCGTAGAGAGGCACCCTTCCTCCCCTTCCTCCCCTGAGATGGTTTCTAATCTATGGGTAGCTGAAACAGAAAGGACTATGATTACCTTTTCTTCGCTGGACGACCAGGAATTTCTGTATTTACATGCTAAAAGTGTGGTCTCCTCTGTATCTGAGTGCACTAAAGCCTCTGCTACACAAGTTTACAGGTTTATTCTTACACTGCAACCAACCATCTTTTCTCTGATAGGATTGGCTCTCCTGATTGTCTGAATTAAGTCAATGATTAGTTTAATGGTCGTTGTAATGCTTGGCTGGAATAGAGAGCTACCTCATCAAGTCATAGACTGGACAAGACTGGACACTCCTAAAATCCAATAACTGTTGGTTGATTCATCCTCAGTAGAATAAAACACATTGAGACCTATAGAGTGAATGGAACAAGTCCAGATGATTCAATTAGACCAGAGCAATCGATTCACTTATCATGCCGATCACTGGTGAAGTGAGCGTGGATGAGTCAATTGGAGTGAACCGATTCACTGATCGATTCCCTGATTGAGTCGTGGAGAATCATCCTCAGTTATGCTATATGCACCACTAAGCTTTGATTATCCAATCAAAGGCCGTTTTACTCAGTGGGATTGGCTTTGTCTCGAGTGAATCGATGGATTAGGAGTGAGTCTGCTGAATGGGCTGCTTGTATAGACTTTTAGCAGAGCTGTTTGTGTTTACATTTAGAAACTGTCCGTCTCTCTCTCTCTCTCTCTCTCTCTCTCTCTCTCTCTCTCTCTCTCTCTCTCTCTCTCTCTCTCTCTCTCTCTCTCTCTCTCTCTCTCTCCTTTCTCTCTTTCCTCTCTCTCCCCTCTCTCTCTCCTCTCCCCCTATCTCTCTCTCTCTCTCTCTCTCTCTCCTTTCTCTCTTTCCTCTCTCTCCCCCTCTCTCTCTCCTCTCCCCCCATCTCTCTCTCTCTCTCTCTCTCTCTCTCTCTCTCTCTCTCTCTCTCTCTCTCTCTCTCTCTCTCTCTCTCCCCTCTATCTCAATCAATAAATCAAATGCATTTATACAGCCCTTTTTACATCAGCCGATGTCACAAAGTGCTGTACAGAAACCCAGCCTAAAACCCTACACAGAAGCACAAACCTAGGAAGAAACCTAGAAACTTAGAACATGGCCAAGATGTTCAAATGTTCATAGATGACCAGTAGGGTCATAATCACAGTGGTTGTAGAAGGTTCTTCTCTCTTTATATCTCCTCTCTTTTTCATTCTTTATTGTTGACACACAATCTCTGTCCCCTCCAGCAGTAGCTGTTTCACTGTCTGTCCTCCGGCAAATACATGTTCTCCCTCCCTTTGTCTTGTACTTTCTCTTCCTTTGTCTGTCTGTTTACCTCTTCTTCCGTCCTCCACACACCTTCACTTGTTTTCCTCAGGCAGTGAACAGTGTCTCTCTTCCTTTTTTCCAACTCCCCCTCTCCTCTAGTAGTAACACTTCATATTTTCTTGTCGTTTTTTGTCTCTTCCAGGGCACATCAGATCCTCAGTGTGTTGTCTGGGACTATGGGAACCTGTAAGTCACTTTTATTATCTACACACAGACACACACGCGTGCGTGCACGGATGCACTCACACACACTTACGCACGCGCACACATACACGCAAACTCTTAAATACATATTCAATCTGAATGATATTTGCTCTTGGTTAGCCGCTCTGTTGGATGCTTGTGTGTGTGTGTGTGTGTGTGTGTGTGTGTGTGTGTGTGTGTGTGTGGGGGTTTAATCTAATAGCTCTGTTTTCTTCCATTCATACAGCGAAAACAGTTGCCAGCCACAGTTTTAATTGAATAATGAGTCAATGAGAATAAACACAGGATTGTCTCTATGCTCAACTGCTCAAAGGAAACTTTCAGCACATTTTTTATTTGGTTTCTTTTTTATATAAATTGGTCTTAAATTGTGCTGTGATGCACTCTTGGGAGAATTTGAATTGAATATTTTGATGATTTAAAATAGAAAATATTGGACGCATCCGATTTGAATCTCATTGGTCAGTATTCACCTGAGCTGTGCTCTCATTGGTCAGTGGTCACCTGAGCTGTGCTCTCATTAGTCAGTGTTCACCTGAGCTGTGCTCTTATTGGTCAGTGTTCACCTGAGCTGTGCTCTCATTGGTCAGTGTTCACCTGAGCTGTTCTCTCATTGGTCAGTGGTCACCTGAGCTGTGCTCTCATTGGTCAGTGTTCACCTGAGCCGTGCTCTCATTGGTCAGTGGTCACCTGAGCTGTGCTCTCATTAGTCAGTGTTCACCTGTGCTGTGCTCTCATTGGTCAGTGGTCACCTGAGCTGTGCTCTCATTGGTCAGTGTTCACCTGAGCTGTGCTCTCATTGGTCAGTGGTCACCTGAGCTGTGCTCTCATTGGTCAGTGTTCACCTGAGCTGTGCTCTCATTGGTCAGTGTTCACCTGAGCTGTGCTCTCATTGGTCAGTGGTCACCTGAGCTGTGCTCTCATTGGTCAGTGGTAACCTGAGCTGTGCATCCAGATCCACTTTCCCATTTCAGAGTATGTCAATCACAGACAGTACACAATACTGTCAGGTTGGCACGGTAACAATGCCCATTTATACTGTAAGCAGAAGAGATATTGCATATTCATCAAAGTGGTGGCTTCCATCTTCGAAAGAATCAGGTCTGCAAAGAGAAATAACCAGGATCCAGATTAACTTCCCCATCGTTAACATAGGAGCTAGCCAATCACATTAACTTCCCCATTGTTAAAACTTTTTGGGGACCAGTGGGGCGCTAGCGGGCTCCTCCCGACACTACCAGGTAAAATGTAAAGCACCAAATTCAAAATCCAAAAGTTGAATTATTAAACATCCACCAATATACAAGTGTTCCATACTCATCAAAAGCTCTGTTTCTTGGCAATATCACAGCGTTGTCAGATTTCAAAAAGGCTTCACGGCGAAAGCAGCACATTTCATTGTTTGAGGGTAGCACCTCACATATTTTTCCAATAGCCATGTATTGATTAGCCATCATGGCACACACATAACACATTTCACAGCGAAAACAAATCAATTACCTGTTGAAGAACTTCTGCTGAGGTCATCCTAAGTGTCCAACGAAGACAATCCATGGTTCTTTTGTTAGAAAAAGTAACGTATTTTATCCATAAATCCTCCATTTGGTTCGCGCGTTATAATCAGAAATGACAGCCTCCACTAGTCCATTGAAACGTGACGCGAACTCGTTCATCTTATACCTATAAACTTGTCCAATAACAATCAAACATAGTTTTAAATGTATCCTTAGGAACACAAACTGATCAATAACGACGGTAAAAAAGACACTGCGTGACTTCTCGGGCGCGCGCGCTGGATACTGTTGTCATCAAGGGGGGACTTCCTTGTTTGGTCTTTTTCTCTGGTCTAATTCATCCAAAATGAAAAAAATACACTGTCTCGAGACTGTTGACATCATAAGGAAGCGACGAGTACTGCATTCATATGCCCTTATATGGTCATTTTCATTAGGGAGGGGTTCCCAAATGAGCAATGTGTCAAAATCACTTTTTCCAGGACAGAAATTCCTCGGGGTTTCGCCTGCTATATGCGTTCTGTTTTACTCACAGACAAATGGTTAACAGTTTTGGAACATTCAGAGTGTTTCCTATCCAATGGTACCAAATATATGCATATCCTATTTTCTGGGCCTGAATGGGAGGCATTTTACTTTGGGCACGCCAGGCTCTCCAAAACCGACCCCTCAGCTGCCTCTCCCTAACAAGTTAACATAGGAGCCAGCCAATTACATTAACTTCCCCATCGTTAACATAGGAGCCAGCCAGTCACATTAACTTCCCCATCGTTAACATAGGAGCCAGCCAATCACATTAACTTCCCCATCGTTAACATAGGAGCCAGCCAGTCACATTAACTTCCCCATCGTTAACATAGGAGCCAGCCAGTCACATTAACTTCCCCATCGTTAACATAGGAGCCAGCCAGTCACATTAACTTCCCCATCGTTAACATAGGAGCCAGCCAATCACATTAACTTCCGCATCGTTAACATAGGAGCCAGCCAGTCACATTAACTTCCCCATCGTTAACATAGGAGCCAGCCAGTCACATTAACTTCCCCATCGTTAACATTAGAGCCAGCCAGTCACATTAACTTCCCCATCGTTAACATAGGAGCCAGCCAATCACATTAACTTCCCCATCGTTAACATAGGAGCCAGCCAGTCACATTAACTTCCCCATCGTTAACATAGGAGCCAGCCAGTCACATTAACTTCCCCATCGTTAACATTAGAGCCAGCCAGTCACATTAACTTCCCCATCGTTAACATTAGAGCCAGCCAGTCACATTAACTTCCCCATCGTTAACATAGGAGCCAGCCAGTCACATTAACTTCCCCATCGTTAACATAGGAGCCAGCCAGTCACATTAACTTCCCCATCGTTAACATAGGAGCCAGCCAGTCACATTAACTTCCACATCGTTAACATTAGAGCCAGCTGATTACGAAGCAGGGAGGTACATAGATCACTATCACACAGCAATACAACGTGTGTGTGTGTGTGTGTGTGTGTGTGTGTGTGTGTGTGTGTGTGCTCATCTGATAGGGGCTCAGGGAAGATGAGCACAGTAGTGCTTTTATCTGTAACCCAGGGAGAATTGTGTGAGTGTGTACATTTCCCAGTGTGTGTGTATAACCCAGGGAGACAGGGAGACTGATGGGTACCTGAGAAAGGATCCTACAGAGATATAACAACATGCTGCAGTACAAAAAGTTTGTTTACAGAAGTATTTCACCTTTCCCAACCCCCCTGTCACTAGAACAAGACAAACCTCCAGGCCTTCAGGGGGAGAGAAACAGACAGAACAGACAGATAGATAGGACAGTAGTGGAGGAGAAACGCAGAGCATCAGAGAGGACAGTAGTGGAGGAGAAACACAGAGCATCAGAGAGGACCGTAGTGGAGGAGAAACACAGAGCATCAGAGAGGACAGTAGTGGAGGAGAAACACAGAGCATCAGAGAGGACAGTAGTGGAGGAGAAACACAGGGCATCAGAGAGGACAGTAGTGGAGGAGAAACACAGAGGATCAGAGAGGACAGTAGTGGAGAAGAAACACAGAGCATCAGAGAGGACAGTAGTGGAGGAGAAACACAGAGCATCAGAGAGGACAGTAGTGGAGGAGAAACCCAGAGCATCAGAGAGGACAGTAGTGGAGGAGAAACACAGAGCATCAGAGAGGACAGTATTGGAGGAGAAACACAGAGCATCAGAGAGGACAGTCGTGGAGGAGAAACACAGAGCATCAGAGAGGACCGTAGTGGAGGAGAAACCCATAGCATCAGAGAGGACAGTAGTGGAGGAGAAACACAGAGCATCAGAGAGGACAGTAGTGGAGGAGAAACACAGAGCATCAGAGAGGACAGTCGTGGAGGAGAAACACAGAGCATCAGAGAGGACAGTAGTGGAGGAGAAACCCAGAGCATCAGAGAGGACAGTAGTGGAGGAGAAACACAGAGCATCAGAGAGGACAGTAGTGGAGGAGAAACACAGAGCATCAGAGAGGACAGTAGTGGAGGAGAAACACAGAGCATCATAGAGGACAGTAGTGGTGGAGAGACACAGAGCATCAGAGAGGACAGTCGTGGAGGAGAAACACAGAGCATCATAGAGGACAGTAGTGGTGGAGAGACACAGAGCATCAGAGAGGACAGTAGTGGAGGAGAAACACAGAGCATCAGAGAGGACAGTCGTGGAGGAGAAACACAGAGCATCAGAGAGGATAGGAGAATACTAAAAGAAAAAAAGATGGAGAAGGAGAAAAGAAAGTCAGAAATTATTTTGCTTCAACTTTAAAATATATTGTAGTACCTTTGTTTAACTAAGTCAGTTAAGAACAAATTCTTATTTACAATGACAGCCTAGGAACAGTGGGTTACCTGCCTTGTTCAGGGGCAGAACAACAGATTTTTACCTTGTCAGCTCGGGATTTGATATAGCAACCTTTCAGTTGCTGGCCCAACACTCTAACCACTAGGCTACCTGTCACCCCATATACGTGACTTGTATTAATTGATACTGACTTCCTATAGAGATTAATTGTGTGTGTGTGTGTGTGTGTGTATCCTGTCAGTCCCAAAAACATACACTCAGTTGGGGATTTAAGAACTGCATCGGGACACACATTTCTTGAGCAAATCTCACCCCTCCCCTTGTGTGTTTGTAAGTCTGAACGTGTGTGTGTGTGTGAGAGTGTGTGAGTATGTGTGTATCCATGCTTTATCCAAGTTTGTGCGTGTGTGTGTGTGTGTGTGTGTGTGTGTGTGTGTGTGTGTGTGTGTGTGTGTGTGTGTGTGTGTGTGTGTGTGCACGCGCGTGCGCGGTTGTGCGTGCGTGTGTAATGTAAAAGGCTAAATTGGCCAGCAGTTTCTGTTCACAGTTCAGTTTTATTTTGTTGTGTTTTGTTTTGTTTACAGGCCCATATGTCCTCACTGTCTGGTGTCCCCACATCCACACTCCTCTCTATCTTTCTCTCTCTCATTCTCTATAGTGAGGTCTCTAACTGGGTTCAGGTGGGGTGAGGTCTCTAACTGGGATCAGGTGGGGTGAGGTCTCTAACTGGGATCAGGTGGGGTGAGGTCTCTAACTGGGATCAGGTGGGGTGAGGTCTCTAACTGGGATCAGGTGGGGTGAGGTCTCTAACTGGGTTCAGGTGGGGTGAGGTCTCTAACTGGGATCAGGTGGGGTGAGGTCTCTAACTGGGATCAGGTGGGGTGAGGTCTCTTACTGGGATCAGGTGGGGTGAGGTCTCTCTGGGTTCAGGTGGGGTGAGGTCTCTAACTGGTTTCAGATGGGGTGAGGTCTCTTACTGGGTTCAGGTGGGGTGAGGTCTCTAACTGGGATCAGGTGGGGTTCAGTTAGAGAAACTATACATATTAGAGCCATGCACTGGCATGAATTTTAAGCCTGAACCCTACCCTTACCCAAACCAGGCCCAATTGGCACTGCCAAATGTAAGGCCGGACCCTGCTCGAAACCCGAAATCAGAAATAACTTCCTCTGTCAGTAAATCCATTAGCTGCTGCTCTCTGTCTGTCACTCGTTCCCTGCTCACTTTGCATGAGCTCTGCTCATGGAGTGAAATGTAAGGGATGGGGGATACCTAGTCAGTTGTACAACTGAATGCATTCAACTGAAATGTGTATTATGTATCCATAGCAACGGCTTTACTTTGGCTGCTCTGCTCAATGAAGAGACTTGAGAGAGCAGTTAGCTGTTATCTACTTCTCGTCACTTGAAACATTATTATTTTCTGTGAAATAATCTCTCCAGCCTTATATTTGACGAGGTTGAAGCACTTCTGACACCATGTTAAGATTTTAGTCTCTCTGGCTTGGTCATGTCTCTCTCTCGCTCTCTCTCTCTCTGGCTGGGACATGTCTCTCTCTCTCTCGTTGGGTCATGTCTCTCTCTCTTTCTCTCTGGCTGGGGCATGTCTCTCTCTCTATCGCTGGGTCATGTCTCTCTCTCTCTCTCTCTCTGGACAGGTCATCTCTCTCTCTCTCAGTAACAACAATAACCAAGGGTCAAAATAACCATACATTGAACAATAACAATAAGCATACAGTAGAGGACATGTGCAGGTTGATTGGTCTGTCAGACACTGTCCCTCATCTTATGGCAGGCAGCAATGTAGTGCGCTGCCAACCAACAGCTTTCTGCTTCCTCCCCCAACAGGATGGGTAGCCTATTCTCATCAGAGAGGTCTTTGAAACCTTTGGGGAAATGACACTCTCTAATTGTTTTATATTTTTGACATTTTGTCAGGGAATGCAGTTCTGTCTCAGGTTCTGCTGTTGTGCAGTGGTTGCACAGCCTTTCCTCTACAGGGAGCCAGGTTTTCCTTTGTCTATCCTTCTCAATGGCAAGGCTGTGCTCACTGAGCCTGTACTTTGTCAAGGTTTTTCTAAGGTTTTGATCAGTAACCATGGTCAAATAGTTTGCCATGGTGTACTGTCGATTTAGGGCCAGATAGCACTGCATTTTGCTTTGTTCTTGTGCTTGTGTTTCCCAATGAGCAATGTAGTTTTGTTTTGATTGTGATGTAATTTTTTTTATTCTGATTGATTGGATGTTCTGGTCCTGAGGGTTCAGTGTGTTAGTAGAACAGGTTTGTGAACTCAGCCCCAGGACCAGCTGGATGAGGGGACTCTTTTCTTTGCTCAGCTCTTGGCATTGCAGGGCTTGGTAATGATATAAGAGGGGGTCACTGTATTTTAGATGTTTCCAAAACTTAATTTATCTTTTTTGAGTTTTTATTATTAGTAGATATTGGCCTACTTCTGCCCTGCATGCATTGTTTATAGTTTTCCTCTGGACATGTAGGAGAATCTTACAGAACTCTGCATGCAGGGTTTCAATGGGGTGTTTGTCCCATTTGGTGAAATCTTGTTTTGCAAGTGGACCCCAAACCTCGCTGCCATAAAGTGCAATTGGTTCAATGACACATTCAATTAGTTTTAGCCAAATTTTAATAGGTATTTCAATTTGAATTTGTTTTTTAATTGCATAGAATGCCCTGCATGCTTTCTCTCTCAGTTCATTCACTGCCTCATTAACAGGTTTGTGAACTCTGGGCCTGGAAATTGCAAGTTTCTTCCTCAGGGGTGAGGAAGATCTCCTCTGAGTAATATGGGGATTCTGAGGGGGGGATATATATTGCACAAAGGAACACATCTTTTTATGTCAGTACAAGTTCTTTTTTTTGTTTTAACCAAATGTGATATTTACCAATTTTGAGGGGGTCAATTAGATTTTGTAGTTGGGATTTGTACCAAATGATCAGTCCTCCAGAGTCTCTGCCTCTATTGACAGAGCTGTGTTTCTGTGATGGCACAATGACCTCTCTGTAGCCTGTGGGACAGTGAGTGACAATGTCTGCCTTACACCATGTCTCCTGCAGAATGATGACATCAACATCTTTAAGATGCATGTTGAACTCCAGTGCCTAACTCTTCAGTCCAAAGGTTGATGAGTTTAGGCCCTGAATGTTCCACATGCTAACTGATGGGGATTTCATGTTGCAAAAAGAAAGAATAGCAGTCAGAAATACAGTAACTACTAACTAATAAGTTGTTAAGAGTGAGATAAACAGGGTAACCGCAATTTTTGTTTTTGTTATATATATATATATATAAATATTCCTATTAATTGAATATTTTAGTACAATGTGTGTGTGTGCCTGTGTGTGTGTGTGCCTGTGTGTGTGTGTGTGTCAAAGTCAAAGTCAAAGTCACCATTATTAGTCAGTTGTACAACCGAATGCCTTCAACTGAAATGTGTTTTCCGCATTTAACCCAACCCCTCTGAATCAGAGAGGTGCGGGGGGCTGCCTTAATCGACATCCACGTCTTCGGTGCCCGGGGAACAGTGGGTTAACTGCCTTGTGTGTGCATGCATGCATCCGTGTGTGTTTAGTGCAGTTTAGTGCAGATGTATTGGAGGAGCTGTTTAATCTCACTTAATCCTACAGGGTTCTCTTGTCCTCTGACGACCTCCGCGTAGCTGCGCTGGTCCTGCTGTTGGGCCCTGTGGAGTGGAGGGGGGCCAGGTCTGGGCCGGGGGGCTTCCTCTCTGGTCTGGTAGAGGTGGTGGTCTGGTGCGAAGTAGTAGGCTGGGCCCGGTCCAGTCTGGCTAAGCCGATGGAAGTGGTGATGCTCTGGTGGTGGGTGGGGCCTGTGGGGTGCGCTGGGTCTGGTGGGGCGTTGAGGGGGCCTGGGGCTCTTTGGTGGTGCAGTGGTCTGGTAGGGGTCTCTGGGTGGTCCTCTGTCCAGTGCGGCATGTGGTGTTTGTCTACCAAGTGCCACGTCCTTTAGAGACTTGGCAAACATCCCTACTGTCTGCTTCCTCAGGTGGGAGTGGTCGTGCAGGTGCTCTGGGGTGATTGTTGGGTGGTGAGCAATTTGCACGTTTGGAAGTAGGCCACACCCCCTGGTGATGTCAGGGATGAAAGTCTTTGCGGGGCAGCAGAGTGGAGATAGTGATGTGGGAGTTGGGGAACCACTCAGAGGCCCTCTCTGCTACTCTGCTGACCAGGCTGCCTACTCTCTCCTGCTCCTCTCGCAGGTTGTTGGTGCCGGTGTGAATAATAATGTGGCCTGGTGTGCCAAAGTCAGGCTGGGACAGGATCTGCAGTCCCTTGCAGATACCTTTCTTTGTGGTAAAGCTGAAATGCCTGGTTACAGCAGTATGCCAGGCAGTAGTGTGGTCTGTGTAAAACAACAGGTTTGTAACAGTCCTGTTTTGTGAGCAGTCGGCAAACAATGTTTCTGGGTTCTCCCTCAGAATTCTGTGTTTAAAATTGATTCTTCCCTTCTCTGATTTGATTTCTGCTGGTTACTAAAGTAGGTAGGAAAGTCTCTCCGTATCTGCTGCTGCTGGCGCTGCCTCAGTGGCCATGTTGCTATGGTTACCACCAGTAAACAGTTGGAGCTAGACAGTAAGCTAGCTGACAGATTTGAATTTGGCTAGCTAGCACGATTAAGATTGGTTTTTTAACTCACTCTCTGTCAATCTTTTCCTCCTGTGTTGATCTTCAGTTGTACAATTTGATTACCTAGACATTTATTTTGCTTATTTATCGTGTCACTCTCACTCTTAACAACCAAAAAGTTATAACAAGTCAGGAGCTGTTCTTCTGCATGACTTCCCACTCTCTCTCTCTCTGGCTGGGTCATGTCTCTGAAGCCTCTCTCTGCTTAGGGATGATGTATTTTCTGCTTCTCTCTCACATTGGTCCCTGACCTTGCCTCCAGCATCTCTCTCTCCCCTGACATGTAGTCATTAAAACTCGTTTTTCAACCACTCCACAAATTTCTTGTTAACAAACTATAGTTTTGGCAAGTCGGTTAGGACATCTACTTTGTGCATGACACAAGTAATTTTTCCAACAATTATTTACAGATTATTTCATTTGTAATTTACTGTATCACAATTCCAGCGGGTCAGAAGTTAACATACACTAAGTTGACTTGTGCCTTTAAAAAGCTTGGAAAATTCCATAAAATTATGGCTTTAGAAGCTTCTGATAGGCTAATTGACATCATTTGAGTCAGTTGGAAGTGTACCTGTGTACCTGTGGATGTATTTCAAGGCCTACCTTCAAACTCAGTGCCTCTTTGCTTGACATCGTGGGAAAATCAAAAGAAATCAGTCCTCAGAAAAACATTTTTAGACCTCCACAAGTCTGGTTCGTCCTTGGGAGAAATTTCCAAACACCTGAAGGTACCACATTCATCTGTACAAACAATAGTACGCAGGTATAAACACATGGGACCACGCAGCTGACATACCACTCAGGAATGAGACGCGTTCTGTCTCCTAGAGATGAACGTACTTTGTTGCAAAAAGTGCAAATCAATCCCAGAAAAACAGCAAAAGACCTTGTGACAATGCTGGAGGAAACAGGTACAAAAGTATCTATATCCACAGGAAAACGAGTCCTATATCGACGTAACCTGAAAGGCCGCTCAGCAAGGAAGAAGCCACTGCTCCAAAACCGCCATAAAAATGGTTTACTTTTTGGAGAAATGTCCTCTGGTCTGATGAATCAAAAATATAACTTTTTGGCCATAATGACCATCATTATGTTTGGAGGAAAAAGGGGGAGGCTTGCAAGCCGAAAAACACCATCCCAACCGTGAAGCACGGGGGTGGCAGCATGTTGTGGGGGTGCTTTGCTGCAGGAGGGAATGGTGCACTTTACAAAATAGATGGCATCATAAGGAAGTTAAATTATATGGATATATTGAAGCAACATCTCAAGACAGCAGTCAGGAAGTTAAAGCTTGGACTCAAATGGGTCTTCCAAATGGACAATGACGCCAAGCATACTTCCAAAGTTGTGTCAAAATGGCTTAAGGACAACAAAGTCAAGGTATTGGAGTGGCCATCACAAAGCCCTGACCTCAATCCCATAGAAAATGTGTGGGCAGAACTGAAAAAGCGTGTGCGAGCAAGGAGGCCTGCAAATCAATTTAAAAGCAATGCTACCAAATACTAATTGAATGTATGTAAACTTCTGACCCACTGGGAATGTGATGAAATAAATAAAAGCTGAAATAATTCATTCTCTCTACTATTATTCTGACATTTCACATTCTTAAAATAAAGTGGTGGTCCTAACTGACCTAAGACAGGGAATTTTTACTAGGATTAAATGTCAGGAATTGTGAAAAACTGAGTTTAAATGTATTTGGCTGGTGTATATACAGTGGGGAAAAAAAGTATTTAGTCAGCCACCAATTGTGCAAGTTCTCTCACTTAAAAAGATGAGAGAGGCCTGTAATTTTCATCATAGGTACACTTCAACTATGACAGACAAAATGAGGAAAAATAATCCAGAAAATCACATTGTAGGATTTTTTATGAATTTATTTGCAAATTATGGTGGAAAATAAGTATTTGGTCAATAACAAAAGTTTATCTCAATACTTTGTTATATACCCTTTGTTGGCAATGACAGAGGTCAAACGTTTTCTGTAAGTCTTCACAAGGTTTTCACACACTGTTGCTGGTATTTTGGCCCATTCCTCCATGCAGATCTCCTCTAGAGCAGTGATGTTTTGGGGCTGTCGCTGGGCAACACGGACTTTCAAAGATTTTCTATGGGGTTGAGATCTGGAGACTGGCTAGGCCACTCCAGGACCTTGAAATGCTTCTTCTGAAGCCACTCCTTCGTTGCCCAGGCGGTGTGTTTGGGATCATTGTCATGCTGAAAGACCCAGCCACGTTTCATCTTCAATGCCCTTGCTGATGGAAGGAGGTTTTTACTCAAAATCTCACGATACATGGCCCCATTCATTCTTTCCTTTACACGGATCAGTCGTCCTGGTCCCTTTGCAGAAAAACAGCCCCAAATCATGATGTTTCCACCCCCATGCTTCACAGTAGGTATGGTGTTCTTTGGATGCAACTCAGCATTCTTTGTCCTCCAAACACGACGAGTTGAGTTTTTACCAAAAAGTGATATTTTGGTTTCATCTGACATTCTCCCAATCCTCATCTGGATCATCCAAATGCTATCTAGCAAACTTTAGACGGGCCTGAACATGTACTGGCTTAAGCAGGGGGACACGTCTGGCACTGCAGGATTTGAGTCCCTGGCGGCGTAGTGTGTTACTGATGGTAGGCTTTGTTACTTTGGTCCCAGCTCTCTGCAGGTCATTCACTAGGTCCCCGTGTGGTTCTGGGATTTTTGCTCAGCGTTCTTGTGATCATTTTGACCCCACGGGTGAGATCTTGCGTGGAGCCCCAGATCGAGGAAGATTATCAGTGGTCTTGTATGTCTTCCATTTCCTAATAATTGCTCCCACAGTTGATTTCTTCAAACCAAGCTGCTTACCTATTGCAGATTCAGTCTTCCCAACCTGGTGCAGGTCTACAATTTTGTTTCTGGTGTCCTTTGACAGCTCTTTGGTCTTGGCCATAGTGGAGTTTGGAGTGTGACTGTTTGAGGTTGTGGACAGGTGTCTTTTATACTGATAACAAGTTCAAACAGGTGCCATTAATACAGGTAACGAGTGGAGGACAGAGGAGCCTCTTAAAGAAGAAGTTACAGGTCTGTGAGAGCCAGAAATCTTGCTTGTTTGTATGTGACCAAATACTTATTTTCCACCATAATTTGCAAATAAATTCATTAAAAATCCTACAATGTGATTTTCTGGATTTTTTTTCCTCGTTTTGTCTGTCATAGTTGAAGTGTACCTATGATGAAAATTACAGGCCTCTCTCATCTTTTTAAGTGAGAGAACTTGCACAATTGGTGGCTGACTAAATACTTTTTTTCCCCACTGTAAACCTCCGACTTCAACTGTATATGAAATGAGTGTAACACCTTTAATATTCTTATGGTATATAGATGTTATATCACAGTGTACTGTAGGTTGTGCTTCAAGCCAAAAACATGGAGTAGCTGGATAGCAGTGAGTATCTGCATAATTCTGTAAACCAGGTGAAATCTGGCCAATCCTGGACCAACTTGACCTGAACTGTCCAACCACGGTGCACCATTGCTTAGTCAGTCATGTTTCACTTCCTCAAACTAACCTTTCTCAGGCAACCTCTCTGTGCCCACATAAAGGGTTAACATATCAAATGATCAATCTATATCTTAAGCAAATGTAAAGGCTCAGAACTAAGCCATTCTGAAAATAATTTTTGTTGTTGTTTAACTTTGATTCTCGTAGAAATCTTAAATGTCAGACAGGGTAAGGAGGATGTTAAACACAGCGGAGATTAAGAATGTTGTCATGTTGCTCATTGACCCAAACACAACCATAGCATTAGACACGCCGTACAAATGAACCATTGACAATGATCAGAATAATCACTATAATGTTATTATTAGTCATTTGATTTCCCCTGTATAGAGAAGGTTGTTTATGAGTAAATAACATCATTATAGACCAAGCATTGACCTTTTTCCCTAACCCTAGTCAATCTAGTCCAGTGGAGGGTGTTTTGATGGAAATTTGTGCCAGAAACAAACCAAGACCACAGTCTGAAACTTGTTTTGGAGTTTTAGCAATTATTTTGGCGAGTTCCAAAGGCTTTGCTGCAGAATTCATGAGATTGTGTGTGCCTCTGTCTGTCTCTCTCTCTCTCTCTCTCTCTCTCTCTCTCTCTCTCTCTCTCTCTGTATCTCTCTCTCTCTCTCTCTCTCTCTCTCTCTCTCTCTCTCTCTCTCTCTCTCTCTCCCTCTCTGTCTGTCTGTCTGTCTGTCTGTGTGTGTGTGTGTGTGTGTGTGTGTGTGTGCGTGTGTGTGTTAGAATAAGGTTGGTCACACCCCCCTTCATTAAGCCCACTATCGGCAGTATCTACCTGAAGTGGAAATAGATCTCAATTTTCTCCTCCCTTTCTTCCTCCTCCTCTTCCTCCCTCTGGCAGGCGCCCAGTGGACGTGCTGTTCAAAGGGTGGGGGTATCAGAGCGAGGGATGAGAGAGGGGGGAGGGAGGGGGGATGGGTGACGGCTGCTCCACTTTTCCGTCTGACAGAGCAGAAGGGAAGCTGCCGCTCTGTTCAACAGCTCTCCGCAGCATGACTGACTTTAGCCTGCAGACGCTCACACACACACTGCTTGAAACATTACACACACACACTTCACTTTAAACACTACACACACACACACTCTGTGTGTGTGTGTACTCATACATACACACTCCTAGTATGTAGACTTTAGGTTGCTTTATGCTGTGTCTATGGACAGCTAGAGTTTAGGCTAGAGTCAGAATGACTCCACCTGTTCAGTTTAAATTAGGGCTGCTGGACACTGCTGGGGGTTTGGTATAGAGCTGTTCCATGCAACAGCTTGGATGCATGGTGTAGGTATAGATTACAGACACACTATGTCAGGGTATGGGCAACAGTATTGGCAACTAGAGTGTAGGTTAGTTGTACAGAACTTTAGAGACGTGCTACAGTCATCGCTGGACCCATAGTTTGGGATATACTTCCATCGCTGGACCCATAGTTTGGGATATACTTCCATCGCTGGACCCATAGTTTGGGATATACTTCCATCGCTGGACCCATAGTTTGGGATATACTTCCATCGCTGGACCCATAGTTTGGGCGCTAAAGGGGTGAGTCTATTCTATTAGATCTATTCTCTTGCATTAGTGTACATGCACAGTAGTTGTCTGTTGTGAGGGTATTTGTTTTTTTTGACAAGGAGACAGAGCAATAGTTGACTGTTTTGGCTGAGGAAATCAGTACATGTAGGTAGAGTTATTAAAGTGATAATAACAGAGAGTAGCAGCAGTATTCCGGGGGCTATTTAGAAGCCTCTTCGTCCTAGACTTGGCGTTCGGTACCGCTTACCATATGGTAGCAGAGAGAACAGTCTATGACTGGGATGGCTGGAGTCTTTGACAATTCTTAGCCTTCCTCTGACACCGCCTGGTATAAAGGTCCTGAATGGCTTGGCCCTGGTGATGTACTGGGCCGTTCACACTACCCTACTGTAGTGCCTTGTGGTCGGAGGCCTGGCAGTTGCCACACCAGGCAGTGATGTAACCCGTCAGGATGCTCTTGATGGTGCAGCTGTAAAACCTTTTGAGGATCTGAGGACGCATGCCCAAATCGCCTGAGGGGGAAAAGGTTTTGTCATGCCCTCTTCACGACTGTCTTGGTATGCTTGGACCATGTTAGTTTGTTGGTGATGTGGACACCAAGGAACTTGAAGCTTTGGACCTGCTCCACTACAGCCCTGTCAATGAGAATGAGGCCGTGCTCAGTCCTCCTTTTCCTGTAGTCCACAATCATCTCCTTTGTCTTGATGACATTGAGGGAGAGGTTGTTGTCCTTGCACTCCTCCTTATAGACTGTCTCATCGTAGTCGGTGATCAGTCCTACCACTGTTGTGTCATCAGCAAACTTAATGATGGTGTTGGAGTCGTGCCTGGCCGTGCAGTCATGAGTGAACAGTACAGAAGGGGACTGAGCACACACCCCTGAGGGGCCCCCGTGTTGACAATCAGCGTGGCGGATGTGTTGTTATCTACCGTTACCACCTGGGGACTCCCGTCAGGAAGTCCAGGATCCAGTTGCAGAGTGAGGTGTTTAGTCCCAGGGTCCTTAGTTTAGTGATGAGCTTTGAGGGCACTATGGTGTTGAACGCTGAGCTGTAGTCAATGAATAGCACTCACATAAGTGTTCCTTTTGTCCAGGTGTGAAAGGGCAGTGTGGAGTGCAATAGAGATTGCATCATCTGTGGATCTGTTGGTGAGGTATGCAAATTGGAGTGGGTCTAGGGTTTCTGTGATAATGGTGGTGATGTAAGTTTCATGTTTCAAGCAGACCACCATAGTCGCTGTGCCCAAGAACACTAAGTTAACCTGCCTAAATGACTACCAACCCCATAGCACGTCTGTAGCCATGAAATGCTTTGAAAGACTTGTCATGGCTACAGACGTGCTATGGGTTGGTAGTCTTTTAGGCAGGTTAACTTAGTGTTCTTGGGCACAGGGACTATGGTGGTCTGCTTGAAACATGTTGGTATTACAGACTCAGACTGGGAGAGGTTGAAAATGAAGACACTTGCCAGTTGGTCAGCGCATGTTTAGAGTACACGTCCTGGTAATCTGTCTGGCCCTGCAACCTTGTGAATGTTGACCTGTTCGATGGTCTTGCTCACATCGGCTGCGGAGAGCGTGATCACAGTCATCCAGAACAGCTGATGCTCTCATGCTCTCATGCATGTTTCAGGGTTACTTGCCTCGAAGCGAGCATATAAGTTATTTAGCTCTGTCTGGTAGGCTTGTGTCACTGGACAGCTCTGCATTTGTGTTTGTTGTCCGGAACTTATGCCTGCCCATACCCCTACCACCACCATAGGGCACTCTGTTCACAACGTTGACATCAGCAAACCACTCTCCCACACGACACCACGCTGTCTTCCATCTGCCCGGTACTGTTGAAACCGGGATTCATCCGTGAAGAGCATACTTCTCCAGGTTTGCATTTGCATTTGTCCACCAAAGTTGGTTACGACGTCGAACTGGAGTCAGGTCAAGACCCTGGTGAGGACAACGAGCATGCAGAGGAGCTTCCCTGAGACGGTTTCTGACAGTTTGTCAAAAAAAAATATTTGGTTGTGCAAACCCACAGTTTCATCAGCTGTCCGGGTGGCTGGTCTCAGACGATCCAGCAGGTGAAGAAGCCGGATGTGGAGGTCCTGGGCTGGCGTGGTTACACGTAGTCTGTGGTTGTGAGGCCGGTTGGTGGACTGCCAAATTCTGTAAAACGACGTTGGAGGCGGCTTGTGGTAGAGAAATGAACATTTCATTCTCTGGCAACAGCTCTGGTGTACATTCCTGTAGTCATCATGCCAATTGCACACTCCCTCAAACACATCTGTGGCATTATGTTGTGTGACAAAACTGCATATTTTAGTGGCCTTTTATTGTCCCCAGCATAAGGTGCACCTGATCATGCTGTTTAAACAGCTTATTGATATGCCACATATCAATAAGGTGGATGGATTATCTTGGCAAAGGAGAAATGCTCACTAGCAGGGTTGTAAACTGATTTTGTGCACATAATTTGAGAGAAATACGTTTTTGTGCATATGAAACATGTCTGGGGTCTTTTATTTCAGCTCATGAAACATGGGAACCACACTTTACATGTTGTGTTTTTTGTTGAGTATAGTTAGAATCCAAATTAGTTATTGTTCACAGATCCTTTAGTGCCAACATGAAGAATAGGATTCCAAAGACTGCATAGGCTATCTAAGGATCTCACGGCAACCAGTGTTCCTTTGCTCTGGGCTAGCTAGCACACCGGGAAGATGGCTAATCCCTCTAAAGAGGCTTAGGAGTTAGCAATTAGCCTAGACTGGCCAGGGACCAAGGGCCAGGAGCAGGAGGTTGCACTGAAGCACTCCTGCACAAGATGTAAGAGAGAGAGTATAAAGTGACGACACCAACATTATAACGACACCACCACCATCAAGTTGACAATTAGACATTAATGTTATGAATCTCCAAATTATTGAGGAAGTGTATTGTCACTGAGAGCCCATGGGGCTCCTCAAAGGAAATTAACGGACCAATTGTAGCATTGATATCATGTGTTGCTTCCTGGTCTCTTTAGCCTTGTTCACACAGGCAGTTTGAATTTACTTCAATCCAATTTTTTCGCATATCCAATTTGAGTCTGAACTTTTTCCTGCAGTCTGAACAGCCAAAAAGCAAATGGAATCGGATATTTTCGAGTCATATTCAAACCACATCCATAGGTGGTTTGAAATCAGATACAAATATGATTCCTGGACTTGAATCTGAGTGGTCAAATCAGATTTATTTGCCCTGAAGTGTTTTTTAGACTTATTTGGCACATATTGTCACTTGCTAGCTTCTCTGTTGACAGTTTGACAAGAACATGTGGAAGTTAACTAGCTCCTTAATTGTTTACAAAACGAATTAGTGAGTGTGCTTGCAAGCTTATTAGCTAGCTAGTGTGTTGACTGTTGTTGCTTGCCAAAAAGGACTTGTTTTGAAAGTTGGATCATCTTATCCTTCGAGGCTTTAAAAGTGTTCTTACCCTATGATTTAGAACATTCAAAGCAACTTGGAAATGTAAATGTCAGGCATTGTTGTCACCTAAGCTTGCTACACAACTTCTGAGTGAGACAAAGCGCGAGTACCACCCACCGTTACTATGACAACGTGCATAGCCATGTCAGCAAATGATTGCTGTCTCAACACACACAAACCTGATTTGGTCACTTGTAACTTGTCGTTTGGACAGTCAGTATTTCGAAACTGATTTGAGCATTAAGGCATGCAGTGTGAACAAAGCTTTTGATTAGCTAATCTGGTTCTAATACATCTCAAACTGGAGCACCATGAATCAGATCTCAACGTCAGAAAAGGCAGTCATTGTCAAGGCAACCCCACTCTAACTTCTCTCTCTCCACCTGTGTTGACACACTCCTACAAATGGATATAGAGGGATCTTCTCTGATCTAAAAAAAATCTAAACATTGTCCCTATCCCCTTCATAGCCCAATACCTTAAAATACACTATAAGGAATTAGATATAGATTCATATATATATTTTTCACTGATTTTCTTATTGCTGTTGTCATGAGGTTGTGGAAATGGAATCATTTTGCCAGACATTGAAAGCTGCTCATGGACTCAGCTCTGTGACTGGGAGGGATAGTTCCATGTTGTGGTCTGCATGGGTCCTGTAAAGCTGTGTTCCAGACATATAAAGGTCAGACATAAGCACATGCTGTACATGTTCACACACACTCAGAATCACACACACACATGCTAGCATGCATGTTTTGGAGACGCCACATATCGAAAGTGTGTTCCATGTTGTGTGTGAGTGTGTGTGTGTTTGTGCGGGCACTTTCCCGGTGTTTAGGGAGCTAGTGTGGCGTGCTGAAAGCGAGGTGACGCGAGTCGATTTGTGTCATCTGAAGATTTGTTCCATTGACTTAACGCCATGCTAAGTCACATCCCCCAAACTATCTCCCAGTAAGACAGGGTAGACATACTGTACAGAGCACACAACATCCCCTCCTTCTGTCCCAAACCCATACCAAGTTTTCTTCTCCTAATGGTGCCCCGTAAAAGGATATAGCAGTAACATACATACAAGATTGGTTTACATTGATCTAGTTACTGTATCTTTGAGTTATCTCTACCTCTCTCTTTATTCTCTCTCTCTCAACTCTAGATGTACGTCACTCCACTCCTTCCCCAATTCCTCTCTATCTCCACTCCTTCATAACCTCTCTGCCTTCCTGACCCTATATTGTTTATCCTGTATCCTATATCCCATTATCCTATTCCTATTGCCGTCTTACTCTTTCTTCGAACGTCTCACTTTATTTCTCTATATTTAGCTATTTCTATAGCTATTTCTGAAATGCACTATAAGGGTGTTAACCTCCTTCTATCCTTCTGACCTTTATCCTGTCTTTCATTATTATTCTCTCTTTCATTGTCCTGCTCGCTTACTCTCTCTCTTTCATTGTCCTTCTCCCTTATTCTGGCTTTCATTGTCCTGCTCCCTTATTCTCTCTTTCATTCTCCTGCTCCCTTATTCTCTCTTTCATTGTCCTGCTCCTTTATTCTCTCTTTCATTGTCCTGCTCCCTTATTCTGTCTTTCATTGTCCTTCTCTTTTATTCTCTTTCATTGTCCTTCTCCCTTATTCTGGCTTTCATTGTCCTGATCCCTTATTCTCTCTTTAATTGTCCTGCTCCCTTATTCTCTCTTTCATTGTCCTGCTCCTTTATTCACTTTTTCATTGTCCTGCTCCCTTATTCTGTCTTTCATTGTCCTTCTCTTTTATCCTCTCTTTTATTGTCCTTCTCCCTTATTCTGGCTTTCATTGTCCTGCTCCCTTATTCTCTCTTTCATTGTCCTGCTCCCTTATTCTCTCTTTCATTGTCCTGCTCCTTTATTCTCTCTTTCGTTGTCCTGCTCCCTTATTCTCTCTTTCATTGTCCTGCTCCCTTATTCTCTCTTTCATTGTCCTGCTCCCTTATTCTCTCTTTCACTATCCTGCTCCCTTATTCTGTCTTTCATTGTCCTGCTCCCTTATTCTGTCTTTCATTGTCCTTCTCTTTTATCCTCTCTTTTATTGTCCTTCTCCCTTATTCTGGCTTTCATTGTCCTGCTCCCTTATTCTCTCTTTCATTGTCCTGCTCCCTTATTCTCTCTTTAATTGTCCTGCTCCCTTATTCTCTCTTTAATTGTCCTGCTCCCTTATTCTGTCTTTCATTGTCAAACTTTCACTAGTAAAACTGACTATCCTACCGATCCTCGGCTTCGGCGATGTCATCTACAAAACAGCTTCCAATACTCTACTCAGCAAACTGGATGCAGTCTATCACAGTGCCATCCGCTTTGTCACCAAAGCCCCTTATACCACCCACCACTGCGACCTGTTTGCTCTAGTAGGCTGGCTACATACTCGTCGCCAGACCCACTGGTTCCAGGTCATCTACAAGTCCCTGCTAGGTAAAGCCCCGCCTTATCTCATGTCGCTGGTAACCATAGCAGCACCCACCCGTAGCACACGCTCCAGTAGGTATATCTCACTGGTCACCCCCAAAGCCAATTCCTCTTTTGGCCGCCTTTCCTTCCAGTTCTCTGCTGCCAATGACTGGAACGAACTACAAAAATAACTGAAACTGGAGACACTTATCTCCCTCACTAGCTTTAAGCACCAGCTGTCAGAGCAGTTCACAGATCACTGCACCTGTACATAGCCTAACCAACTACCTCATCACCTACAGTATTCCTTTATTTATCTTTGCACCCCAGTATTTTTTACTTTGCACATTCATCTACTGCACATTTACCATTCCAGTGTTAAATTGCTATAATGTAATTACTTCACCACCATGGCCTATTTATTGCCTTACGTTCCTTATCTTACCTCATTTGCACACATTGTATATAGATTTTTTATTTGTTTTCTACTGTATTATTGACTGTGTGTTTGTTTACTCCAATGTGTAACTATGTGTTGTTGTATGTGTTGAACTGCTTTGCTTTATCTTGGCCAGGTCGCAGTTGTAAATGAGAACTTGTTCTCAACTTGCCTACCTGGTTAAATAAAGGTGAAATAAAAAAATGTCATAAAATTGTCCTGCTCCTTTATTCTCTCTTTCATTGTTCTGCTCCCTTATTCTCACTTTCATTGTTCTGCTCCCTTATTCTCTCTTTCATTGTCCTGCTCCCTTATTCTCTCTTTCATTGTCCTACTCCCTTATTCTCTCTTTCATTGTCCTGCTCCCTTATTTTCTCACTCATTCATGCAAAGCCTAAACACTGATCTCTTTATAACCAGATTGAGAGTTTTTGTCCTCCATCCTCCCCCTTGGGATAAGCCGCACGCCTACATGTGCCATTGTTCTGTGTGTGTGTGTTTGTGCGTGTGTGTGTGTGTTAGATGCTTGGCTGCATGGTTGGTTTTTGTCGTGACTCCTATTGATAGAAAGAGTACGCACCAGCCAGTTCTGTCCTGCTCACCTTCCACATCATCCCTGCTAATAGAACAAAACCACTCAGAGGACTAATGACCATGGGTGTGTGCGTATTTTCATTTTCCCATTTGAGTCATTTAGCAGATGCTCTTATCCAGAGCAACTTACAGTTAGTGCATTTATATTCAGATATTTAGGTGGGACAACCACATATCACAAAGGAGTTATCAGCAAAGTCAGAGCTAGTAAAAAACGGGGGGAGAGAAGGTGGTGTGAGGGGGTTGCATTAGATGTTTTTGGAACATGGGCAGGGACTCTGCTGTCCTAGCTTTGGGGGAAGCTGATTCCACCATTGGGATGCCAGGACAGAGAAGAGCTTGGACTGGGTGAGAGCTGCCCCCCTCCCCCTCCCCCCCCCATAGGGGTGGGAGGGCCAAGAGATCAGAGGTGGCAGAACAGAGTGCTTAGGTTGGGGTGTAGGGTTTGAGCATAGCCTGGAGGAAGGGAGGGGCAGTTCCTCTTGTTGCTCTGTAAGTACCATGGTCTTGTAGTGGATGTGAGCTTCAACTGGAAGCCAGTGGAGTGTGAGGAGGAGCGGGGTGACATGGGAGAACATGGGAAGGTTGAAGACCAGGTTGGCTGCATAATTCTGAATAAGTTGCAGCGGGAGAAGGTCTCCAGAGATGTTCTGAAGGAGGTGAGATGTAGATGTGGTCGAGCATGTTGTTGGGGGCGAACGGACCTCACTTATCGCCGGGTTTCATCTGGAGAGAGAGAGGAGAAAGAGGTCAAGACTTAGGGTAGTTCTGTGTGAATGGGACCAGTGGACTCAATAGGCTGACTGAATGAGGAGCAGACATCATCAACCTTCTTTTCAAATGGTTGACAAAGTCGTCCACAGAGAGGGAGTTGGGAGGGGGTGGTGGATTAACCCTCCTGTTGTGTTCGTTTCATGTTAACTAATTCTGTGTTCCCGGTTCAAAATGACCTCCCCATTATAGCTGATTATAAATCCATAATAATACATATATTATCACCTAATGTTGTTTGAGATCTTTTTATCAACTTAAGTTCTTGTGAACATTGCAAGTTTTGAACTTCTATTTGCTATTCATGGCTTGTAGGCCTTGTTGTGTCTTTGGCATCATTAAATTAAAGTGAAGACTGTTATTTTATCAAATAAATACTCTGTATTTATTATTATGTGATTAAACTAATCATGTAAATGTAATTAACTAGTAAGCCGGGGCACCAAGGAAAATCTTCAGATTACAGAGTTATAATTTTCCTAATATAACTATTCAGATATTTTAATATCTGATCAATTGGTCTTCTAATTAATGAATTATTCTTTACCTCATGTTAATCTCATTCCAAACGTCGTAAATTGTTGTTTATCTGCACGAACCCAACCTTTACTATGAATCATCCATTCACCAATTGTCTTAATCATTTATTTACTAACTAACTAAATAATCACAGAAATGCATAAACAAACATACAGTAGATATGGTTACAAGGAAATGATAGGGGAGGTTCCCTAGTGGGCTAAACCGATATGACGACTTGGTGGACAAAGGGAAGTGGGTTTGGACTGAGAACAGTGAGAAAGACAAAAAAAGAATCGCTACACAGTTGATAGTTATATAAATTGAAATGCTAATCCTTTGCACATGAACGCTCACCCATTCGGGAATAACTGCAATCAATATATATTTATGCTCAGTGTGTCGTCGTGATCTCTGTTGGAATCGTCAGTCCTTCTGTTGGAGAGTCAGTTCATCATCATCATCGTCTCTCTCTCTGCTTCCCTGAAGATCAGTCTTTCGGGGTTAGAATGGATACTTCAGAGTACCATTCAGCAATGTTCTCATAGGATAGATGTTTCGGCCGTTGTCGGTCTTCGCATCCCAGGTTGACATAATTTCTGGCTGCAGACTAGTAATTAGTATCTAAGATTTGCTCTTATTCTGTCGGGATCGATAGTCTCAGAGTTTAACCATTTCCCGCTGTGTAGCCAATGCTCCACATGGTATGGTTAGGATTTGAACAACCATTGCAACCTTAGCTTAAACTGAGGTTTTTGTGGTCTAAACTCAACATGTGCCCCCTCGGTGTCCATCGAGGTACGAGTGGTCTGAAGGGGATTTCCTCAGGAGGGGTTTTTATTCGTAACAGTAGAAATGGGCTGTTCCGTGACGCCAGATCATGTCTGTGCTCACGGGGGCGGGCCAATGACTTGGTTAAACTTTAAAAGGAATACAATTCTCTTTCATTAAAGGTTTAACATCACCTTACATCATTTCACAAATAGTTTTATCTTTAATCGTTCAGTTTATTCAAGAATTAGATGCAATTCCCATAATTGAGAAATGTACATATTCAGAGATCTAGTTATGTGTGTTTCCTGTCCTCTCTGAGGTCACCAAATGAAACACACTCGTCATACCTGTCCCTTAAGTGTCCACGGACCATTCCCACCTCCTCACAAGTGGACCTTTTGTATCAAATCCCCATTTCGGGGATTTAGGAGTTTGCCATGTGAAATCCATTGTTCTCTCTATGTGTCTCTTTCTGCATGGCCAGGGGGAAAGAGTCTCCTCCAGGAATTTACGACCTGAGATAACAGAACCTGGGTGTAGGAGAGAGAGGGATGCCACGATCTATACCCAGAAAGGGCCACGTCATGACAGCCTCATTGACCTGAGCTCATTCAAGCATAATGTATGGATTATTTTGACTATAACAAATACTATTTATCACAGACTACTTGTGTCAAAGTTTAACAAGGACTTTCTCCTCCTCACCAGTGTCACGATCAAAGATATGATCAAGAGCCTCATATACAGTATATTGTTTGGTCATTGTGCTGCCACAGAATGAATTGTGACCAAGGCCTTAAAAAAGCTTTATATACCAGAGCTGTGAGAAAAGTTCTATATATTATTGAAACAATGTTGCCATTGTTTGTGAGAATGCCAACAGGTGTGGTTCCCATGGGGGAAAGATAATATTGGGGAAAGGTTCCCGTGGGGGTTGCCATGGAAGCCAAGAAGGGGAGTGAGGTGTGTGTGTGTGTGTTCAAACACATATGTATGTGGGAGTCTGGGAGAGGAAGTGTGTCCATCTGATGAATGGACATGTGCCTGAACTCAATTTTATACACTAATTGTAGTCTCGCCCATAAATTTCTAATGACTGGTCATTTTTGACCGGGAACACCACAGGTGTACAAAAGTTAAAGAAAACACCCATAATGTAATGAAAATCATCAAAATGTATTTTGTATGTTCTTATGCCCTGTGTGGACAAAGTCATGGAACCTTATGACAATCAGATGAACTACATTTTTCAGAGAGAAAACTTGTAAATAAGTCAGATTCGACTGGAATACAGCAGGAGGGTTAAGGAGGGAGGAGAAGGTGGAAAATAGTTTCCTAGGGTTAGAGGCAGAAGCTTGAAATGTTGAGTGCTAGAATGTGGCTTTAACAGCGGATACGGAGGAAGAGAAGGTAGAAAGGAGGGAGTGGAAGGATGATAGGTCCTCCAGAAGTTTAGTTTTCCTTCATTTTCGTTCAGCTGCCTGCAGACTTTGCCCAAACAAATCAAACATCATTTATAATGCATCCTTAGGTATACTGTTATGAATATTAACGATTATATTTTACACGGATGAAATCCTAAACGATATAAAAGGAAAATAAAGTGGAGAGCGCTCACGGTCTCGCAACCAGGAAAAGTTATTAACATCCGTGGTGCTTTCACAAATTCTTCTTCTATTCAGTTCAGTTCAATGATAAAGTCATGAAACACTGTCTAAAGACTGTTAACATCTAGTGGAAGCCATAGGTACGGCAATCTGGGAGCTATTTTACATGGATTTCAATAGGAAGCCTATCAAACTGAGGAAATGTCACAAAATAAAGAAATTGCTCGGGTTTTTCGCCAGCTATATCAGTTCTGTTATACTCACAGACATTATTTTAACAGTTTTAGAAACTTCAGAGTGTTTCCTATCCAATAGTACTAATTTTGTGCATATCTGGGCCTGAGTGGCAGGCATTTTACTTTGAGAACGCCAGACTCTCCAAAACAGTCACCTCTGCTGCCGCTCCCTAAGTAGTTTAACAGTGGCCAAGTAGGCTACTGTGGCTATTTGACAAAAATGTAGGCCTACCAGAGTTGGCTACCATCAAAGACCATGGAGGAAAATGCATCCCCCAAAATTTTAACATGGAAATAGCTGTTCTATCATTCAGCCTACAGTAGCAGCAAATGTGTGGTCAATGTAGGCCTTCATTCCATGAGACCTTTGAAAAAACATTGACATTAACCTGTTTATCCACTTGTTCTTCAGACATGGAGGTGATTGAAAATGTTGTGTTTGATGCAAGAAACCACTTTACAAAATAAAATTCATTATTATTCCCATACCATTATTGCAGAGAATCAGACAAATTATGCTATCCTCTGCCTATTGGCTACTTAGCTTATTCAAGACCGTCTCAAAATACAACACTGCCCCTCTTAGACATAAAAAAGCTTTTTATCTGACTTGCTTTTCAATGATGCCTAGAAATGCACACGTTTTGTGCTCTTGCAGGAAGCAAGCACTCCCCCCATTGTTGACTAGAAATTACCTATAACTGGGCACAGGTGGCAACATGCAGCTCTCGCTTTGATCTCAAAACATCACATCTACTCGCGAAACGCTCACGCTGTAAACACAGTCCAGTTCAAAGTGAATGGCACAGATCCATATATTGCAATGGCTATTTGCAAATAGGCCTACTGCAGCACTGATTTGGTTTGGCGCACTGGTCTGTGTAGAGTACGGGCCTGAGTCCTGCCTGTCAGTGCAATTGAATCCTACTCCAATGTGCTCTGTAGAGTAAGCTTTATTCATAAACCAAACCAATAGAGGTCAAGAGTCAATTTCTGCTTTCTTTAATCTCCAGTGAAAACAAATAGGGATCACTAAGTGTTCCTGGGTTTAATCCTACACACACCCCACTGTGAGCACGCAGACAACACACACACACATGCACGTAACGCTACACATGGTATTAGGCTATATGTTTCTGCTAATGAGCAAGTGAGCATGCGGGTGTGCTTATGTGTGTTTATACTGTATGTTCATGTCTGTGTGTGTATGATTGGGACAACATGCATATTAACATGCATAACCCAGTCAGATTAGTACATCATTTAGTTGAAGTTAGGATTTTGGAAAGGTAAACTGGTTTTACGTCTGTCTTAAATGGAAGTTTCCACCTGGATTAATGATACTCAAGGCTCCCGAGTGGCGCAGTAGTCTAAGGCACTGTGTCTCAATGCTAGAGGCATCACTACAGACACCCTGGTTTGAATCCAGGCTGTATCACAACTGGCTGTGATTGGGAATCTTATAGGGCGGCGCACAATTGGCTCAGTGTCGTCTGGGTTTGGCCGGGGTAGGCTGTCATTGTAAATAAGAATTTGACTTGCCAAGTTATATAAATAAACACACGTATGTGCACTCTTGTATATGAAAATGCATTCTCTCTGACACACACACATGCTGCCATCCGTTAGCAGTGTCGTCATCACTAAAGAGGTCTTCAGTGTTTGTAGTGTCACTGCTTAGACATGTTATGCAGCAACTGGGTCATGTGGAAGGATATGAGAGTGTACAATATGTGTGCATGTCTGAGATTGTTGTGAAGGTGTGTATGTCTGACATGCTGACCAAACCGCATTGTCCGCGTGCGTCATCGCATGCAAGTTGATTTTCTTCACCCCCACCAGACGCTATCAGGACACGCAGGTTGAAATATCAAAACAAACTCTGAACCAATTATATTAATTTGGGGACAGGTGAAAAACATTAAACATTTATGGCAATTTAGCTAGCTAGCTTGCTGTTGCTAGTTAATTTGTCTATAGCTACATGTCATAGCTACATGTTATAGGTACATGGTTTAGCTACATGGCATAGCTACATGTCATAAGTACATGTCATAGCTACATTATTTTACCTGAAATGCACAAAGTCCTCTACTCCGACAATTAATCCACAGATAAAAGGGTAAACTGAGTTAGTTTCTAGTAATCTCTCCTCCTTCAGGCTTCTTTTTCTTCTTTGGACTTCAAATGGCGGTTGGCAACCAACTTTACATCATTACTACAACCTTCCTGTGTGGACTTAAGTTCATCTTTCAATCACCTATGTGGGTATATGCTACAAAACACCAATGAGGAGATGGCGCGTGGGTATATGCTCCTAAAAACCTTTGAGGAGAAGGGAGAGGCTGGACTTGCAGTGCATTGAGCGTCACAAATAGAACCAAGTTTTATTTTAGCGCCAGCTACGCAGACGCTCGCTAACGTACGGGAGCATTGTGGGTGCAATGATTGAATAACTTGTATGTGTACTATTATTTTAACAACGATTGCAAACACAATGCGAGCGGTGTGGTCAGCATGTAAGATTGTTGCGAAGGTCTGTGTCTATGAGTGTGTACGTGTGTATGTCTGAGATTGTGTGTCAATGAGTGAAAGTGCCCATGCCCTAGACTCTAGAGAATATTTTTTTTCTGTTTTACCGAATAGCTTCCCATGCGTACCTATAACATGTAGCTATGACGTGTAGCAATGACGTGTAGCTATAATGTGTACCTATAACATGTACCTATAACAGGTACCTATAACATGTAGCTGTAACATGTAGCTTTGACATGTAGCTATAACATGTAGCTTTGACATGTAGCTATAACATGTAGCTTTGACATGTAGCTATGACATGTAGCTATAACATGTACCTATAACATGTAGCTATGACATGTAGCTATAACATGTACCTATAACATGTAGCTATAACATGTAGCTTTGACATGAAGCTATAGCATTTAGCTATGACTTGTGGCTATAGCATGTAGCTATGACATGTACCTATAACATGTAGCTATGACATGTACCTATAACATGTAGCTATGACATGTAGCTATAACATGTAGCTATGTCATGTAGCTATGAAATGTAACTATGACATGTAGCTATACCATGTACCTTTAACATGTAGCTATGAAATGTAGATATGACATGTAGCTATGACATGTAGCTATAACATGTATCTATGACATGTAGCTATGGCATGTAGCTATGACATGTGCCTATAGCTTATAGCTATGACATGTACCTATATCATGTACCTATAACATGTAGATATGACATGTAGCTATGACATGTAGCTATGACATGTGCCTATAACTTATAGCTATGACATGTACCTATATCATGTACTTATAACATGTAGCTATGACATGTAGTTATAACATGTACCTATAACATGTAGCTATGACATGTAGCTATAACATGTACCTATAACATGTAGCTATAACATGTAGCTTTGACATGCAGCTGTATCATGTAGCTATGACATGTAGCTATAGCATGTAGCTATGACATGTACCTATAACATTTAGCTATGACATGTATCTATAACATGTAGCTATGACATGTAGCTATAACATGTAGCTATGTCATGTACCTATAGTATGTAACTATGACATGTAGCTATACCATGTACCTTTAACATGTAGCTATGACATGTTGCTATGAAATGTAGATATGACATGTAGCTATGACATGTAGCTATGACGTGTAGCTATGACATGTACCTATAGCATGTAGCTATGACATGTAGCTATAGCATGTAGCTATGACATGTAGCTATGACATGTAGCTATAACATGTATCTATAACATGTATCTATGACATGTAGCTATGACATGTAGCTATAACATGTATCTATGACATGTAGCTATGGCATGTAGCTATGACATGTGCCTATAACTTATAGCTATGACATGTACCTATATCATGTACCTTTAACATGTAGCTATGACATGTAGCTATGACATGTAGCTATGACATGTGCCTATAACTTATAGCTATGACATGTACCTATATCATGTACTTATAACATGTAGCTATGACATGTAGTTATGACATGTACCTAAAAATATGTATCTGTGACATGTACCTATAACATGTACCTATAACGTATAGCTATCACATGGACCTATAACATGTAGCTATAACATGTAGCTATGACATGTAGCTATGACATGTGCCTATAACTTATAGCTATGACATGTACCTATATCATGTACCTTTAACATGTAGCTATGGCATGTAGCTATGACATGTGCCTATAACGTATAGCTATGACATGTACCTATATCATGTACCTATAACATGTAGCTATGACTTGTAGCTATAACATGTATCTATGACATTTAGCTATAACATGTACCTATGACATGTACCTATGACATGTACATATGACATGTAGCTATAACATGTACCTATTACATGTACCTGTAACTTATAGCTATAACATGGACCTATACCATGTAGCTATACCATGTAGCTATACCATGTAGCTATGACATTTAGCTATGACATGTACCTATGACATGTAGCTATGCCATGTAGCTATACCATGTACCTATAACTTATAGCTATAACAGGTACATATAACATGTAGCTATAACATGTAGCTATAACATGTAGCTTTGACATGTAGCTATGACATGTAGCTATGACTTACTCCAAATGATGGTTCTCTAACATATAATTTTTGTGCAATATCAGACACACATATTGCCTATCTACAGTTCAGCAGACAGTCACAGATAATCACTGATTATATGTCAACCGGCTTGTGTGTGTGTGTGTGCTCGTGTGTGTGCCGCGTGTGTGTGTGCATGTCTGTCTGTTTTTGGAAATCAGTGTAATCTAAGTGGAATATGCCAGCGCCCAGATTATAATCTCTAGCAGGTGACATGCCAGTGTTTACATGATAGTGACTGTCTTTCCCTTACCAGGCTGCAGACTGATGTCCCCCGACCAGGCCCTCAAAGCTTTTGGTCTACCAAATCTAGGGCCCTTCCACAGCAGGCGTTTTGTCTAGTTCAGCTATGAAAGATCATTTAGAAGGAAGGTGGTTTCTTAAAAATGTGTCTCTACCTCTCTTTCCAACTGAGATCCAAACTAGAACTGTGAAGGATATTCCGAATCGCAGGGTTCATGGGGGACAATAGAAGTTTGTCAGGAAAAAACTCCTTCATTAATAATAACCCCTTTTGAACAAGAGCATGGCTTCCTGTTTGCCATCTGTGTCTCTGTCGGTGTTCGGTGGCGGCACTACCAACTGTTTTAATGTTGATTACACCTCAGCTGTGTTATATCAGAGGCAGTAAATTTTGTTTCAGCTGTACTTAATTAACGCCAAGTCCTGAGGGGGCTGACAGTTAGTTCAGTAAGTGTTAGGGCTAAGCATACATATTGCTCTAAAGCAGCTCTTTGAAGTCTCATAACAACTCTGTTATAACTGCCGCCACAGTCTGGCATTAGTTCACGTGCCAGAGACAGGGCAGAGCATAGTTTAGTGTCGATAGCTGTGAGTCACACTGGTCATTAGTCCAGTTAGTGTCACTATAGAACAGCTCTTTGAAGACTTGTATCACCGTTATAAATAGTAAAACTGGTGCAACAGACATTTGTGGTAGAGCCAGAGTAAAGCATGGTTGGCGTGTCAATGTCTGTAAGGCTGGTCATTAGTTCAATTAGAGACTCTGAATGTTCCCATTGATCGACCTTAACATCACACTTTTCATTAGAGCATTTAAAACACATTACCCACAGAGAGCGAGGCAGATCACTATCTAATTCAACAGGAGAGAGAGGAGAGGCACAACATTGCCCAACAGGACAAGAGAGAGACAGAGAGAGGATTTCAAGAATGGGGGAGTGGAAGCTCATTTACTGCATATCTATACAATTTAAAAAGTATTTGGAGAACAGACATAATAAGCACAAATGTTCTTGACTGGAACTAAGGGGCCTAGCCCGAACCATGAAAAACATCCCCAGAACATTATTCCTCCTCCACCAAACTTTACAGTTGGCACTAAGCATTTGGGCAGGTAGCGTTCTCCTGGAGTCCGCCAAACCCTGATTCATTCGTCGGACTGCCAGGTGGTGAATCGAGATTAATCACTCCAGAGAACGCGTTTTCACTGCTCCAGAGGCCAATGACGGCGAGCTTTACACCACTCCAGCCGACACTTGGCATTGAGCATGGTGATCTTAGGCTTGTGTGCGGAACTTGGTAGTGAGTGTTTAAAGCGAGGACAGACGATTTTTACGAACTACGCGCTTCAGTACTACGCCTTCCAGTTCTGTGAGCTTGACTGGTCTACCACTTTGCTTCGGAGCCGTTGTTGCTCCTAGACGTTTCCATTTCACAATAACAGTTGACCAGGGCAGCTCTAGCAGGGCAGAAAATGTATGAACTGACTTGTTGGAAAGGTGGCAATAGATGGCCGTAATCACCCCCTAGTCCTTGGCCTATATCCTGATCTGACTTTGGTGCAGGTCATGTTGTTCTTCACATTACCGTCTCTAGTAAACACACGCTATATCATATAAAATCAAACTGTATTTGTCACATGCACAGGATACAGAAGGTGTAAACGGTACAGTGAAATGGTTACTTGCATAAAATAAAAGGTGTCCAGATAAACATATTGTATACATATTTTATAATTATTAGATTAATCTTATGCAGACACAGTTGTCTAAGTTGATGGGTCTAGTGAAATAAATGCTATAACCACCCACTAGCCACATCTAGCTAATTGGATGGGTCACCATTGTCTAGACATGTACACATGTTCATGAAATACAATTTATGGCCGTAATCACCCCCAGACACACCTGTAATCACCCGAGACACACCTGGTTAACTTGAGGGGTCACCCCTAGACCCAATTGGCTAACTTGATGGGTCATGTAATCACCTGGCAAAGTGGAGTCTTTTGTTTAGACATGTAGCTAGCTAGCTAAACAAAGACCCATAATCCCAACCAATGCATGAATTGCTGTAGTATTAAACTACTGGTAGCTAAAGCTAACCAACTAGGTTCAACGTTGACTAGCTAGCTAACATTAGGCTATAACTAGCAATGCAAATGGATTTCAGAGATACAAATACTATTACCACACAGATCATACATGTATATGTCTCTAATGTGGTCATACATTTGGCAGGAGGTTAGGAAGTGCAGCTCAATTTCCAACTCATTTTGTGGGCAGTGTGCACAGAGCCCATTTCTTTTGAGAGCCTGGTCTGCCTACGGCGGCCTTTCTCAATAGCACGGCTATGCTCACTGAGCCTGCACATGGTCAAAGCTTTCCTTAAGTTTGGGTCAGTCACAGTGGTCAGGTATTCTGCCACTGTGTACTCTCTGTTTAGGGCCAAATAGCATTCCAAATAGCATTCCGTTTTTTTGTTAATTCTTTCCAATGTGTCAAGTGTGGGGAGGGGGGGTGTTTGTGAACAGAGGCCCAGGACCATCTTGCTTAGGGGACATTTCTCCAGGTTCATCTCTCTGTAGGCGATGGCTTTATTATGGAAGGTTTGGGAATCGCTTCCATTTAGGTGGTTGTAGAATTTAGCTGCTCTTTTCTGGATTTTAATAATTAGCGGGTATTGGCCTAATTCTGCTCAGCATTCATTATTTGGTGTTTTACATTGTACACTGAGGATATTTTTTATGCAGAGTCTCAATTTGGTGTTTGTCTCATTTTGTGAATTCTTGGTTGGTGGACGGACCCCAGACCTCAAAACCATGGCAATGGGTTCTATAACTGATTGGTACAGTGGGGCAAAAAAGTATTTAGTCAGCCACCAATTGTGCAAGTTCTCTCACTTAAAAAGATGAGAGAGGTCTGTAATATTCATCATAGGTACACTTCAACTATGACAGACAAAATGAGGAAACAAAATCCAGAAAATCACATTGTAGGATTTTTAATGAATTTATTTGCAAATTATGGTGGAAAATAAGTATTTGGTCACATACAAACAAGCAAGATTTCTGGCTCTCACAGACCTGTAACTTCTTCTTTAAGAGGCTCCTCTGTCCTCCACTCGTTATCAGTATAAAAGACACCTGTCCACAACCTCAAACAGTCACACTCCAAACTCCACTATGGCCAAGACCAAAGAGCTGTCAAAGGACACCAGAAACAAAATTGTAGACCTGCACCAGGTTGGGAAGACTGAATCTGCAATAGGTAAGCAGCTTGGTTTGAAGAAATCAACTGTGGGAGCAATTATTAGGAAATGGAAGACATAAAGACCACTGATAATCTTCCTCGATCTGGGGCTCCACGCAAGATCTCACCCGTGGGTTCAAAATGATCACAAGAAGGGTGAGCAAAAATCCCAGAACCACACGGGGACCTAGTGAATGACCTGCAGAGAGCTGGGACCAAAGTAACAAAGCCTACCATCAGTAACACACTACGCCGCCAGGGACTCAAATCCTGCAGTGCCAGACGTGTCCCCCTGCTTAAGCCAGTACATGTTCAGGCCCGTCTGAAGTTTGCTAGAGAGCATTTGGATGATCCAGATGAGGATTGGGAGAATGTCATATGGTCAGATGAAACCAAAATATAACTTTTTGGTAAAAACTCAACTCGTCGTGTTTGGAGGACAAAGAATGCTGAGTTGCATCCAAAGAACACCATACCTACTGTGAAGCATGGGGTGGAAACATCATGCCTTGGGGCTGTTTTTCTGCAAAGGGACCAGGACGACTGATCCGTGTAAAGGAAAGAATGAATGGGGCCATGTATCGTGAGATTTTGAGTGAAAACCTCCTTCCATCAGCAAGGGCATTGAAGATGAAACGTGGCTGGGTCTTTCAGCATGACAATGATCCCAAACACACCACCCGGGCAACGAAGGAGTGGCTTTGTAAGAAGCATTTCAAGGTCCTGGAGTGGCCTAGCCAGTCTCCAGATCTCAACCCCATAGAAAATCTTTGAAAGTCCGTGTTGCCCAGCGACAGCCCCAAAACATCACTGCTCTAGAGGAGATCTGCATGGAGGAATGGGCCAAAATACCAGCAACAGTGTGTGAAAACCTTGTGAAGACTTACAGAAAACGTTTGATCTCTGTCATTGCCAACAAAGGGTATATAACAAAGTATTGAGATAAACTTTTGTTATTGACCAAATACTTATTTTCCACCATATTTTGCAAATAAATAAATAAAAAATCCTACAATGTGATTTTCTGGATTTGTTTTCCCTCATTTTGTCTGTCATAGTGGAAGTGTACCTATGATGAAAATTACAGGCCTCTCTCATCTTTTTAAGTGAGAGAACTTGCACAATTGGTGGCTGACTAAATACTTTTTTGCCCCACTGTATGTCACATTTTATGTTCCTTTTGATGGCATAGAAGGCCCTTCTTGCCTTGTCTCTCATGTCGTTCACAGCTTTGTGGAAGTTACCTGTGGCGCTGATGTTTTGGTGTTTTGGAGGTACTGTCTGTATAATTTTTTTGTGTGCTCTAGGACATCGGTGTCTTGATGGAATTTGTATTTGTGGTCCTGGTGACTGGACCTTTTTTGGAACACCATTATTTTTTATCTTACTGAGATTTACTGTCAGATCCCAGGTCTGGCAGAATCTGTGCAGAAGATCTAGGTGCTGCTGTAGGCCCTCCTTGGTTGGTGACCAAAGCACCAGATCATTAGAAAACAGTAGACATTTGACTTCAGATTCTAGTAGGGCTAGGCCGGGTACTGCAGACTGTTCTAGTGCCCTTGCCAATTCGTTGATATATATGTTGAAGAGGGTGGGGCTTAAGCTGAATCCCTGTCTCACCCAATGGCCCTGTGGAAGAAAGGTGTGTGTTTTTTGTCAATTTTAACCCCACACTTGTGTACACTCTCTCTCTCTCTTTCCTATCTTTTCTCTTTACGACTTTTGGTTTGAGTGCGTGTGTGTGCTCTCCTGTGACACCTTTTTGTGTGTATTGGTGTGTATGTTTCACTCACTGTGTGTGTCCCGTGTATCCCCCACCTCCAGGGAAGCTGGCGCTGAGAATTGGGACACAGAGGGCTGCCAAACGCTCGCTTCTGCCGCTGTCCACACCAAATGCCTTTGCAGCAGGATCTCCACCTACGCCATACTAGCGCAGCAAGCTAAAGACCCGGTGAGTCACATTTCCCACTCTGCTCTATATCACTGAGGCTACCGAGGTAACGTTAACTGGAGCCAAAAAGCTAATGTGTTGGTGTGTTGTGTGGATATTCACAAGCTAGAGTTTGTTGTTACTTTGATTTAAACAGTCCACTCGGTTAGGGAAATGGATGAAATTCACTTGTTGTCCTTGAAGTTTAAGACAGGAGACAAGTGGCTGTATGAGATACAGCTGAAATCAAATACTTTTGAGATTTGATAGACTAGAATGCTTCAGATAGCTATGTACCAATAACTACAGACATGAAATGTACAGCAGGCTTCTAGAATTTCATTTGGAACGACACTCTTAGCGTTGTAAGTAGATTTGTTTGAGGACAGATGCTGGGAGACGAGAAGCAAGTACAGGGAGTGAACATTTAATAAATAACCAACATAAAACAAACAAGGACAGCATCTGGACAGGGGAACATAATGACAATAATGCTGACACGAGGATGAAACTGAGGAACAGATAGATATAGGAGGGGCAATCAACAAAGTAATGGAGTCCAGATGAGTCCAAAGAAGCGCTGATGCGCGTAATGATGGTGACAGGTGTGCACAATGATGGGCAGCCTAGCGCCCTATAGCGCCAGGGAGAGGGAGCGGGAGCAGGCGTGACAGATTTGTCTCCACTCAACGAGTCAAATGACTAACTATCCTACCAGCAGAGGTGTGGACTGGAGTCATATGACTTGAGACTCGACTTGATAGAAAATAAAATAACTTGAGACTTGACTTGGAGCCTCAAGACTCGGGACTCGACTTTGATTTGAGACTGATGACTTGAAATTATCTGGCCAGGTTTTGTAACGTTTTGTCACTCATTTTGTGGCACAGACAGAGTCTCCATGGAGTACTCTCAACGCAGCCAGAGATTTGCTAGTGAAACGCACACTTGGCCCTCTGATTGGACCAGCAAACTTTCCATCAACACAGGTCGTGTGAGCTAGCGCAGCGGTTCTCAAATTGGGGGTTGTGAGAAGGTGTGGGAAGGTTGTGAGAAGGTTGTGAGAAAGTTGTGACAAGGTTGTTAGAAGGATTTGAGTGTGAAACTGAGTGGGATTTATTTTATATTTTTTATAAATATATATTTTAATAGATTTCATATAGCCTAATATTTGTATTTTATATTTATACCTTTGCTTATTCAATCTGGTCTTTAACATAGGCCTACAGGATTGCGCCAAATTATTATTTCAATAACATCGAAATCTGTGCTTCAGAACCAAAAATATGCAATTCTTGACTGTTGACCAATCACCAGTCATCAGCATTGGCGTGCAAAGCGGGTGCACATAAGATTATTGACCAGAAAGCACTTCATTTTTTCTCCGGTTTTGCCTTGCAAAAACAGAGTAGTCCACGTTAATATTATCCATATAAAATACAGTTTAGCAATCTGCTACTGACGCATGTTTGTCACAGCAATAGGCTGCCTGGTGATTTCATATATAATTAGATTAAAGGAGTAACTCTGGTAGGACTAAAACATTCTTCCTGTCCTCAACACCACACCTTCACAGAAGTTTCTAAACTTTATTAGGGTAATATCAAAAGTAAGTCAAGTCATTGTTTCTAGGGAGAATGTGAACAGGTTATTATATTGTGGCATTAAATTGCCCTATTTGGTTTTTCCTTTTCATGGTTTGAGTGTGAGTAATTATATTATATTGAGACAAGCACAACATTACAGCTGGAACTTCCTTTGGCCAAAGAAAATGGCTAAACAGGCTTATATTGCAGCTATTACCATCAAAGGTGATTGCCTACCGTAGGCCTACCCAACAAATATCAGCAATAGCCTAATTATATTTATTTTACAACAGGCCTATGTTTAACCTTTAACTAAATATGGAGCACAAAATTAAGTAGACATAACTTAATTTAGCCAAAGAAAATGTCTCAACAAAATGAAACAAAACATTTTTGCATAGGTTATTTAAAGAACTGCTTAAGATTTCTAAAAGGCTTATACTGTAATAATAATGACTAAACAAATTGATAATACATATGAAAATAAATAAAGGGTAGAACATTCTATCAAAATTGCACGTTCTTCTCATCTTTGTCCACTACAATATTATAACTCGTCACCACAGACATTCCCCTTGTAGGATTTTTTTTCGCAATCAACAGTAGCCTAGGCCAAGGCATTTGATGCATCACCGTTTAACGCAGTAATGACAGGCTACATTTACACAGCATGTGTGTGCTCGTGTGCTTATGCGTGCGTGGGGGTTGCAAGCTTTGAAACATTCAATTTTGGGGGTCAAAGTTTCAAAACGTTTCAGAACCACTGAGCTAGCGAACAGATTGCTGATTTGCTGTACAGCTATAGGATCAGCTTTTTTGGTATGTCAAATTTGGTTGAAATTCTTATGAAGTGAAATTCTTATTTACTTATGAAGCTTGCCTTTGGATTTGATTGTTAACATTAAGTATTTCATAATCAAAATATGTTGTAGACTAAATAATGAAAATGGCTGTCTGGTAGCCTCGATAGCTAGACAAAGATTTATATTTGAACAAGTCATTGCATGTATAGATATTTTTACTAGACTTGAAAAAACTTGTGACCCGACTTGACTTGCTCTTAGATTGCATGACTTGGATTTGACTCGAGACTCGACTTGTTCTATTTTGAACTTGACTTGAACTTGATTTTGAACGGACCTCGAATAATAGTGACATGCCTGCCAGTCCACACAAAACTTTATTTAGGATTTTTTTTCATTAGTCATTTCATTTCATTATATGATTTGCATGTCAGCAGTCAAAAAGCATCATCATGGTAATGTGGCCAAGTAACACTTTGCTTCTTGAAAATCCTATATCTTGAAAACGTGTCTGCTGACATACAAAGCAACAGCAGAACTGTATCAACAGCGGACTAATAAAAAAAGATTAACTAAGGACTTTTCCTTTAAGTGAGATTGTTTGTTTAGATAGTGCAGAGAGAAAAATGTGGATGCTTGGTTAATTAGTTGATTATGGGAGAACTTTGCTCTGCTTGGCTGGGCTCATCAGTAAACACAACACAGAGCTCATTAGCTAATTATCTAACCACTTTCTAGTCACTGTTCAGTCCGACCGTGGGGAGACCACAAGTAGCCTGCTAGTAGAACGTTAAGGGGTTTAAAGAAAAAGTGCATTATAGCAATGCTTCCTCCTTTGATTAGTTCAAACATGGTTTATGAATGGGGACTTTGTTCAGTTTACTACTGCTGTATGTCTTCTTGGCTGGGCAAGGAAACAGCTGTAATTATTAGAGACATTGGGAGACACTTTTCTTATAATATGAACTATGATGAGTAGGCTTGTGTGTGTTGGTTGGATGAGCTGTGTGTTGGTTAGATGAGCTGTGTATTCAGAGTATTAACATGACCAGGTGTGTGTATGAGTCATTTGAATACATTGGTTCAGTATATGAGAGCCTAGGTACGTGTTTGAATATGTCAACCAGCTGTGTATGTGTGTGTGTGTGTCTGAGTGCTTGCTGTAGCCTCTAGAGTGTGTAACTGCTGTATAACTTCAAATAGAGCAGTTTGCCCATCCTGTGCTGTGGCTATGACGTGAGCAGAGCAGAGCAGTGTATTGAGCCACTCTCCTCTCCTGTATGTGTGCCACTACTAATGGTCTTGCTAGGACCCGGAACAACCAGCTAAACACACCCATATCCACTGACCCCAAAAACTGCTCTCTAGCCTGCCTGTCCAATCACTTTTGCCTAACCATCTCTCCTGGGTTTTTCTACCTCTTCCTGTCCCACCTACTTCTCCCTCTGTCCCTCTCTCCATCTCTCCCACTCTCCCTCTCTCCCTCTCTCCCTCTTTCCCTCTTTCCCTCTCTCCCTTTCTCCCACTCTCCCTCTCTCCCTCTCTCAATTTCTCCCTTTCTCCCTCTCTCCCTCTCTCCCTTTCTCCCTCTCTCCCTCTCTCAATTTCTCCCTTTCTCCCTCTCTCCCTCTCTCCATTTCTGCTGCCATCACAACTCACACCCTCTTTCTCCTGCATCCAGGGAGAAAGAGAGGGAGGGAGGGAGAGAGTTAGGGTGGTTTTAAATAATAGACACCTGTGGAATTAATACAAATGTAATACAACTGCAGAGAGTGAGAGAGGGGAGAGAAGTACACAGAAAACACATACAGAGAGTTGAGTGGAGACCTGGGACAAGGCACAAAAATAGTATATCAGGCCATCATAAGGCGTCGCCCGTGAATGTGTGTGCGCGTGGGCGTTTGTCTGTTTTTACGTGAAGAAGAGCAGGTAACACTTACTGTCTACGGTCTCCATAGGTTTCTATAGGAGGGTAGCTCTCCATAGGTTTCTATAGGAGGGTAGCTCTCCATCGGTTTCTATAGGAGGGTAGCTCTCCATAGGTTTCTATAGGAGGGTAGCTCTCCATCGGTTTCTATAGGAGGGTAGCTCTCCATAGGTTTCTATAGGGGGGTAGCTCTCCATAGGTTTCTATAGGAGGGTAGCTCTCAATAGGTTTCTATAAGAGGGTAGCTCTCCATAGGTGTTAACTGCTATTCATATCTCACCAATACAAATACATCTGCCTCTCTTCCCATC